>CM046456.1:45032315-45496489 GCA_025506515.1 Flaveria trinervia
GAAACAAACATCTGTTGCTACATCAACTGCTGAGGCCGAGTACATTGCTGCTGCAAGTTGTACTTCTCAGGTACTCTGGCTTCAGAACCAACTTCTGGATTATGGCATTACAGAGACTAAGACTCCATTATTAATGGATAGTGCTTCAGCTCTGTGTATTGTCAAAAATCCAGTCCAGCACTCTAGGACCAAACATATAGAGATCAGACATCATTTTATTCGGGATTGCTTTGAAAAAGGTCTGATTGATCCTAAGTTTGTGCCTAGTGCTGATGAGCTTGCAGATATTTTTACTAAGCCTTTGGATAGTTCTACTTTCAAAACCTTGTGTTAAGGCTTGGTATGCTGCAGCTAGAATAAGTGACAACTACTGATGATTTCAGTATAATTACTGGTGATCATTGGTACCCATGTCACATATAAGTACTGATGAGTCCTTTCACCTTCAGTAGTTTTTATAACTACTGATGGCTAAATGCCTCACAAGTACTGAAGTACTTTATCTGTTCCAAACTACTGATGTAGTTACAACTACTGAAATCAGTACAAACAGATAAGTACTGACGTCCTATGAAACACCTGAAAATCAGATGCAAAGTCTGATGAGTAAGTGTTGAGGACAGTATGAAACAGCTGAAAGGCTATGAATTGACGAAAACTACTGAAGAGAACTTTCTCTTCAGTTGTTTCAACAACTGCTGTTTCATTCTAAACAACTGAAGCAAAACCATGTCTTCAGTAGTTTTATAACTACTGATGACTAATACCAAGTCTTCAGCTGTTTACAACAACTGATGACAAAACCACTGTCTTCAGTAGTTTCACAACTACTGATGACAAACACCAAGTCCTCAGTTGTTTCATCATCTGAAGTCAAAACCACGGCTTTCAGTAGTTTTCTAACTACTGATGCCTAACACCACGACTTCAGCTGTTTCAACGTCTGAAAGGTAATACCATGTCAACAGTCGTTTAAAACTACTGATGACTAACACCAAATCCTTCAGTCGTTTTCTAACCCGTACCCTATAAATATCCCTGACCTAATCCTTCAAAGCTTCATCTTCTTCAAACCTAACGTTCCTCTCCAAAACTTCTCTCTTCTAAATGGCGTCCATGCAAATCAAACCGCGACACAACTGTGTAGCTACCTTACTAAATCGCCTGTCTGGGCTAAGTTCGATACTGCTATCGATCTTATGGTCCAGTCACAATACAAAACGGCATTTCTTCTCAATCCCATCCTACATGCCGAATCCCTCAAACAGTTTGGATGAACGTCACCATCACCACTGGGGAGAACAACACAACATCTCTCCAGTCGGTCGTCAACAACAAAGAAGTGGTCATCACTCCCGAAATACTTCGCCAAACTACATCTGGATGATGCCATTTCTCCTGCTGGATATCCAAGGGCACAACTGATCTATCCTTTGCCCATCATGGATATCAGGGCAATCTTAGTGCCTCCACTATAAGAAGAAACATTTCCATGACGCTGAACGCCTAATTTTTCACATGGTAAATGTATGTTTGGCTCCTAAGACTTCGTCTTGGGATCAAATGTCTACAAAGTGGCAGCAGGTAAGTATTCTATTCTTGAGCAACAGCCTTTAAATTTTCAGAAATAATATTTTCCGAGCTCAAGGATATGGCTCAAAAACTAACTGCTAACCGTTGGATATTATATCCACGGTTCATAATGGCCATCATTACAAACCAGCTTCAAGCTGAGGGACTTGTTGGCCTGGGAGTCCCTGCTACGGCTGTTCTGCCTGAAGTATACTCCCGGCACAACTCTGACCACACACTCAAATGGCTGCCAAGCTGCGCAAACCCACGCAGCTGGAACCCACAGCCACCACCTCCAAATCAAAAGTCCCCACCAAACCCACCAAAAAGAAACCAAAACGGCTACTCAGGGAAATGAGTCCCCTGAGGATGCCCCTGCAACACAAACGCAGGATATATCCACTGGTTATAACCCCCTAGTGGATATCAGGACTCTTCCAGCCATAGCCGCTCAGGATTCCTCTCAACAGGAGCCTGCAGCAACCACACAAGGGGTACCCACACATCTGGGATCTTCCTCACTTGAGGGGATTGCCATTGAAGAGCACCTTCCTCCCCAGGTGCACACTGCTTCTATCCCTTCACCCCATGCAACCGCCCCCAAAGCCCAACATTGATTGTTGCACAAGTGCTGACTCAATTGCACTCCTCACCCCCTCCCCAGATACCACATACTACTGGGAACACCTCTACCATTGAGGGGGAGGACCAAAGTGCAATTGAGAACCCACAGCATAGGGGTTACCACTTCTATCTCCTGGTGTAGATAGGGAGATTAGAATATCTAGTGAGGCTGCCACCTCTTCTGATCAGCACATGATCAGAATGAGGCTGGTAACATTGCTAAGACCTCACTAGAGGCAACAGCTGATGATGGACATAGTCCTGAGGCTGGAAGTCCCCAGTACCAAGACAAAGGGGCACATGCTACAACTGGTCTACACCCAGTGCATGTACATCCTGCTCCAAGCAGGAGGTCAGGTGATTCAGCTTCTGCTGATGATGACCTGGGCTTTTTCTACGATGTTCTTGCCCAGAACACAATCCTTGAGGAGGAAGTCAGTAGGCTGCAAAACCTACTTGACCAACTCTCTCAAGGAGAAAGACCATCTGCCTCCACCAACCCACAGATGGCACCTTCAGTTGAAGGTTCCCCAAACACTGAGCCACTCCAACAACTCAGCCACCTGCCTCTGCTTCTGGCACTATTCTCAGGAACAGAACCCTCCTGAGCAAATAGTTGCTGTCCTTCAAAATTCCTCCCTCTCATCACACCCATAATCACTGACATTGTGACTAAAGCCATTGATGAGAGGCTTTCCTCAACTTTACAACCATTGATTGATGCTGCTGTGCAAAAGACACTTTCTGCGGTACAAACCCTACCACCAATGCATCCAAAAAGGGGGAGAGTACTGCAGTGAAAGAAAAGAAGAGGAAAAGAACAGAGGATGAGAAGGCCCAAGAGCAAGCCCAGAGGGGAAAAGAAAAGCAACAACTGATCACCTATAAACGAAAGAAAAGTGCTGATGATCAACCTACTGCTGAAGAAAAATCCTTGGAAGAGCTGGTAAAAGATGCTGATGATACACACAGCCGATCCATGGATAAAATCATTGAGCAACTCTTCAGGCAAGGTTTTGATACAGCCACATTAGATAGTGAAATCAGGAGGTTGGAAGTGGAGGAGATTCAAACCCGATGGGCTGGGTATGATGCACTTGAAAAGGAGAGATTGGAGATCATGATCCGTTTTATTGCCAAATACTTAGGAAGATCTTTGATGGAGATTCGTGCGTGGACCAGAGACAGTATTCTGGCTATAGCCACCAGAATCTGTCTGTCTGAGCAATTCCACAAGGGGATTATCATTGAAGCCCTTGATGAGGCCGGGGCTGGAAAAAGGTTTGAAATGGCAAAACTTACAAAGGCTAAACTCACAACAAAGATGCTGGAACAACCTTCCCTTCCACCCACTCAAAAACAGCCTACCCCTCAAATCTCCAAACCAATCTCAAAGCCCAAATCCAAACAACCACAATCACAACCCACAAAACCAACTCCCTCACCATCTAAACCAACAGCCGATGATGCACCTAAGAAGAAGAAGAGAAGGGTGTTGAGGCTAGAAGAAGAAGAGAAGAGGATGATGTGGAAGAAGATAGGATGCCTCTGTCTGCAGTCCTAACACTGGCGAAAGCCAAACCTATGCCCATCACTCCCACCTCACAGATGGATGTTGTGAGAGTAAAAATTGAAGAAGAGGAGCAGCAAAAGCTTCATGATGATGAAATGCTGAAAAGCATTGACAAAACCTATGCTGCCTCCTCATCAATTATCACATGAAGAAAGAAGCTCTGAGATTGTACACTCTCGCCAACACATTTCAATATCAGAAGGAAAGGGTGAGAGTATGGCCTGATCCGAGGGTGGCTCACAGGATTGTAAAGAAAGACATTCCTTCGAGATACAAGGGTCAAGTCAAGAGGATCGTAGATGAAGAGATCACAGTGGCCCTTGTAGTATCACCCTGGGAGATTGTCGAAGATTTCAAGAAGGCCTACGAGACTAAACAACCACCCCAGAAGATGCTAGAGAACAGGTATCAAAAAGGGGTTAGTCTACAAGAGGCTTGAGAACTTCAAACAGAATGAGCTCAGTCTGCTACTCGAAGGGAATCATCCTGATGAGTTTGCATATAGACAAATTACAACAGTTGAGCTCAAAAACGGCAAACAGGCCAAGTACATCTCAGAGCTGTATGGGCGAGAAGGATTGTTTGATGGTGAAGCCGAGAACCTGACCATGGAAGAACAAATCATGTTTCTCAGAGCCTACACCAGAGAATCCTACAGGCTCATACACGGGAAGTAGATCTCATGAATGGGATAACAACTCTGTGTCCAGTTCCCCAAAACAGAGTTCCCATTCATATCTTGCCAAACAAATATCAGAGACTTCTTCCCAGGCCGGAGCTTATATGGGTCATCTTCTCTACTGATCAAGAAGGAAAAAGACCAACCTTTTGCCAACAATAAGTGGGATAATAAATAAATTAGAGGTTTTGGCTGCATTGGTTCAGGGGGAGTTTGTTGGACCAAAAGAACCAATGAGCCAAGATCAGAAAACCTCTAAGTCCCACATGGTATCACAACTGCTGAAAGCTTCATCAGCAGTTTGACAAGTGCTGAAGACTTCAACAGCTGAAGATCAAGTGCTGAAGACTTCAACAGCTGAAGAACTAAAGTGCTGAAGTACAACAGCTGAAGAACACAAGTGCTGAAGCTGAAGTTTAAAAACTGAAGTACAACAGCTGAAGAGTTTACAAGTGCTGAAGATCAACAACTGATGTACAAAGTCTGAAGACAAAGCCTGAAGATATCAGCTGATGATATCTACTGAAGTCATCAGCTGATGAAACGTCTGAAGTTCAAGTCTGAAGATCAAGTACTGAAGTTTTAGTAGTTTGTCACAACTACTGAAGAGTACTTCTTCAGTAGTTGTGATATCAGTAGTTTTATATTTTTACTTTCAGTAGTTTTGTAAAACGACTGAAGAGCTTGTTCTTCAGTCGTTGTAGTTTCAGTAGTTTTATGTTTTTCAGTAGTTATAACAACTGATAACACTTAGCATTTTTGTAAGGAGATGTCAGCTGTTTTGACATCTTCAGTAGTTGTGTTTCAGTGGTAATAAATCTGTTAGATGTCACTATCAAGTGACATCAGCAGACGTCACATCTCTTATAAGAGGTGTCGACCTAATTGTAATTGTGACATTCTGTTACCACGAAAGCGAATATTGAATGAAATATATTTGCAGAATTCTCTCTCTATAACCGTCTTTGTTCTTCATTGAATATCGTTTTGTTCTTGTGAATCGACTAATTCATTGTTTGAATTCCGCTGCTATACTCTTCAATCAATCAAACATAGATCACTGATCCTAAAATGGGGAAAACCACATTACTGGAAATCTCTGTCACTGAGAAGATTGCCATGAAGAGCACCATTCACCCCAGGTCAATCCTCGTTCCACCTTTATCACTAAAAAGCCACCTACAAGCCCAACTGGGGTTATTGCACAAGTGCTGACTCAACTACATTCCTCTACCATCTCCAAAAAACCTATTACACTGGGAAAAACATCATAGTTGAGGAGGGAATTATAATGTGCTGATAACCCATAGCACAAGGATTACAGAGTCAATCTCCTATGTAGAGGAGGAGATTCGAACCTTGGTGAGGCTGCCTCTTCTCCTGTTTTAGCATATGAACATGATGAAGGTGGTATCATATCTAAGACCTCACCAAAGCAACTCCTAATTAGGGATATTTATCCTGAGGCAGGGAAGTCCCTAATTCCAAGAAATAGGGGCACATGGAATACTGATCTACACTCAGCACATGTTCATCCTGATTTATCAGGAGGTCAGATGATTCAGCAAAGACTGATGATGACCTGGGCTTTTTCTTTGATGTTCTAGCCCACAACACCATTCTTGAGGCTGAGGTATGCAGACTACAAGAACTGCTTGCAAATTGCCACAAGAATCAAGTCCATCTGACAAATTCACCCACAGATGGGAGCTTCTTCTGAAGCTCTCCAAAACACTGAGCCACTCCCAACAACTATGCCACTAGCCCTCTGATTCAGGCACTATTTCTCAGGGACAGAATCCCTCTGAGCAAATGGTTGCTGGCTTTCAATCCTCCTTACCTCTCATCACTCCCATCATCACTAACATTGTGCATCAAGCCATTGATCAGAGGCTTTCCTCAAATCTTCAAACCTTAGTTGATGATGCTGTTTCTAAGAGACTTTCTGACATTCAAACCCCTAAACCCAATGCAACCAAAAAGGGGAGTCTAAGTCAGTGAAAGCAGACAAAAGAAAGAGAGTTGAAGAGAAAAAAGAGAAGAAAGAAAAGAATATGATCACATACAAGAGAAAGAAGAGTGCTGAACAGACTGAAGATGAGAAAAAGTTAGAAGAACTGATCAAAGAAGCTGATGAGCAACATAGCAGATCTATGGATAAGATCATTGATCAACTCTTCAGACAAGGTTTGGACACAGCCAAACTTGACTCTAAAATTAGAAGGCTAGAGATTCAAGAGATTGAGCATAGATGGACAAGTTGTAGTGAGAAAGAAAGGGATAGGCTGGAAGCTATGATAAGATTCATATCAAAGCATTTGGGAAGATCAATCATTGAAGTGAAGTCATGGTCCAGAGACAGTATTTTGGAGATAACCACCAGAATCTGTTCTTCTGAAGTATTCAACAAAGGATTGATCATAGAAGCTCTTGATGAAGCTGGTGCTGGGAAAAGGTCTGATATAGCAAAGTTGTCCAAAGCCTCACTCACAACCAAGATGCTAGAGCAGCCTGTACAATCTCCCACACCAAAACAACCAACCTCACAACCCTCAAAACTAACTCCTTTACCCAAGAAACCTACTCAAACCACTTCCAATGATACACCCAAGAGGTAGAGAAGGATGTTGATGATAGAAGAAGAAGATGATGATGATGAGGATGATAGTCTGCCAATCTCTGCTATTCTTCAAATAAAGATGCCTGAGCCCAGGAGTCAACCAACAACAATCACACTTGACATCCAAAGGCAAATGGTACAAGTCAAACTTGAAGAAGAACAACAACACAAACAACATGATGAGCAGCTGTTAAGGATGGTTGATAAAGAGTTTCCTAAGTCTTCATCCATAAAAGCTATGAAGAAACATGCTAAGAGGTTGTATGCTCTCAGATTCACATTTCAATATCAGAAAGAGAGAGTGAGAATTTGGCCTGACCCTAGATTAAGTGATAGAATTCATAAAAAGAATATTCCAAGTCGATACATGGCCAAGTAAAGAAGACTGTAGATGCTGAGATAATGCTGGCCATTGTAGTGTCACCCTGGGAAATCCTTGAAGACATCAAGAGAGCTTACAAGTCTAAGATGACTTCACAAACTTTACTAGAAAACAAAATAGTGAAGAAGGGGTTGATCTACAAGAAGCTTGAAGAAATAAGAAGAATGAGCTATAGTTGTTACTTGAAGGTACTCATCCTGATGAGTTTGCATACAGAGAGATAACTACTATGGATCTAAAGAATGGAAAGAATGTTAAGTACTTATCAGAGTACTATGGGCCTGAGTTCTTCTTTGAAAGTGAAGTTGAAGAACTCACAGTGGAAGAACAAGTTGTATTCCGTGAGGCCTATGTTAGAGAGTCTTACAGACTCATCATTAGGAAGTAGGTCTCATGGATGGGGTAACAGCTCCCATTCATCCTTTGCCAATCAAACTTTCTGAAACCTCTTCCCTGGCCTGAGCTTAATTTGGTGATTTCTGAGCTGATCCAGAAAGTGTTTCTGCCAATAAGTGGGACTTCAATAATCTTAAAGGTTTTGGCTGCATTGGTTCAGGGGGAGTTTATTGGACCAAAAAAACCAATGAGCCAGATTAGAAAAACCTTTAAGTCCCACAGACATCATAACAACTGAAGTGGTCTACAACAGCTGAAGACAAAGTCTGAAGACAAATTCTAAAGACAAAGTCTAAAGACAACTGCTGAAGACAAAGTCTGAAGACAACAGCTAAAGACAAAGTCTGAAGACAACAGCTGAAGACAAAGTCTGAAGACAAAGTCTAAAGACAAAATCTGAAGACAAAGTCTAAAGACAACTGCTAAAGACAAAGTCTGAAGACCAAGTTCTCAGAAGTTGTCACAACAGCTGAAGTAGTTCTTTTCAGTAGTTGTGATGGTTTACTTTTCAGTAGTTTGTAATCAGTAGTTTTATTTCATGTAAAACATCTGAAGTTCTTACACTTCAGATGTTATAACTTCAGTAGTTGTAATTGTAGCTGGTACTTAGCTTTTTGTGAAGGTGTCCTCAGTTGTTGTGGACATCTTCAGTAGTTTAGTCTACTTTCAGTTGTTTGTATAAATCAGTTAGTAGTCACTATCAAGTGACATCAGCCGACATCACATTCCTTTATAAAAGGAATGTTGACCTAATTTCTTTGGAACCTGAAACGTGTGCGTGAATGAAAACATTCTCTTTGTAAAAAAACTTTCTCTCTCTATAACCGTCACTGTTGATTGAAAATTCATATCATTCTTGCTTAAATTTCATCTAATTCTTGTTCTATTCCGCTGCAAATCCTAATCTAATTGATCAAACTAGATCCCAATCCTTTCAGGTCTCATAATTGGTTTTCATACATGGATTGCATCTCAATGTTCATGGCTTCAAGCCATTTGTCACAATCGAAATTGGACATTGCGTCACGATAGGTGGTTGGTTCATCAGAATCTACCACATAGCATCCATCTACGAACGTTTTGTTTATATTGATCAACCATTTGATCATTCTCAACATCCTCATGTTGAGTGCTAGTGTCAACCAAATGTGTATCGGTTTGTGGTTCTTGATCCTCCTCAAGATCCATAATTCTACTGCTAGTTCCTTCCGTGAGGAACTTAGCTTCTAAGAACTCAGCCTTCTTGGACACAAACTCCTTTTGTTCCAATGGATCATAGAAATAATATCCTATATAATCTCTAGGATATCCAATGAAGATACACTTACTGGAACGGCTTTCTAACTTGTTTGAGGTGGGATTTTTAACAAAAGCCTCACAACCGTATACCTTTAAATATGATAGTGATGGAACCCTTTCATGCCATATTTCAAAAGGTGTCATTTCCACTTTCTTGGTTGGGGCCATATTCAAGATACGGGCCGTAGAGAGCAAAGAGAAACCCCAAAATGATAGAGGCAATGAGCTTCTAGTCATCACAGATCGAACCATATCGAATAGAGTTCGATTTCTCCTCTCGAACACACCATTGTGTTGTGGTGTTCCAGGTGGAGATAGTTGTGAGACAATACCACAACGTCTAAGATGATCTCTGAAAGCATCACTTAGGTATTCACCTCCTCTATCGATGCAGGGAATTTTTATTTTCTTGTTGAGTTGATTTTCTACTTCATTTTGGAAGATTTTGAACATTTCAAAAGCTTCATCTTTGTGTCTTAACAAGTACACATAACCATATCGAGTATAGTCGTCTGTAAAGGTAATGAAGGGTCTTTCATGGTACCTAGTCATTGGCATGAAAGGACCACATACATCCGAATGTATGATGCCTAATAAATCTTTTTCCCTTTCGGATTTGCCACTAAAAGATGCTTTATTCATTTTTCCTTGTAAACAAGATTCGCATACATCAAATGAATCATATTCACTTGCTTTAAAAAGACCATTCTTTTGAAGTATTTGTATGCGCTTCTTGTTGATATGACCAAGACGGCGATGCCAAAGATAGGTATCACTCAAATCGAATTTGAGTTTCTTAGTGGTGGTGGTACAATGAGCTATCATATATTGTGTTTTCACAAACCAATTCATAAATACCATTAATAGGAATAGCTTTAAAATAAAATATGCGATTTAAAGAAACATGAATTTCATTTTCAATAAATGTTAAAACATAACCATATTGTCTTAATTGGGCAATAGAAATAATGTTTCTATTCAAACTAGGAGCATACAAAATATTGTTCAAAATTACTTCCAAACCATTTGGAAGCTTCAAGATGTAGTCCCGCGGCCTTCAACTTGAACTTTTGCCCCATTCCCCATGTAGAGGCTAACATCTCCTTTCTTGAAGTCCTTACTTCTTTTGAACCCTTGCAATAAGTTGCAAATGTTAGTTCCACATCTGGTATCCAATACCCATGTGTTAGAGGATATTAAATTTAGATCAATATAAATCATGTAAATTGTACCTGAGGTTTTCCCGGCATCCCTCTTAGCTTGCAACTCTTTGAGATGGACTGGAGAATATCTTGCCCAATGTCCAATCTCCCGACACTTAAGGCATGGGTCATTCAAAGCAACCTTTTGCTTCTTCTCCGCTGGTTTTGGTGGTGGCGCTCTTACACTCCCTTTCCCTTTCCCCTAACGTGCCCCTTACCCTTGGCAACATTTTCCTTGGGTATGGGGTGAGGCCTTTTCTTGTTCCCACCTTCATTGATGGTGAGAATGGGTAAAACCCTTTTACCCATGGCCGCCTCGGCAATTTTGAGCATAGAGTGAAGGTCACTTATTTTTTTGTCCCACCCGTTCATGTTATAATTCATGACAAAGTTGTCAAACCTGTTTGACAAAGAGTTGATGATCAAATCCATAGCCAACTCTTTCGAGATGGGATAGTTCAGTCTTTCGAGGCGATCGATGTGGCTTTCATCTTAAGTACATAAGATGAAACAGATTAGGTGTCATCCATACGACACGCATGGAGTGCTCGAACCATTTTGAAGTGTTCTACCCTTGCTTGTTGTTGGAACGTTTCCTTCAACTTGGTTATCATGTCATATGCTCCATGATGTTCATACTCCTTTTGGAGATCCAGAGTCATACTTGCCAACATGAGGCAAGACACTTGGACCGAGTGCTCAATGTATTTCACCCTATTATTGTAGGCCTCCTCATCCTCCTCATTAGGTTGATTGGGAATCAGATCGTCTAAACTATATGATCGTTTCTCTTGCTTGAGAACAATTCTCATGTTTTGAAACCAATCAATAATGTTATTATGGTTTAGACGTTCCTTTTGGAAAATGGTCCTTAGTGATAGTGAGATCGGATGGGTTATCATTATTTTCATTGTTGTTGGTGGTCATCTACAAAATTTAACAAAGTTCAATTTTAGTATTTTCGGTATTGTCAAATTTTAATAAATAAAGCCCCTTTTAAGTGTCTTACACAATTTTAAAATTCTAGAATCCAACATTATATTTAAATAGTGGTTAGGTGACCTTTATCCCATTATTTAAATTAACAAGGTAGTCAACGTTTTGACAATTACAACCCTTTGCAACTTCTAGAGGTATGGGATCGACTTTAAAACATCATATGTATAGTCGACATGTTTATCCCATCAACACCTTTGTAAACCATATTGTAGGTGATCCATTTAACATGGTTTGCAAATCAAGTTACCCTACTTGCACACACATGTGAGTTTTCCAACATAAGTGGTTAGGTGACCTTTATCCCACAAATATGTTATCCCCACCCCAAATCACAAGTTCCCACAAAACGGTTAGGTGACCTTTATCCCATTAAGAGTTTCCAAGTGACTCAAGTGTTGTGCAAAAGGACAGTGTTAGACTTGTTTATAAAAGAAATTTAAAGTGTTCATAATACTTGTTTAGAAAACTCTATGTATCTTATATTTGCATGCTTTCAAATACAAGGTACCCTATGGGTCACTTTTTAATAAAACCCCTTTTATTAAAATCATTAATCCTTATAATAACCTTTTATTAATCACTTAATGATAAAGAACCATCAATTTTCAGCTTGTTAAGTTTGTTAATGAGTTTGTAAAGCATATCCAAATATCAACCAACAATCATACAACAAACAACCAAACAAGCATAATCATACAAACATAAGTGCATAACCATAGCCACTAAGTTGACCACACTTGCTTGCCATCACAAGTGTTGTCATAAGGTCTTTCCTAATGGTTAGAATGACACATCAAAATGTGTCCATGAACTCCCACTTGAATCCACATCCAAATGCTTCGAGTGTCCATGTCTTTTGTGTCCTTCTTTGGGTCTTAATCTTGTGCATCTTCTTTTACAAAATCATATCCTAATACAATTTTTAATAAAAGAAATGCACCTAATCTATTTATTACATAACCAAATGAATAAATAAATTACAACCCAAAATACAAACACAAATATTACAACCCTTACAAGAATCAAAACCAACATGACAAACCACAATCAACCAAATCCAAAACACATAAGGTCAAGGCTATGTTATGCATCAAAATATGAAACATATTCAACATCCAAGAACAAAAGTGAACCCCTTATTATAACCTTAATGTTCTGGCCAACATGAACCAAAACTTTAGGGTTTTGTCCAAACAACACAATCAACCATTTGATGTTAATCTTTCAAGGTTTATACTAAAGCATGTAAGACTAAACCTTGAAACATAAGGGATTCATACATCCATAACAAAACAGCCCCTAATGGGTTGAAAAAGTGTTGGACCAAAAGAACCAATGAGCCAGATCAGAAAAACCTTAAGTCCCACAGACGTCACAACAACTACTGAAGTCCACAACAGCTGAAGACAAAGTCTGGAGACAAGTGCTGAAGACAAAGTCTGAACACAAGTGCTGAAGACAAAGTCTGAACATAAGTGCTGAAGACAAAGTCTGAAGACAAGTGTTGAAGATAAAGTCTGAACACAAGTGCTGAAGACAAAGTCTGAAGACACAAGTGCTGAAGACAAAGTCTGAAGACACAAGTGCTGAAGACAAAGTCTGAAGACACAAGTGCTGAAGACAAAATCTGAAGACACAAGTGCTGAAGACCAAGTATCAGACGTTGTCACAACAGCTGAAGAGGTCTTCTTCAGTAGTTGTGACGGTTTTCTTTCAGTAGTTTTATGTTTTTGTTTTCAGTAGTTTTGTAAAACGACTGAAGAACTTGTTCTTCAGTCGTTGTAGTTTCAGTACTCTCGTATCAGTAGTTTTATGTTTTATACTTAGCACTCTGATATGTTCTCAGTAGTTGTGAACATTTCAGTAGTTTGTTAAGTTTTAGTTATTTTTGTAATAAATCTTCCAGATGTCACTATCCCGTGATATCAGCAGTGATTGCACTCTATATAAGGAGTGTCAACCTAATTGTAATCTGTGAATGATTAAGCAGAAACATTGAATTATTGAAACATTCCTTTTCACAGAATGTATTCTCTCTTTACAACCGTATTTGTTCTTAATGCATACGAATATCAAATTCTTGCTATAATTTGTCTAATTCTTGTTCTATTCCGCTGCGTTACACTCTAATCCATCAAACTTGAGATCTCTGATCCTGTCAAATGGTATCAGAGCCTGTTCATCATGATCGATCTAATAATTGATCATTGAAACTGCTATCCAAGATCCAAGTTTGATTGAAATAGCATTGTTGCAAGAAACGGTTATAGAGATTGAATTTTCTGTGTTTTTTGGTCATTCATCCTGAGATTTATTCTGGTTTTTTCATTGAGTCTGTTGTGGTCTTGGCAAATAATAGAGAAATCCTTGCCCAACAATATGAGACATTCTCTCATAGGAAGGGTGAGACACTGACTCAACAGTTTGAGCGGTTCTCTTGTTTGATCTCTGAATAAAAATGGTCAAACATGAGTACACAAATAGCCAGATGAATAACAGATTTCTTAGATCACTGCCTGAGAGATGGGACACATATACTATTTTCCTACGCTCCAGTGCAAATTTGGACAAACTATCTCTCACCCACTCCATGGGAAGTTGCTCACATTGAGAGAGAGATAGAACAGAAACGAAAACTGTCATCATCTAGAAAGCTCACTGATGATTTTGTACCAGGAAACTGCCTTGGTAAGTCATGAGTCAGAGTATGCTGGATCAGAATGCCACTATGATGAGCATATTGATTTCACCTCAAACAATTCTAATCATGCCTTTGTGAGTGTTGATTGTCATCCTGGTAATAATAGTGAAAATCTATGCTTCATCATGGATGATTTGAGGGCATTGCTGATGATGATCTAGAAGAGATGGATATTTTGAGCCAAATGGCTTGATCAATATCAGATCTCAGAAATTCTACAAGAGAACTGGCAGGAAATTTCCTGGACTCTCTGACAAACCAAAGTCGGTTTGACAAGAGCAAGTTGAAGTGTCACAAATGCCACAGGCTTGGACACTTTGCAAGAGAGTGTAGATCAACTGGATCTAACACTTATGCACCCTCTTTGACTTTTCCAAATAATAATTCACAATTCAAAGGGCAACACTCTGCTGGTTCTAGTCATTCATCACACCATTAATCTCCTGCATATTGTGTTCCTCAGGGTCAAATGCCATATCCTTATCCTGCTATTATATGCCACAGTCAAATCAAGTTCAAGCTCCTATAGTACCACTATCTCATGCACCACTAGAACCTCAACCATCTCCATCTCAATCACAACCTCATCACAGCTTCTTCACACCTAGAGTCGTTGACTGGAGTAGCTTACCTGATAACTTGTCTGGTCACATTGAGCAATACTATGCTGGTGCTAGTCAACATGGTGATGAACACCCTTTTGGAAATCTTGCTCTCATGGCCCTGGAGTCTACTGAGGGTTCCTGTTCAAATGCATTATCTTCACAGGTAACTCAGGTATCTTCAGAGGCTAAAGCCAAGTTATGTTCTGAATCATGCATAGCTGCTTTTGTCTCTATTAGAGAGGCAAATGTAGCATTAATAAATCAAAAACTTGAGCTTGAGAAAACCATTTTCAAAAGAAAAGTGATGAGATTTATAAGCTTAAATGCCAATTAAATGATGAAAAGGCCAAGCTAGAGGTTATTCTGGAAGACCACAGGAGTCTCAAAGAAAAACTTGCAGTGACCCAAGTTGAGTGTAACCGTTGGGTCTCATCATGCAAGGGATTTGAAATACTTCTTAGCAAGCAAACTGCTTCAAATGTGAAGTTTGGTATTGGTTACAACCATACTGCTCCACCAACAGACTTTACTCCTAACTCCATAGTTAAGTCTGAAAGTGAAAGCAATCTCCAAACCATATTATCGTGTGAGTCATTCTCCAATGATAATCTAAGATCAGAGAATGAAACCAGTGTTAAGATCTCAACAAATAAATTGACTGATGGTCTTACTACTGAGACTCATATGAAGCTGAGTACTTCAGATGTTGTTCTCAATGTACCCCAAGTACTAAAAGAGACCTAACATCTGAAAAGCATTTCAAATCAGTTGAAATACAAGGACTAACAACTGCTGAGGAATCCATCAACAGTCTATTAGGACGGATGGAAAACAGTTGAATTACCAGTCTTCAGCTGTTACAAATCCTTTAGTACCTAGTACTGATAGGAGAAAGTACTGAAGATCACACCTTCAGTAGTTTCCACTTCAGCAGTAAAGATGTCCAAGATGAAGAATAAACCATGTGAAATTTGTGGTAAATTCAATCATCTATCTGATGAATGTTGGTACAAAAAGGGTTTAAAGCTCCAAGGGATAAGCTCATTAAACTAGAAATAAATAAAAAATGAAAACTAAGTTTGAGACCAAGTTTGTACCACAATTATCTCAACCTGATAAACCAAGGCCTTACCCAAATCCACTAAGAAGGATGCGGTTTATCAGAAGACAGTTGATATTGTTCCTCATGATAAACATAAGACTAAGTCTGTGAAGTCTAAGGAGGAAATGGTGGGTCACAGGAACTCATCAAAAACAATCTCTGGAGTGTCAAATGAACTGAAAGCTCGAGCTTCAAATCAGACACAGCTTGTTATGATGGTTCAGCATCTATTGGGGAGAGTTAACCAACTTGAAACCCTGTGATCAAACCACTGGAGAGGAATTCAAGGCCCAAATCCATTTCAGCACCATCTCCATCTTCATCAGCTATTAATCATAAGAAACCAGCTATGGTTAAATCTGTGATAAAGTCAGTCCCAAAACCAAAAAGGTTTGGGTCTCCAAAGCTAACTAGTTTCTTATGACTGTGCAGGGTCTTCAGCATGCCAAAGAAGCATCTGGTATGTTGACAGTGGAGGATCCATGCACATGACTGGGAGCAGCTCTCTCTTCATGATTACTCTCAGGGAAAGAAGGGATTTGTCTCATTTGGAAATGATGCTAAAGGTTACATCATTGGAAAGGGAATTGTGTCTAATGGAGATATTAGATTTGATGATGTCAACCATGTGGAGAATCTCAAATACAATCTGTTGAGTGTCAGTCAGATGTGTGACAAAGGACATGTTGCTCTTTTCACAAGCCAGAACTGTAGGATTCTGTCTTCCAAGGTTCTGAGCCTGATTGACAAAGTACTGGATGATAATACTCTCCTGAAGGCTAACAGGATAGGAAGAGTATATGCCTTGGATCTGTCAAAGAAAATGAGTTAAGAGGCCATCCATGCTTGTTCTCCAAGGCCTCTCTCCAAGAATCTAAACTGTGGCATAGAAGGCTGGGTCATGTTAACATCAAAAACATGAATCAGCTGATCCACAAGAGTTTAGTGAGAGGTCTTCCAATAAAGGAGTTCAATTGTGATGAAACTTGCACTGCATGCTTAAAAGGGAAACAACATAAAGTTTCATTCCCAACCATAGAAGAATCCAAGTCTAATGCTTGCTTACAACTACTGCACATGGATCTTTTTGGTCCTGTGAAGGTAATGAGTATGGCAAAGAAGAAATACTGTCTGGTAATTATGGATGATTACTCTAGATATGTATGGACCTTCTTCTTGCATTCAAAGGATGAGGCTGCTCAGTCCATATGAACTTTGTGCTACACGTTGAGAAGCAATATTCCCTACCAGTTAAGTGTGTGAGGAGTGACAATGGTACTGAATTCAGAAACCACACTCTTGATGAGTTTTACTTGTCAAAGGGAATCAAGAGGCAGTATAGCATCCCAAGGACTCCAGAGCAAAATGGAGTAGTGGAGAGAAAGAACAGGACCCTCATTGAAGCTGCAAGGTCCATATGGCTGATTCTGGTCTGCCACTGACCTTTTGGGCTGAAGCTGTCAATACAGCTGCTATGTATAGAATAGAGCCTTAGTAAATCAGAGGTTGATGAAAACTCCTTATGAAGTTTTCATCATTTAGCCCCTTGATTTCATTCGTTAGAGCATTTGGGTGTCCCTGTTACATTCTCAACACAAAGGATCAACTCCAAAAGTTTGATTCTAAGGTGGATGCAGGTTATTTTGTGGGTATTCATCCACTTGCAAGGCTTATAGAGTATTCAACTGTCGGACAAAGATAGTTGAAGAAACCTTGCATGTGAAGTTCAATGAACCCCCTAAGGATACAATTCCACAAAACCCTGTGGAGTTGTTTGATCTGGACATTCTGCAATATGTTCCTTATCAACCACCTGCTGTTGCAGATCATATGAATCAATCATCTTCTGTAGCTAGTCATCCATCTGGTGTTACTGATGATGATGATGATATCAGTAATCACCTTTTCAAGTTTAGTGATCAACTGCCTGATTCAGCTAGACCTGATGTTCCTGTAGCTTCAGTAGCACAATCCACAACAAATGCTGATGAGATTTCTACAACTTCAACTTCCTTTGAATTACCATCTACTGATTGGTTTCAAGGAAATGCTTACCATCATCATCTGTTGCTGTTGAGCCTGCTACAAACACTTGCACAGATTATTGTGTACCAAGATCTGAAGAATCACCCTATGTCTCAAATCATTGGTGATATCAATGCTGGCATTTCAACAAGAAGTCAATTGTCTAATTTATGCTTCTATGCTCTCTTCATTAGTCAGAAAGAGCCAAAGAACTATCACATTGCTTTAAGGGACAATGGATGGGTTGAAGCCATGCAGCTTGAGCTTCTTAATTCAAGAAACAGCAAGTGTGGAAACTGGTTCCTCTACCTCCAGGTAAGTGTGCAATAGGCACTAAATGGGTGTTTAGGAACAAAACTGATGAAAATGGGCTTATTGTTAAGTACAAGGCCAGACTGGTTGTACAGGGGTTTTCACAAGAGGAAGGCATTGATTATAATGAAACCTTTGCCCCTGTAGCCAGACTGGAAGCAATTCGATTGTTTTTAGCTTATGCTGCTTATCACAACCTTAAAGTTTTTCAAATGGATGTCAAAAGTGCATTTTTGTATGGGAAAATTAAAGAAGAGGTTTATGTATGTCAACCACAGGTTTTGAGAAAAAAACATCCTAATTGGGTGTATAAGCTTGATAAGGCTCTCTATGGGTTGAAGCAAGCTCCTAGAGCCTGTATGAAACATTATTAAACTTTCTTTTGGAAAATAATTTCACTAGAGGCTCCATAGATAAGACTTTATTCATTAAGAAAGCTGGGCAGCATAATCTACTTGTTCAAATTTATGTAGATGATATCATTTTTGCATCCTCTGATCCACAGTTGTGTGAAGCCTTTACAAAGTTGATGAAACAGAAGTTTGAAATGAGTGCCATGGAAGAATTACAGTTCTTTCTGGGTTTGCAAATCAAACAAAAGGCTGATGGAATTTTCATCCATCAGTCCAATACACAAAAGATCTTTTGGAAAAGTTTGATTTACAAAAGTGTAAGCCCTGTTCTACTCCCATGTGCAAACCACACAACTGGATACAGATCAGAAAGGTAAAGTGGTTGATGAAACACTTTACAGATGTATGATTGGGTCTTGATGTACTTAACAGCTTCTAGACCAGATATTATGTTTGCTACATGTGTTTGTGCTAGATTTCAGGCTGCACCTAAGGAGTCTCATTTGATTGCAGTCAAGAGGATCTTTAGATATTTGCAAGGCACTCCATCTCTAGGTTTATGGTATTCTACTAGACATTCTGGTAAATTGGTGCTTTTTTGACAGTGACTATGCAGGGTGTAAGTTGACAAGAAAGTCCACTTCTGGAGGATGCAATTCTTAGGCAACTGCTTGATTTCTTGGCAGAGTAAGAAGCAGACCTCAGTTGCTACATCAACTGCTGAAGCAGAGTACATTGCTGCTGCAAGCTGTACATCTCAGGTACTCTGGCTTCAAAACCAATTATTGGATTATGGCATAACAGAGACTAAGACCCCATTGTTAATGGACAGCTCTTTAGCCTTTGTATTGTCAAGAATCCTGTCCTAAACATATTGAAATCAGACACCATTTTATTAGAGATTGTTTTGAAAAAGGTCTGTGTTGGACCAAAAGAACCAATGAGCCTGATCAGAGAAACCTCTAAGTCCCACAAGTCATCACAACAGCTGAAGAAGACCTGATTAGCTGTTCTACAGAGTCTGAAGAATACAACTGCTGAAGTATTTCTGAAGTACTGAAGACAAAGACTGAGACAACAGCTGAAGATCTAAAGTCTGAAGACTTCAACAAGTACTGAAGACAAAGACTGAAGATCAACAGCTGAAAGACAAAGTCTGATGTTCAAGTACTGAAGACATCAGCTGATGTTAACAGCTGATGACAACGGCTGAAGAGGGCTTCTTCAGTTGTTGTGATGGTTTTTTCATCAGTAATTTTCTTTTCCTTCAGTAGTTTGTTACTTTTCAGTAGTTATTTCCTTTTCAGTACTTGTAAACAACTGAAGAGGTTGTTCTTCAGTTGTTGTAGTATCAGTAGTTTTATGTTTTTCAGTAGTTGTAAAAAAGATGTTTAACACTTAGGAACATTTGTAAGAAGATGTCAGTTGTTGACATCTTCAGTAGTTGTTAAACATCAGTAGTTAAAAACGGTTACATGTCACTTTCAAGTGACATCAGCCTACGTCATTCTTTCCTTTATAAGGAAGGACGACTCACCTGTATCGTGCCTTTGAGGCCGACAATCTTAATGCAATATTCTTTTGTCGGATATTTCTCTCTCTATAACAACATTCTTTTATCGCTTTATATCGAATGTTCTTGCTTGAATTTGTCTAATTCTGAGCTATTCCGCTGCTATATTTGTTCAATCGATTAAACCAAGGGCTGAGATCCTAACAAATGGTATCAGAGCAGGTTAATCATTGATCGATCTAACAATTGATCATTGAAACTGTTCAATCGCTCTAAGTTTGATCGAATTAGCAAATTCGCAAGGATCTGTTATAGAGATTGAGAGTATCGCTTCTGGCCATTTTATTTGAGGTTTTGTGTGGTTCTGAGCTAAATTTATTGTGATTTTACTTGAATCTATCTGAATTTCCACAATGACTACTTCTTCGAATGATCCTTTCAATACTGGATCCTCTACCAAGCCTCCGATCTTGGTGAGGAATGAGTTAACATTTGGCAAAGAAGATTGCTCCATCACCTGTCTGTCAATAGCTCAGGTTGTTGGACATCTGTGGTACATGGACCACATAAGCAATGGTGAATGATCCGGAAACAAACCAGTTGGTTCCAAAGAAGAAGGAGCAATACTCCGATGAGGACAAGAAGTTGTTTGAAATCGATGCAAAAGCCCATGGAATTTTGGCTATGGCTATCCTAATGAGATTTACTCTGGGCTTCTGCATGTGAGTCTGCTCATGACCTCTGGAATGCCATCAAAGAACAATTTGGTGGTACTGATGAGGTTTTAGCAAACAACAGGGAAATCCTCGCCCAACAATATGAGACTTTTCTCATAGAAAGGGTGAGACTCTGACTCAACAATTTGAGCGGTTTTCATGTTTAATCTCTGAATTAAAATGGTTAAACATGAATATACCAGGAGTCAGATGAACCATAGATTCCTAAGATCACTGCCTGAGAGATGGACACATATACCATTGTTCTACGCTCAAATGCTGATGTTGATCGCCTATCTCTCACCCAACTTCATGGGAAACTGCTTACATTCGAGAGAGAGATAGAGCAGAAAAGGAAATTGGTTTCATCTGGCAAGCTTACTGAGGATTTTTTCCAAGGGAACACTGCCCTGATTGGACATCAAGAGTCAGAATATGCGTCATCTGAAAGCCAGTATGATGAGCATATTGATTTCTCTACAAACACTTCTGAGCCTGCCTTTGTGAGTGTTGATAGTTATTCTGCTGGTAGTAATAGTGACAATCTATGTTTCATCATGGATGATCTCAAGGGGATTGCTGATGATGACTTAGAAGAGATGGATATTTTGAGCCAAATGGCCTTGATAAATATCAGATCTCAGAAGTTCTACAAAAGAACTGGAAGGAAATTCCCAGGACTCTCTGGCAAAACCAAAGTTGGTTTTGACAAGAGTAAGTTGAAGTGTCATAAATGCCACAGGCTTGGACACTTTGCAAGAGAATGTAGATCATCTGGATCTAACTCTCCTGCACCTTTTGTGACTTTCCCTGGCAATAGTCAACAAAACAGAGGGCAACAACCTGTCAATTCTGGTTATCATCATCAATCACAATCTCCTGCATATTTTGTTCCACAGGGGCCAATGCCAATCCATACCCCTATTACACATGCCACAACCAGGCCAGGTTCAAGCACCCACTGCTCAGCAACCACATGCACTCCCTGAGCCCAACCATCCCAATCTCATCAACCTAATCAACTTCAACAACACAGCTTCTTCACACCAGGAGTTGTTGACTGGAGCAGCTTACCAGATGATGTGTCTGGTAATGAACAACTGTTCTCAGGTGCTCGTCAACATGGTGGTGAGCATCCTTTTGGAAATCTAGCTCTCATGGCTTTGGAATCCTCTGATGGATCATCCTCAAGTACCTCTTCAACACAGGTATCACAGGTATCCTCTGAGGCTAAGGCCAAATTATGTTCTGAAACTTGCATAGCAGCATTTGCCTCTATTAGAGAAGCAAATGTGGCTTTAATCAATAAAAATGTAGAGCTAGAACAAATAATTTCCAAAAATAAAGCTGAGTTTGAGTCTGTGCTGAAAGAGAAAACTGATGAGATTTATAAATTAAAATGCCAAATCTCTGATGATAAGGCTAGGGAGGATGTACTCTTAGAGAAGTACAAAGACCTCAAAGATACTCTTGCCGTCACCCAGGTAGAGTGTGATCGATGGGTACAATCTTGCAAGGGCTTTGAAATGCTTCTTAGTGCAAACAGCTTCCAATGTGAAGTTTGGAATTGGTTATAATCACACTGCTCCTCCTACATTTTGCTTCAAGAGCAGGAGTAGAATCTGATGAGAAAGTAATGACCAATCCACCTCATCAGTGATTCACTACTTGATAATGCACCATCAGTAGTTGAAGTCAGTAGTAATCCCTCTGTGAACTATCAGTGATATTGATGGTTCAACTGCTGACACTCACATGATCATGTGTTGATCACCAAGTGTTATCCCTAGAAGTACTGAGAGTACTGGAAGGCAGGGATAACATCTGGAGTTCAATCCCAATAACTGACAGCACTAAAGAGAGAAAACTGTCAGTAGGAAGGATTTGAATCCTACTAAGGGAGTGACAAGAAGGCAAAAAGTGCTTCTAAACTGCTGAAGAGCAAGTCTTCAGTAGTTTCATCTTTCTTCTTGATGATCACACAGAAGATGAAGAAGAAACCATGTGAAATAGTGGTCTATTCAATCATCTCACAGATGATTGTTGTATAAAAAGGGATCCAAACTCAAACAAAGGAGAAACTTAAAGAAAACTTGGCTAAAATGAAAACTGAGTTTGAGTCCAAGTTTGTACCAGCAGCATCAAATCCTGTTCCTCCTATGTCCAAAAAGAAATCTAAAAGGGAAGGAGTGCAACAGCAATAGCTGAGGTTGCTCAAAAGAAGATGGTGCAACACAAGAACTCATCATCAAACACCAATACCAATGTTCTGAAGAGCTAAAAGCTCTTTCCCAGAATCAGACACAGCTGGTAATGATGGTTCAACATCTGTTTGGAAGAGTTAACCAACTTGAGGGCCCTGTGTTGAAACCCCAAAAAGGAGATCCAAGCCAAAGGATTCCTCTTCTACACTCTCCTTCACCTCAACCTATTGTGTCCAATAAACCTGTTAGTTTACTATCTATTGATGAGACCAGCCCAAACCAAAAGGTTTGGGTCTCCAAAACTAACTGATTGTTTATTTATGCAGGTTCTTCAACATGCCAAAGTAGCATCTGGTATGTAGACAGTGGGGGATCTATGCATATGACTGGGAACAACTCACTTCTTAATGACTACTCTCCAGGAAGGAAGGGTTTTGTTTCCTTTGGCAATGATGCAAGAGGTTACATCATCGGGAAGGGCTTTGTTTCCAATGGGGAAATAAGTTTGACGATGTCAATCATGTGGAAAATCTCAAGTATAATCTCTTGAGTGTCAGTCAAATGTGTGACAAAGGCCATGTTGCCCTTTTCACAAGCCAGAACTGCAGGATTCTGTCATCTAAAGTTCTGAGTTTGATTGACAAGGTATTGGATGCTCGCACTCTCCTGAAGGCCAACAGGAGAGGAAGAGTGTATGCCTTAGATCTTTCCAGAAAATAGATCTCAAAGGCCATCCTTGCCTATTTTCCAAGGCCTCTCCTCAAGAATCTAATCTATGGTATAGAAGGCTGGGACATGTTAACTTCAAGAACATGAATCAGCTGATACACCATAGTTTAGTAAGGGGATGCCAATGAAGGAGTTCAAGTGTGAAAACAACTGCACTGCTTGTTTGAAAGGAAAACAGCACAAGGTTTCATTCCCACCTATTGAAGAACCAAAGTCCACTGCCTGCTTACAACTTCTTCACATGGATCTCTTTGGTCCTGTGAGAGTGATGAGCATGGCAAAGAAGAAATACTGTCTGGTAATTGTGGATGATTACTCCAGATTTGTATGGACTTTCTTTCTACATTCAAAGATGAAGCTGCATAGAAGATCATAAACTTTGTGTTGTATGCTGAGAAGCAGTATTCCCTCTCAGTCAAGTGTATTAGAAGTGACAATGGAAGAATTCAGGAACAATACACTTGATGAGTTCTACCTTTCCAAGGGAATAAAGAGGCAGTTTAGTATTCCAAGACACCTGAAACAGAATGGAGTTGTGGAGAGAAAGAACAGGACCCTCATTGAAGCTGCAAGGTCTATGTTGGCTGATTCTGGACTGCCATTGACCTTTTGGGCTGAAGCTGTCAACACAGCATGCTATGTGCAGAATAGAGTGCTAATAAATCAGAGGTTGATGAAGACTCCATATGAAGTTCTACATCATTTGGCCCCTCTCATTTCATTCTTTAGAGCATTTGGGTGTCCATGTTTCATTCTCAACACAAAGGATCAGCTCCAGAAATTTGATCCTAAGGTGGATGCAGGGTACTTGTTGGTTATTCATCAACTTGCAAGGCATACAGAGTCTTCAACTGCA
This sequence comes from Flaveria trinervia, assembly GCA_025506515.1. Lineage (NCBI taxonomy): Eukaryota > Viridiplantae > Streptophyta > Magnoliopsida > Asterales > Asteraceae > Flaveria > Flaveria trinervia. The sequence goes on from CM046456.1 coordinate 45,056,778, forward strand.
GAACAAAGATGGTTGAAGAGACTCTACATGTCAAGTTCAATGAATCTCCAAAGGACAAGATTCCACAAAGCCCTGTGGAGCTCTTTGATTTGGACATACTGCAATATGTTCCTTATCAATCTCCTGCTGTTGCTCCTGTCAACAGTTCACCACCTGGTGTTACTGCTGAGATGATGATGATAGTAGTAATCACCTCTTCAGGTTTAGTGACCACTGCCTGAGTCCTCTAAACCTGATGCTCCTGTAGCTCCAGCAGCACCATCCACAACAAATGCTGATGAGATTTCTCTGCATCCTCAACTTCATTTGAGTTGCACCATCTTCATGGTTTCAAGAATCTGCATCAACATCTGCTGCTGCTGACAAACACTTGCACAGATTTGATTGTTTACCAAAGCTGAAAAATCACCCAATGTCTCAAATCCTTGGTGATATCACTGCTGGTGTTTCAACCAGAAGCCAGTTGTCCAATTTCTGCTTCTATGCTCTCTCATCATCAGTCGCTGGAGCCAAAGAACTATCATGTAGCTTTGAGAGACAATGGATGGGTTGAAGCCATGCAGCTTGAGCTTCTTCAGTTCAAGAAACAGCAAGTGTGGGAGCTTGTTCCTCTACCCCCAGGTAAGTGTGCAATAGGCACTAAATGGGTGTTTAGGAATAAAACTGATGAAAATGGGCTAATTGTTAAGAACAAGGCCAGACTGGTTGTGCAGGGGTTTGCACAAGAAGAGGTATTGATTATGATGAAACCTTTGCCCCTGTAGCCAGACTGGAGGCAATTAGATTGTTTTTAGCCTATGCTGCACTCCACAATCTTAAAGTTTTTCAAATGGATGTCAAAAGTGCTTTTCTATATGGTACTAAAAGAAGAAGTTTATGTGTGTCAACCACCAGGCTTTGAGGATAATAAGCACCCAGAATGGGTATATAAGCTTGATAAAGCTCTTTATGGTTTGAAACAAGCACCTAGAGCCTGGTATGAGACCTTATCAAACTTTCTTCTACAGAATAATTTCACTAGAGGCTCCATAGATAAAACTTTATTTATTAAGAAGGTGGATCAGCATAAGCTACTTGTTCAAATTTATGTTGATGATATTATATTTGCATCCTCTGATCCCCAATTGTGTGTGGAATTCCAAAACTTAATGCAACAGAAGTTTGAAATGAGTGCAATGGGAGAATTACAGTTCTTTCTAGGTTTGCAAATCAAACAAAAAGCTGATGGAATTTTCATTCATCAGTCTAAATACACAAAAGATCTTTTGAATAAGTTTGATTTACAAAACTGTAAACCCTGTTCTACTCCCATGTGCAACACCACACAATTGGATGTTGATCAGAAAGGTAAAGTTGTTGATGAAACTCTTTACAGATGTATGATTGGTTCCTTGATGTATTTAACAGCTTCTAGACCAGATATTATGTTTGCTACATGTGTTTGTGCTAGATTTCAGGCTGCACCTAAGGAGTCTCATCTGATTGCAGTCAAGAGGATCTTTAGATATCTGCAAGGTACACAATCTCTAGGCTTATGGTATTCCACTGGACATTCTTGCAATTAGTTGCTTTCTCTGATAGTGACTATGCAGGGTGTAAGTTGACCAGGAAATCAACTTCTGGTGGATGTCAATTCCTAGGAAACTGTTTGATTTCTTGGCAGAGTAAGAAACAAACATCTGTTGCTACATCTACTACTGCTGAAGCCGAGTACATTGCTGCTGCAAGTTGTACATCCCAAGTACTCTGGCTTCAGAATCAACTTTTGGATTATGGCATTACAGAGACTAAGACTCCATTATTAATGGATAGTGCTTCAGCTCTTTGCATTGTCAAAACTCCAGTCCAGCACTCTAGGACCAAACATATAGAAATTAGACATCATTTTATAAGAGATTGTTTTGAAAAGGGTCTAATTAATCCTATGTTTGTGCTAGTGCTGATGAGCTTGCAGACATTTTTACTAAGCCTTGGATAGTTCAACTTTCCACAACCTGGTGTTAAGGCTTGGTATGCTGCAGCCAGAATAAGTGACAACTACTGATGATCTCAGTAACTACTGATGATCATTGGTAACCATGTCACATATAAGTACTGATGAGTTATTTTACCCTCAGTAGTTTTTATAACTACTGAAGGCTAAATGCTTTAAGTACTGTACTTTATCTGTTCTAAACTACTGATGTAGTTACAACTACTGAAATCAGTAGAAACAGCTAAGTACTGATGTCCTATGAAACAACTGAAAACAGCAAAAAGGCTGATGAGTAAGTGTTGAGGATAGTATGAACAGCTGAAAGGCTATGAATTGACGACAACTACTAATGAGTACTCTCTCTTCAGTAGTTCACAAACTGCTGTTTCTTCATAAACAACTGAAGCAATACCAGTCTTCAGTAGTTCACAACTACTGATGACTAACACCAACTCTTCAGTTGTTTACAACAACTGATGGCACAACCAGGGTCTTCAGTAGTTTCACACACTACTGATGACTAATACCAAGTCCTCAGTTGTTTCAACATCTGAAGTCCAACTTCTCTTCAGTAGTTTTTAAAACTACTGATGTCTAAATCAGACTTCAGTTGTTTCAACGTCTAATTGTCAACACCATGTCTTCAGTTGTTTTATAACTGCTGACCACACCAATACCATCAGTCGTTTCAAACCTCTGAAAGTTAATACCACGTCATCAGTTGATTCAAATACTGATGACTAACACCAAAACCTTCAGTCGTTTCATAACCCGTACCCTATATTACTGATCCCTCTTTCAGAGTTTTTCATTCTTTCACAACCTAAAATTTCAAAAGCTCTGAAAACCTTTCACCTTCATTAATGGCGACCATGCAACTCAAGCCTCGACACAACTGTGTCGCGTACCTTACTAAATCGCCCTTCTGGACCAAATTCGATAATGCTATAGATCTTATGGTCCAATCACCACTGAAAACGGCTTTCCTCCTAAATCCAATCATTTATGCCGATTCGCTACATCAGTTTTGGACGAATGCAACTGTTAATGGAGAATCTATCCATTCGTTCGTCAACTCTCATACGGTGGTCATCTCTACTGCTACCATCCGCCAGATATTACTCTTAGATGATGCTGCCTACCCTGTTGGATATCCTAAGCGCCAACTTGATCTTTCATTTGGACAACATGGATATCAAGGAGATCTTAGTGCTTCGACCATCCTGAAGAAACATTTTCCAGATGCTGAACGCTTGATATTTCATATGGTCAATGTTTACCTGGCCCCGAAGACTTCTTCTTGGGATCAACTGTCTTCCAGATGGCAACAGGTACTGTTCTCTATCATTGAACAAGAACCACTAAACTTTTCTGAGATAATTTTTCTTGAAATCAAGGATATGGCCACAAAACCACTTTCTAACCGTTGGATACTATATCCTCGGTTTATAATGGCCATAATAGAGAATCAGCTTTCTGCTGAGGGACTAGTTGGTCTGGGAGTCCCTGCTTTGGCTGTATTGCCGGAGGTATACTCCCGACACAACACTGACCAAACGCTTAAACAGGCTGCCAAGCTGCGCAAACCCACGCAGTTGGAACCCACAGCCTCCACTTCCACATCCAAAGTCCCCTCCAAACCCACAAAGAAGAAGCCTAAGAAGGCTACTCAGGGAGTTGAGTCCCCTGAGGATGCTCCTGCTGCACCAACGCAGGTTATCTCTGCTGGCAATAACCCCCCAGTAGAGACTATGACTCCACCAACCGAAGCCGCTCAGGTTTCCTCTCAAAAGGAACCTGATGCAACCACTCAAAGGAAGCCACACTGCTGGGATCCTCCTCACTTGAGGGGATTACCATTGAAGAGCACCACTCGCCCAGGGTGCACACTGCTTCCACACACCCCTCTCCTGATGCAACCGCCCTTCAAAGCCCTACAATTATTGTTGCAAAAGTGCTGACGCAGTTGCATTCCTCACCCCCCACCCAACCACCAGACACTACTGGGATAACCTCAACACCTGAGGGGGAGGATCACAATGCTTCTGTCAACCCACAGCACAGGGGTTATCATGTTCCATCTTCTAGTGTAGACAAGGAGGTGCGAACTTCTGGTGAGGCTGCCACTGCCTCTGACTCAGCAAATGACCAGGTGCAGTTGGTAACATCTCTAAGACCTCACCAGTGGCAACAGCTGATGAAGGACATAGTCCTGAGGCTGGAAGTCCCCAGAACCAAGAACAAGGGGCACATGCTATAATTGATCTACACTCAAGGCATGTTCATCCTGACTCTGTCAGGAGGTCAGGTGATTCAGTATCAACTGATGATGACCTGAGCTTCTTCTTTGATGTAGTTGCTCAAAACACCATCCTAGAGGATGAGGTTAGCAGACTCAAACAGCTGCTGGCCAAGATGTCTCAGGATGAAAGTCCATCTGCCACCACCATACACCCACAGATGGCACCTTCTTCTGAAGGTCCCCTACACACTGAGCCAATACATATTCCAAGCCACCAGTCTCTGCTTTTGGCACTGATTCTCAGGAACAGAACCATCCTGATCAATCCGTTGCTAACCTTCAAATCCCTACCTCTCATCACTCCCATGATCACAGATATAGTGATCAAAGCCCTTGATGAGAGGCTTCCTACAATAATACAACCCCTGGTGGAGGAGTTGGTGACCAAATCCCTTTCTACTGCTCAAACCCTTGCACCCAATGCAACCAAAAGGGGGAGAGTCAGTCAGTTAAAGGAAAAAGGAAGAGGACAGATGGGGAGAAGGAGAAAGATCAGAGAAGTGAATGAGAAGGAGTTGGCTGTTATAAGTGTGGAGGAGAAGGAGAAGGAGAGTAAGAAGAGAGCTGAAGTGAATGAAAGTCAAAAAGACTTTCATGTCACATATCAAAAGAGGAAAGGAGAGTCTGAGAAGGAGAAGAGCTGAATGATATGGTGAAAGAAGCTGATGCCAACCATAACCGTTCAATGGATAAAATCATTGATCAGTTATATAGGCAGGGTTTTGACATCCAACAACTAGACTCCGAGATCAGAAGGTTGGAGATAGAGGAGATCAACTCAAGATGGGCTAGTTATGATGCCCTAGAAAGAGAAAGGCTGGAGATAATGATTAGATTTATAGCCAAATACTTGGGAAGATCTCTGATAGAAATAAGGGCCTGGACCAGGGACAACATCTTGGCAATAACCACCAAGATTTGTTCGTCTGAAGCATACTCCAAAGTTTAGTGATTGAGGCATTAAATGAAGCTGGGGTTGGGAACCGAAAAGAACTGACAAAATTTACTAAAGCCTCCCTTACAGCCAAAATGCTGAAACAGTCTGAAAAGCCTCTATCCTCAAAATCACTACCTCCACAACCCACTAAAACAACCCCTTTACCCTCTAAACCAACCATCCAACCCACAAAACCAAATCCTTTACCCCCAAACCCACTGCCAGTGATGTACCTAGCCAAAAGAAAAGAAAGGTACTGAGGCTGATGAAGAAGAAGAGGAGGATGAAGACACACTGCCACTCTCTGCAGTTATCACTTGCCTAAGGCTAATCCAATGTCCATCACTCCTGCTTCTCAAATGCATGATGTGAAGATAAAGCTTGAAGAGGAACAGATGCAAAGACATGATGAGGAAATGCTGAAAAGCATTGACAAAGCATATGCCACATCCTCTTCAATGATTAGCATGAAGAAAGAAGTTTTAAGATTGTACACCCTGCTAATACCTTTCAATACCAAAGGGAAAAAGTAAGGATATGGCCTGATCCTAGGGTGGCACACCGGATTGTCAAGAAAGAAATTCCTTCAAATACAAGGGCCAAGTGAAGAGGGTTGTCGACGAAGACATCACTGTGGTTCTTGTAGTGTCCCCCTGGGAAATTGTAGAAGAGTTCAAGAAAGCCTATGAAGCCAAACAACCACCCCAAAAGATGTTAGAGAATAAAATCATAAAGAAGGGATTGGTTTACAAAAGACTTGAAAACTTCAAACAATGAGCTCAACCTGCTCTTAGAAGGGACTCATCCAGATGAGTTTGCTTACAGACAAATAACCACGGTTGAGCTCAAGAATGGAAAACAGGCCAGTACATATCTGAAGTGTATGGCGAGAAGGATTATTTGATGGTGTGCCGAGGTGCTGACAATGGATGAGCAGATCATGTTTCTAAGGGCTTACACCAGGGAATCATATAGGCTGATACACGGGAAGTAGATCTCATGGTTAGGGTAACAGCTCAATGTCCAAGTCCCCAATACAGAGCTCCCAACATATCATGCAAGACAGATCATCAGAGACTTCTTCCCAGGCCGGTGCTGAAAAAGGGTCACTTCTCATCTGATCAAGAGGATAAAAAGACCAATCTATCTGCCAAAATAAGTGGGACTCGTCAATAACTTAGAGGTTTTGGCTGCATTGTTCAGGGGGAGTTTGTTGGACCAAAAGAACCAATGAGCCTGATCAGAGAAACCTCTAAGTCCCACAAGTCATCACAACAGCTGAAGAAGACCTGATCAGCTGTTTACAAAGTCTGAAGAATACAACTGCTGAAGTATTTCTGAAGTACTGAAGACAAGACTGAGACAACAGCTGAAGATCTAAAGTCTGAAGACTTCAACAAGTACTGAAGACAAAGACTGAAGATCAACAGCTGAAAGACAAAGTCTGATGTTCAAGTACTGAACATCAGCTGATGTTAACAGCTGATGACAACAGCTGAAGAGGGCTTCTTCAGTTGTTGTGATGGTTTTTCTTCATCAGTAGTTTTCTTTTCCTTTCAGTAGTTTGTTTACTTTTCAGTAGTTTTATTTCCTTTTTAGTACTTGTAACAACTGAAGAGGTTGTTCTTCAGTTGTTGTAGTATCAGTAGTTTTATGTTTTTCAGTAGTTGTAAATAGATGTTTAACACTTAGGAACATTTGTAAGAAGATGTCAGTTGTTGACATCTTCAGTAGTTGTTAAACATCAGTAGATATAAAACGGTTACATGTCACTTTCAAGTGACATCAGCCTACGTCATTCTTTCCTTTATAAGGAAGGACGACTCACCTGTAATCGTGCCTTTGAGGCCGACAATCTTAATGCAATATTCCTTTTGTCGGATATTTCTCTCTCTATAACAACATTCTTTTATCGCTTTATATCGAATGTTCTTGCTTGAATTTGTCTAATTCTGAGCTATTCCGCTGCTATATTTGTTCAATCGATTAAACCAAGGGCTGAGATCCTAACAGTCTGATTGATCCAAAATTTGTTCCTAGTGCTGATGAGCTTGCAGACATTTTCACTAAGCCCTTGGATAGCACAACTTTCCAAAACCTAGTGTTAGGCTTGTATGCTGCAGCTAGAATAAGTGACAACTACTGATGATCTCAGCTCACAAGTACCGATGATCATTAGTTTATTATTGTCATATATATAGTACTGAAGTTATTTTCCCACTGGAAGTTTTCTTTAAACTACTAGAGCTTAACTTCTTAGTACTCAAGTACTTATTTGTTAAAAAAATTGATGTAGTTACAATAGCTGATGTAGCTACAACTACTGTTGTCAGAAATACAAATACGTACTGATGTCCTATGAAACATCTGAAAACAGATGAAACGTCTGATGAGTACGTGTTGAGGACAGTATGAAACAGCTGAAAAGCAATGAATTGACGACAACTACTGATGAGCGTTTTTGTCTTCAGTAGTTTCCAACTGTTGTTTCTTTTTAAACAACTGAAGCAAAACCATGTCTTCAATAGTTTCACAACTACTGATGACTAACACCAAGTCTTCATGTTGTTTACAACAATTGAGGTTAAAACCAAAGTCTTCAGTAGTTTCCCAACTACTGATGACTAATACCAAGTCAGTTGTTTCATCACCTGAAGTCAATACTGTCTTCAGTATTTTATAACTACTGATGACTAAATCTTCAGTAGTTTTATAACTACTGATGACTAATCTCAGTAGTTTTATAACTACTGATGACTAAATCTTCAGTAGTTTTATAACTACTGATGACTAAATCTTCAGTAGTTTTATAACTACTGATGACTAAATCAGACTTCGACTGTTTCAACGTCTGACGGTTAAAACCAAGTCTTCAGTTGTTTACAACAATTGAGGTTAAAACCAAAGTCTTCAGTAGTTTCCCAACTACTGATGACTAATACCAAGTCAGTTGTTTCATCACCTGAAGTCAATACTGTCTTCAGTAGTTTTATAACTACTGATGACTAAATCTTCAGTAGTTTTATAACTACTGATGACTAAATCTCAGTAGTTTTATAACTACTGATGACTAAATCTTCAGTAGTTTTATAACTACTGATGACTAAATCTTCAGTATTTTAACTAGATGACTAAATCAAGACTTCGACTGTTTCAACGTCTGACGGTTAAAACCAAGTCTTCAGGTTTTATAACAACTGCTGATCACACCAATACGGTCAGTCATTCCAAACCTCTGAAGTTAATACCACGTCATCAGTAGTTTCAACAGCTGATGACTAACACCAAAACCTTCAGTCGTTTTCTAACCCTACCCTTTAAATACCTTATCCCACCTTCAGCGTTTCTACTTTCTTCTCTTCTCAAACTAACGTTCAAAAAACTCTGTAACCTCTCTTCATCAATGGCGCCATGCAACTAAAACCTCGACACAACTGTGTCGCACATCTCACAAAATCGCCATACTGGACCAAGTTTCACAACGCCATTGATTTAATGGTTCAGTCACCTTTCAAAACGGCTTTTCTGTTAAATCCCATCATATATGCCGAATCTCTTAACCAATTCTGGACAAACGTCACTCTTGTCTCTGAGGAGAATGACACAGAGTCTCTTCAATCGTTTGTCCATCATCAAAAACTGGTCATTACTCCCGACATTCTTCGCCAAACCCTCAAACTGGATGATGCCACTTTCCCAACTGGTTATCCAAAGGGCACATCGATCGATCATTTGCCCAGCATGGATACCAGGGTAACCTGAGTGCATCTACCATATTGAAGAAACATTTCCAGGATGCCGAACGTCTCATCTTTCACCTGGTAAATGTCTGCCTTGCCCCCAAGACTTCATCATGGGATCAAATGTCCACAAGGTGGCAACAGGTAATGTACTCCATCCTTGAGCAACAACCTTTAAATTTTTCTGAAATACTATTTTTAGAGCTCAAGGATATGGCCCAAAAACAACTTGCTAACCGTTGGATATTATATCCTCGGTTCATAATGGCCATAATTGAAAACCAGCTTCAAGCTGAGGGACTTGTTGGCCTGGGAGTCCCTGCTACGGCTGTATTGCCTGAAGTATACTCTCGGCACAACTCTGACCAATCACTAAAAATGGCTGCCAAGCTGCGCAAACCCCCGCAGCTGGAACCCACAACCACCACCTCCAAATCCAAAGTCCCCACCAAACCCACTAAAAGGAAGACAAAAAAGGCTACTCAGGGAAATGAGTCCCCTGAGGATGCCCCTGCAACACAAACGCAGGCTATATCCACTGGTTATAACCCCCTAGTGGATACAAGGACTTCACCAGCCACAGCCGCTCAGGATTCCTCTCAAAAGGAGCCTGCAGCAACCAAAGAAGGGGTACCCACTAATCTGGGATCTTCCTTATTTGAGGAGATTTCCATTGAAGAGCACCATGCTCCCCAGGTGCATACTGCTTTTACCCCATCTCCCACTGCAACCGCCCCACAAAGTCCTACTCTCATTATTGCAAACGTGCTGACTCAGTTGCATGCCTCTCCTCCTCCCCAACAAACACCAACAAAGGGGAAAACCACAGCAATTGAGGAAGAGGATCAACATGCTCCTGACAGCCCACAGCATGAGGGTTTCACTGTTCTATCTCCTGGTGTGGATATGGAGACTAGAACATTTGGTGAGGCTGCCACCTCTTCTGAATCAGCACATGATCAGACTGAGGCTGGTAACATAGCTAAGACCTCACCAAAGGCAACAGCTGATGAAGGACATTGTCCTAAGGCTGGAAGTCCCCAGTTCCAAGAAAAAGGGGCACATGCTACAACTGGTCTACACCCAGTGCATGTACATCCTGCTACAAGCAGGAGGTCAGGTGATTCAGCATCTGCTGATGATGACCTGGGCTTCTTTATGATGTTATGGCCCAGAACACAATTCTTGAGGAAGAAGTCAGTAAACTACAAAGACCACTTGACCAATTCTCTCAAACAGCAAGTCCATCTGCCACCAACATCAACCCACAGATGGCACCTTCACGTGAAGGTCTCCCACACACTCAGCCACTCAAAACTTCCGAGCCACCAGCTTCTATTTTTGGCACTGCTTCTCAGGGACAGAACCCCTCTGAGCAAACAGCTGCTATCTTTCAGCAATCCCTACCTCTCATCACCCCACTGATCACAGACATTGTGATCAAAACCATGGATGAGCGGCTTCCTCAATCATAAAACCCCTGGTGGAGGAGATTGTGAGCACAAGGCTTTCTGCTTCTCAAACCCTTGCAACCAATGCAACCAAAAAGGGGGAGAGTCAGTCAGTGAAAGCAAAGAGGAAGAGCATAGAGGGGAAGAAAGAAAAGGAGATTGAGAAGGAAGAGGAGTTTGTGAAGGGAACTGACATTGATCAAGTGGGTGAAAGTCACAAAGACTTTCATGTCACATATAAGACGAGAAAGGTTGAAGGAAAAGAAAAAGAACTCGAAATCGATGAGATGATCAAAATGGCGGATGCTACACACAGTAAATCAATGGACTCCATTATTGATCAATTGTATAGACAGGGGTTCGATACTACACAGCTTGACTCAAAGATTAGGAGACTTGAAGTTGAAGAAATTAACTCAAGATGGGCAAGTTATGATGCATTAGAAAGAGAAAGACTAGAGATCATGATCAGATTCATTGCAAAGTACCTTGGGAGATCATTGATCGAGATTAAGTCATGGACCAGGGACAGTATCTTGGCAATAACCACCAAGATCTGTTCGTCTGAAGCATACACTAAGGGATTGGTGATTGAAGCACTAAATGAGGCAGGTGCTGGGAATAGAAAGGAACTAGCAAAACACTCAAAAGCCTCACTCACTACAAGAATGCTAGAACAACCTGCAAAACCTCCCACTTCAAAATCACCACTACCACAACCCTCTAAACCAACTCCTTTACCCTCAAAACCAACGGCCGATGATGCACCAAGAAGAAGAAGAGAAGGGTGTTGAGGCTAGAAGAAGAAGAAGAAGAGGATGATGATGAGGAAGAAGATAGGCTGCCTCTTTCTGCAATCCTAACTTTTCCTAAAGCCAAACCTATGCCCATCACTCCCACCTCACAGATGGAAGTTGCGAGAGTAAAGATAGAAGAAGAACAGTAGTAAAAGCTTCATGATGATGAGATGCTGAAAAGCATAGACAAAACTTATGCTGCTTCTTCATCAATAATCAGTATGAAGAAGGAAGCTCTGAGATTGTACACCCTTGCTAACACATTTCAATATCAAAAGGAAAAGGTGAGAATATGGCCTGATCCTAGGGTGGCTCACAGAATTGTGAAGAAAGACATTCCTTCGAGATACAAGGGCCAAGTAAAAAGGATCGTAGATGAAGAGATCACAGTGGTCCTTGTAGTATCACCCTGGGAAATTGTAGAAGATTTCAAGAAGGCCTATGAAACTAAACAGCCTCCCCAAAAGATGTTAGAGAACAAAGTAATTAAAAAGGGGTTAGTCTACAAGAGGCTTGAGAACTTCAAACAAACTGAGCTTAGTCTGTTACTTGAAGGGACTCACCCAGATGAGTTTGCATACAGACAGATCACAACAGTTGAGCTCGAAAATGGCAAACAGGCTAAGTACATTTCAGAGTTGTATGGGCGTGAAGGATTGTTTGATGGTGGAGCTGAAAATCTTACCATGGAAGAACAAATTATGTTTCTCAGAGCATACACCAGAGAATCCTACAGGCTTATACATGGGAAGTAGATTTCATGGATAGGACCACAGCCCTGTGTCCAGTTCCCCAAAGTCAGGGCTCCTATCCATACTATGCCAACCAAATTCAGAAATCTATTCCCAGGCCAGTGCTTAATTGGGTCATCTTCTTAGCTGATCAAGAAGGAAAAAGACCAATCTTATTGCCAACAATAAATGGGACCTCAATAAAGTTAAGGTTTTGGTTGCATTGGTTCAGGGGGGGTTTGTTGGACCAAAAGAACTAATGAGCCAGATCAGAAAAACCTTAAGTCCCACAGACGTCATAACAACTGCTGAAGTCCACAACAGCTGAAGACAAAGTCTAAAGACAAGTGCTGAAGACAAAGTCTGAACACAAGTGCTTAAGACAAAGTCTGAACACAAGTGCTAAAGACAAAGTCTGAACACAAGTGCTGAAGACAAAGTCTGAAGACAAGTGCTGAAGACAAAGTCTGAACACAAGTGCTGAAGACAAAGTCTGAAGACACAAGTGCTGAAGACAAAGTCTGAACACACAAGTGCTAAAGACAAAGTCTGAAGACACAAGTGCCGAAGACAAAATCTGAAGACACAAGTGCTGAAGACCAAGTATCAGACGTTGTCACAACAGCTGAAGAGGTCTTCTTCAGTAGTTGTGACGGTTTTCTTTCAGTAGTTTTATGTTTTTGTTTTCAGTAGTTTTGTAAAACGACTGGAGAACTTGTTCTTCAGTCGTTGTAGTTTCAGTAGTTTCGTATGAGTAGTTTTATGTTTTATACTTAGCACTCTGATATGTTCTCAGTAGTTGTGAACATTTCAGTAGTTTGTTAAGTTTTAGTTATTTTTGTAATAAATCTGCCAGATGTCACTATCCCGTGATATCAGCAGTGATTGCACTCTATATAAGGAGTGTCAACCTAATTGTAATCTGTGAATGATTGAGCAGAAACATTTGATATTATTGAAACATTCCTTTTCACAGAAATATATTCTCTCTTTACAACTGTATTTGTTCTTAATGCATACGAATATCAAATTCTTGCTATAATTTGTCTAATTCTTGTTCTATTCCGTTGCGTTACACTCTAATCCATCAAACTTGAGATCTCTGATCCTGTAAAAAAGTCCATGAAAACTAACTTTTCAAGAACTTTTGAAGCACATATTCCACATAACCGGCTCTAGATTCCATTGTTGGGTTTTGTAACATGTAAATCAAAGCTAGTTTAACCATTTAAACTATAAAAACGCAGCGGAAAGTAGGGTTTAAAGTGAGGTTACCAATCTGAAATTTTTACCATTTTAAACCATAAACAAAACCCAAGAACATGGATCAATTATATATGTGAAATAGTATGCTATCAAAACCAAAATAACAACCATAGGGTGTTCATTGAAACAACCATTCAAGCACAAGATGTTGTAGATGGATGAGATGAAGATGATGATGTTCTTGAATTTCCAGCCCCCAAGAGAGAAAGCCTCAAGTTTTGATACCCACAAGCTCTTCCAAACACTTAGCTAGTTAGGGAGCTCAACACCAAAACTCTCTACCAATGCACCTTCAAAATCCAAAATTTTTAGCCTTGTTTGAGCCTCTAATCCGAAATTTTCAGCCTTCTTTAAGAGAGTTCTTGCTTGAGTGTGTGTGAGAGAATGTGTGAAATGATGGAAGAGTGCAAGGGTAGTAAAAGTCTTGCAAAGACCAAAACTCAAAAAGGTTCCCAATGCCCACTTGGGCGGCCAAAAATAAACCATTTAAAATGGGTTCCCCCCATTTTATTTTCTTATAAAAGTGCACTCTTTTAAACCCTAAGTTTATAAAATTAAAACATATTTTAATTTTATAACATTAACACACTTTTATTTGTTATTATTTAGCCAACTTAAATAATGAAACAAATAATTTCTCATGAACAAATTATCCATATAATGTTGTTCCATCATAAAAGCAATGTTTTAGAAAACCCATTTTCTAAAATGGTGTCAATATTTATTTGTATGATCTCATCAACAAATAAATATGTGTTGGTGTTTGTGTGTCTTGTTATTAGGTATGACACGACTTGGATCATAACGTACTAACCACACCAATCTTGTATGTGTCTTGGGCATACAAGATCCAACAATTCCGGAGTATTTTGGAAATTATCTTCAGAAGAAAAATACTTAAAGTATTTATGCTTCTAAGACATATTTAATTTGGAAGAGATTAAAATTGAGAAGTTTTACTCTTTGAAAGAGTAGATCTTCCGAGAGTGAATTCCTTTTGGAAGAAAATTGTCCTTCAAATGCATATAAGAACTTATAGTCATATTTAAGCTTTAGAAGACATTTCAGAAAAACTTATGAAGGTAAATGTCTTATGAGTAGTTATTTTATTTGAAAACATAATGTTCTTTTGAAGACAACTTAATATCTTTCACAGGAAATATGTTGAAAATGTCCAGAATTTTTAGAAATATCATTTAAAAGTTTTTCTTCAAAAGTAAATGGGGCTTATATAGGTGATGATATAAACAACTTAAGACACACATGTTTTGGAAATGGCCTTGGAAATAGTTTTGAATTAAGTGCTTAAGAAAAGCTACTCAAAGTTAATCATCCCACTAGCTGATAGAAGATATTTAAATCTCTGTTCATCAAAACCTTTATAAACAAATCAGCACATTGTTCATTTATGTTAACTTTGACTAGTTTTATTTGATGGTTTGCAAGAACACAAAACATAGTTTAACCCGTTAAACTTTCTGAAAACGTAGCGGAATAACAACTTTATAAACTTACTTATAAGCTGAAAAACATGTTCTTTAGGTGACCATATAAATGTATAAAGCAAACCAAAAATCAAAGGATCTTAATATGTGAATAAGCAAGCTATGAACACAAAAACAAGCAAAATGGACAGTCATAAACAAGCTGCCATATTCTACCTTTCAGCAGCAAGTATATCGATGTAGAGGATGATTTGATCAAGAAGAATGACCAAGGCACCAAAGGAGGTCCTCTCAAGCTTGTATACCCACAAGTACTTCCAAAACACCAAGCTTGTTAGGAGAGCAACACCAAAAGAAACCTCTTCTTCTTGCTCTTTCAAAACCGAAATTTCAGCCTCTAATTGCTTCAAGATTTCGAATTCTTCCAGCCAAGTAGAGAGAGTTTTTGCATGTGAATGTAAGAGAGAAAGTGTGCTCAGCAAAAATGGAGTGTTCAAGTCACTTAAGTCTTGTTAGTTTACCAAGACAAAAGGCATTAAAGAACACACAAGGGGCGGCCGAAGGTCCCCCTTTAACATTGATTTCCCCCAAATTCTAATTTTAATCTTTTCACTCACTTAGTCATTAGTTTTTTTTATAAAATCAAAACCATTTTAATTTTATAACACTAATACACTATCCTTTGTTATCATTCAACTAACTTAAATACTATGACAAATGATTCTCATTAACAAATTATCCATATAGTTTGTTTTATTCCAATTCAATGTTTTAGAAAACCCATTTCCTAAATTGGTGTCAATATTTAATTGTTTGATCTCATCAACAAATAAATATCAATTGGTGTTGTTTAACTTGTTATTGGGTATAACCCGACTTGGATCATAACGTACTAACCATAATAATCTTGTATGTGTCTTGGGCATAAGATCCAACAATCTCCCACTTGCCCAAGATTCATAGAAGACTGATGCAAGCAGATGATACCGCCTAACAACGATTTACTACCCTTAATACGCATGACTTATAGCCATTCAATAACATCATCTTATTCAAGTATCCTACTTGAAATGATTTAGGTGAATCAATCATCTATCCTTTTGTTACAGATGTCGTGTTAAATCCAAGAACACAGAGTGATCATTCCTTGTTGATTTAACTTATCAGGCCTTAGACATCTAACTCTCAACAAATAAGAGGAACAAATTCCATCTTGACTACATACGTTTCTCACAAACACCTCGTGTCATACCTGAACATACCCTTATGTGTTGTCCATTATTTTAGGACAGTGAAGAATTAGCTCAAGGTATAATACTTGGTGAATATCAAAACCAATATGTATCTCAGGTTGGAGGATACCAAATGATATTCGCCTTTACTCAAATTTACTTATGATCAATCAATAAGATTCCATGTAGTAAAATTTGAGATGCGGGTCAGTCCAATATTTGTATCCCACAAATATCTATGAACCTTGGTAGCAACCCATTGCTCTATATTCATCCTTATGAATATCAACCAATCCAAGTTCATAATAATCTTACCCTCACACTTGTTCCCACAAGTATGAACGACTACGGACATTTAGAGTAAACAATTTACTCACGGATTAAACATGCTAAATTGGAACATTAATTGAAACATTATAACCAGATAATTTTATTCAAATAATAAAGAGTTCCACATATCCAAATACAAAATTTACAGATCAAATCCAATCACTAGAATATCGAAGTCCCATGGCACAAGTATGACCTTCATGCTTTGCCTTTTCAAGGAGCTTCGTGAGAGGATCCGCAATGTTTTGATCCGTGTGAACTTTGCGAATACATATCTTTCCCTTTTCAACTTCATCTCGTATGTAGTTGAATCTCCGCTCAATGTGCCTAGTCTTTTGATGAGCACGAGGTTCCTTGATTTGAGCAATCGCACCCTCGTAATCACAAAAGATCTCTAGGGGTTCCTGAATGGAAGGGACAACCCTAGATCGGCAATGAATTTCTTCAACCATGCAGCTTCTTGAGCTGCCAATGAGGCTGCGAGATTCTGTAGTTGATAGAGCCACCACATCCTGTTTGGAGCTCTTCCATGAGACCTCTCCTCCATTCAGAATGAAAATATATCCCGATTGTGACCGAGAATCATCACGATTGGTTTGGAAACTTGCATCCGTGTAACCTTTTACAACGAGTTCCTCATCACCAGATCCATAGATTAGGAACATATCTCTTGTCCTCCTTAGGTACTTAAGTATGTTCTTAACAGCCATCCAATGACTGTTTCCAGGATTTTGCTGGTAACGACTTGTCATGCTTAAGGCGCATGACACGTCCGGTCGAGTGCATATCATTGCATACATGATGGATCCAATAGCAGATGCATATGGGACTGCCTTCATTTTATCTTGCTCATCCTTTGAGCGAGGACATTGAGTCTTACTCAATATCGTTCCTCTTTGAATAGGTACGGTACCTTTCTTAGAGTTCTCCATCTTGAACCTTTTCAAGATCTTATCAATGTATGCACTTTGATTCAAACCAATCAACCGCTTTGATCTATCCTTATAGATCTTTATTCCCAGAATATAGGTGGCTTCTCCAAGATCCTTAATGGAAAAACAACTTCCAAGCCAGGTTCTTACACCTTCCAATGTTGGAATGTCATTTCCAAATAGTAGTATGTCATCAACATACAATACTAGGAAAGTTATTGTGCTCCCACTAGCCTTCTTATACACACAAGCCTCATTAGCATTTTTGATGAAGCCAAATTTCTTTACCTCCTCATCAAAATGATGATTCCAGCTTCTTGATGCTTGTTTCAATCCATAGATTGATTTCTTTAACTTGCATACTTTATTAGGATGTTTCGGATCGACAAAACCTTCAGGCTGAATCATATAGACATCTTCCTCAAGATATCCATTTAGGAAAGCGGTTTTGACATCCATTTGCCAAATCTCATAATCATAATGAGCAGCTATGGCAAACAATATCCTTATAGACTTTAGCATCGCAACATGTGAGAAAGTTTCATCACAGTCAACCCCTTGAGTTTGAGTGAAACCCTTTGCTACAAGTCTAGCTTTATAAGTATCCAAGTTTCCATGCATATCGGTTTTCTTCTTGAAAACCCACTTGCTTCCAACTACTTTGGAATTAAGAGGTGGTACAACAAGTTCCCAAACTTGATTGTCATACATGGATTGCATCTCAACGTTCATGGCCTCAAGCCATTTGTCACAATCCAAATTGGACACTGCATTCTGGTATGTGGTTGGTTCGTCTGAATCTACCACATAGCATCCATCCATGAAAAATCCATATCTTTCAGGTGGATTACTAGTTCTACCACTTCTGCGAACGTTTTGTATGTATTGATCAACCACTTGATCATCCTCAACATCCTCATGTTGAGTGCTAGTTTCAACCAGACGTGCATCGGGTTGTGGTTCTTGATCCTCCTCAAGATCCACTGTTCTACTGCTAGTTCCTTCCATAAGGAACTTTGCTTCTAAGAACTCACCCTTTCTGGCAACAAACACCTTTTGTTCCAGTGGATCATAGAAATAATATCCCATAGAATCTCTAGGATATCCAATAAAGATACACTTGGTGGATCGGACTTCCAATTTGTTTGGGGTGGGAGTCTTAATGTAAGCCTCACAACCCCAGACCCTTAAGTATGATAGGGATGGAACTCTTCCATGCCATATCTCAAAAGGTGTCCTTTCCACCTTTTTGGTTGGGGCCATATTTAGAATACGGGCCGCGGAGAGCAAAGCGAAACCCCAAAATGATAGAGGTAATGTGCTTCTAGCCATCATAGATCGAACCATATCCAATAAGGTTCGATTCCTACTCTCAGACACACCATTATGTTGTGGTGTTCCAGGTGGAGTGAGTTGTGAGACAATCCCACAACTCCTAAGATGATCTTGAAAAGCATCACTTAGATATTCACCTCCCCTATCGGTGCGGAGAACTTTAATCGACTTGTTGAGTTGATTGTCTACTTTATTCTTGAAGATCTTGAACGTTTCAAAAGCTTCATCTTTGTGGCTTAATAAGTACAGATACCCATAGCGACTATAATCGTCGGTAAAGGTAATGAAGTATCTTTCACCATTCCTAGTCATTGGTTTAAAAGGACCACATACATCCGAATGTATGATTCCTAGTAAATCTTTTGCCCTTTCGTTAGTTCCACTAAAGGGTGCCTTAGTCATTTTTCCTTGTAAACAAGATTCACATACATCAAATGAATCATATTCATTTGTTTTTAAAAGACCATTCTTTTGAAGTATTTGTATACGTTTCTTGTTTATATGACCAAGGAGACAATGCCAAAGATAGGTATCACTCAAATCTAACTTGAGTTCTTGGTGCTAGTTTGGTACAATGAACTATTTAAAATATTTTCATGAACCAATTCATAAATACCTATAATGGGAATAGCTTTAAAATAGAACATATCATTTAAAGAAACATGAATATCATTTTCAACAAAAGATAATACATAATCATAAAGTCTTAATTGGGATACTGAAATAATGTTCCTAGTCAAACTAGGAGCATACAAAACATTCTTTAAAATCACATCCAAGCCACTTGGAAGTTTTAGGATGTAGTCCCCGCGAGCTTCAACTATGACTTTAGTTCCATTGCCCATGAAGAGGCTAACATCCCCTTGATTGAAGTCCCTACTTCTTGTGAACCCCTGCAACAAATTGCAAATATGAGTTCCACATCCGGTATCCAATACCCATGTGTTAGAAGATGTAACATTAAGATCAATATGAATCATGTATGTTGTACCTGAGGTCTGCCCGGCATCCCTCTTTGCCTTCAACTCTTGGACATGGACAGGACAATTCCTTGCCCAATGTCCAATCTCTCCACACTTGAAGCATGGGTCATTAGTTGCATCCTTTTGCTTCTTCTCTTGTGGTTTGGGTGGCACCCTTGCCACCCCTTTCCCTTTTCCCCAAACGGGTCCCTTACCCTTGGAAACCTTTGCCTTGGGTGCGGGATGAGGCTTTTCTTGTTCCCACCTTCATAGAAGGTGAGAACGGGTAAAACCCGTTTTAATCATTGAGTGAAGCTCACCAATGCTTTTGTCCCATGCATTCATGTTGTAATTCAACACAAATGTCTCGAACTTCTTGGTAAGGCCATTAAGGATCAAATCCATGGCCAATTCCTTTGAGACGGGACAATTAAGCCTCTCGAGGCGGTCAATATGACTTTTCATCTTAAGTACATAAGATGTAACTGATTGGTTGTCGTCCATACAACATGCATGGAGTGCTCGAACCGTTTCGAAGCACTCAACCCTTGTATGTTGTTGGAATGTTTCCTTCAGCTGGGTTATCATGTCATAAGCTTCGTGATATTCATACTCCTTTTTGGAGATCTAGAGTCATGCTCGCTAGCATGAGACAAGACACTTGGACGGAGTCCTCAGTGTACTTCAGCCAATCGTTGTAGGCCTCCTCATCATCCTCAGTAGGTTGATCGGGGATAGGGTCGTCTAAAACATATGATCGTCTCTCTTGCTTGAGAACGATTCTCAAGTTTCGATACCAATCAATGAAATTGTTATGATTTAGACGTTCCTTTTGAAGGATCGCTGTAATGATGGGGTGGACGCGGATGAGTTATCATGATTGTCATTATTGGTGGCCATCTACAAAATTTAACAAAGATCTATTTTAGTATTTTTCGTATTGCTTATTTTTTTAATAATAATGCCTTTTAAGGTCATTTTTATATTAAAATATAGAACCCAACATTACATTTAAATTGTGGTTAGGTGACCTTTATCCCACGATTTAGATTAATAAGGTGGTCAACGATTCACGGTTGCAACCATTTGCAACTTCTAGAGATATGGGATCGACTTTAAACATCATATGTAAAGTCGGCATGTTAATCCCATTAACACCATTTGGAAACCATATTGTAGGTGATCCATTTAACATGGTTTGCAAATCAAGTTACCCTACTTGCTCACACGTGTGTGTTTACCCACATAAGTCATTAGGTGACCTTTAACCCACCAATGTGGTATCCCCACCTTAAGTCACAAGTTCCCTCTAAATGGTTAGGTGACCTTTATCCCATTAAGAGTTTCCAAATGACTCAAGTGTTGTGCAAAAGGACGGTGTTAAACTTGTTTGACAAAAGTTTAGAGATTTCATAATTCTAGTTTAGAAAACTCTATGTACTTGTATTTGCATGCTTTCAAATACAAGATACCCTATGGTTCTTTTAATAAAACCCATTTTATTATAAAATAATTAATCCTTTTAATAACCATTTATTAACACTTAATGATTAAGAACCATTTTATATTAACTTGTTAAGATCATTTTATTAAGATGGTTAACATATCCAAATATCATGCAATCATACAAGCATAATATAAACAACCACAATTTGCATAACCATAGCTACTATTGTGACCACACTTGTTTGCCATCAAAGTGTGGTCATTTGGTCTTTCCTAAGGGTTGAATACAACACAAAATTGAGGTCTTCACAGACCCCACTTGAACTTGCATCCACATGCTTCAAATCCTTCTTTTGTGTCTTCCTCTTGTGCTTCCTTCCCGAGCATCTTCTTTTATAAAATATATATATCCTAATACATATTTTCTAGTAAAAGGAAATTACTCCTAATCTATTATTACATCCCAATTAATAAATAGACAAAATACATTTTTAAACAAAGCACAAGTTAATATACAACCCCATTGAATGAATATAATCAAATAAAAACATTCAATCCAAACCAAACAACACAAGGTCAAGCTAGGTTATGCACTATCATATGAACAATCATAAACATCATTTAACAAACAAAATAAACCCCATCAAACCCCAAATTTTCAGCCAACATAAACTGAAAATTTGGGTTTGTTTGTCCAAAAAACAACAACCAAACATATCAACCAATTGACATTTCTATCTTTCAAAGTTTAATCATAAGCATGAAGATATAACTTTGAAAGACATGGGGTTTATGGAATCAACCAAAATCAGCCTATTATGAGTTGATAATCATCCTTAAAACACGATTTTAAAGGACAAGAACAAGCAAGCTATCCACATAACCGGCTCATGATGCCACGCAAGAACACAAAACATAGTTTAACCCGTTAAACTTTCTGAAAAAGCAGCAGAATAACAACTTTATAAACTTACTTATAAGCTGAAAAACATGTTCTTTAGGTGACCATATAAATGTATAAAGCAAACCAAAAATCAAAGGATCTTAATATGTGAATAAGCAAGCTATGAACACAAAAACAAGCAAAATGGACAGTCATAAACAAGCTGCCATATTCTACCTTTCAGCAGCAAATATATTGATGTAGAGGATGATTTGATCAAGAAGAATGACCAAGGCACAAAAGGAGGTCCTCTCAAGCTTGTATACCCACAAGTCCTTCCAAAACACCAAGCTTGTTAGGAGAGCAACACCAAAAGAAACCTCTTCTTCTTGCTCTTTCAAAACCAAAATTTCAGCCTCTAATTGCTTCAAGATTTCGAATTCTTCCAGCCAAGTAGAGAGAGTTTCTGCATGTGAATGTAAGAGAGAAAGTGTGCTCAGCAAAAATGAAGTGTTCAAGTCACTTAAGTCTTGTTAGTTTACCAATACAAAAGGCATCAAAGACCACACAGGGCGGCCGAAGGTCCCCTTTTAAAATTGGTTTCCCCCCAATTTTATTTTTAATGTTTTCACTCTCTTAGTCATTAGTTTTTTTATAAAATCAAAAGCCTTTAAATTTATAACACTAATACACTATCATTTGTTATTATTCAACTAAAATAAATAATATGACAAATGATTTCTCATAACAAATTATCCATATAGTTTGTTTTATTCCAAATGCAATGTTTTAGAAAACCCATTTCCTAAATTGGTGTCAATATTTAATGGTTTGATCTCATCAACAATTAAATATCAATGGTGTTTGTTTAACTTGTTATTGGGTATAACCGACTTGGAACATAACGTACTAACCACATTAATCTTGTTAGGATGAGTGATCTATGTTTGATTGATTGAAAAGTATAGCAGCGGAATTCAAACAATGAATTAGTCGATTGACAAGAACAAAACGATATTCAATGAAGAACAAAGACGGTTATAGAGAGAGAATTTCTTCAAATATATTTCATTCAATATTCGCTTTCATGGTAACAAAATGTCACACTTACAATTAGGTCGACACCTCTTATATAAGAGATGTGACGTCTGCTGATGTCACTTGATAGTGACATCTAACAGATTTATTACAACTGAAAACAACTACTGAAGATGTCAAAACAGCTGACATCTCCTTACAAAAATGCGAAGTGTTATCAGTTGTTATAACTACTGAAAAACATAAAACTACTGAAACTACAACGACTGAAGAACAAGCTCTTCAGTCGTTTTACAAAACTACTGAAAGTAAAAATATAAAACTACTGATATCACAACTACTGAAGAAGTACTCTTCAGCTGTTGTGACAAACTACTGAAACTTCAGTAGTTGGTCTTCAGACTTGAACTTCAGATGTTTCATCAGCTGATGACTTCAGTAGATATCATCAGCTGATGTCTTCAGTCTTGTCTTCAGACTTTGTACATCAGTTGTTGATCTTCAGCACTTGTAAACTCTTCAGCTGTTGTACTTCAGTACTTTGGTCTTTCAGCTTCAGCACTTGTGTTCTTCAGCTGTTCAGCTTAGTACTTGTGTTCAGCTGTTGTACTTCAGCACTTTAGTTCTTCAGCTGTTGAAGTCTTCAGCACTTGATCTTCAGCTGTTGAAGTCTTCAGCACTTGTCAAACTGTTGATGAAGCTTTCAGCAGTTGTTGTGATACCATGTGGGACTTCGAGGTTTTCTGATCTTGGCTCATTGGTTCTTTTGGTCAACAAACTCCCCCTGAATGAATGCAGCCAAAACCTATAATTTATTTATTATCCCACTTATTGTTGGCAAAAGGTTGGTCTTTTTCCTTCTTGATCAATAGAGAAGATGACCCATATAGGCTCCGGCCTGGGAAGAAGTCTCTGATATTTGTTTGGCAAGATATGAATGGGAACTCTGTTTTGGGGGACTGGACACAGAGTTGTTATCCCATTCATGAGATCTACTTCCCGTGTATGAGCCTGTAGGATTCTCTGGTGTAGGCTCTGAGAAACATGATTTGTTCTTCCATGGTCAGGTTCTCGGCTTCACCATCAAACAATCCTTCTCGCCCATACAGCTCTGAGATGTACTTGGCTTGTTTGTTATTTTTGAGCTCAACTGTTGTAATTTGTCTATATGCAAACTCATCAGGATGATTCCCTTCGAGTAGTAGACTGAGCTCATTCTGTTTGAAGTTCTCAAGCCTCTTGTAGACTAACCCCTTTTTGATAATCCTATTCTCTAGCATCTTCTGGGGTGGTTGTTTAGTCTCGTAGGCCTTCTTGAAATCTTCGACAATCTCCCAGGGTGATACTACAAGGGCCACTGTGATCTCTTCATCTACGATCCTCTTGACTTGACCCTTGTATCTCGAAGGAATGTCTTTCTTTACAATCCTGTGAGCCACCCTCGGTTAGGCCATACTGTCACCCTTTCCTTCTGATATTGAAATGTGTTGGCGAGAGTGTACAATCTCAGAGCTTCTTTCTTCATGCTGATAATTGATGAGGAGGCAACATAGGTTTTGTCAATGCTTTTCAGCATTTCACATCATCATGAAGTTTTGCTGCTCCTCTTCTTCAATTTTTACTCTCACATCCATCTGTGAGGTGGTGCATGGTATTGGTTTGGCTCGCCAGTGTTAGGACTGCAGACAGAGGCATCCTATCTTCTTCCACATCATCCTCTTCTTCTTCTTCTTCTAGCCTCAACACCCTTCTCTTCTTCTTCTTAGGTGCATCATCGGCTGTTGGTTTAGATGGTGAGGGAGTTGGTTTTGTGGGTTGTGATTGTGGTTGTTTGGATTTGGGCTTTGAGATTGGTTTGGAGATTTGAGGGGTAGGCTGTGTTTGAGTGGGTGGAAGGGAAGGTTGTTCCAGCATCTTTGTTGTGAGTTTAGCCTTTGTAAGTTTTGCCATTTCAAACCTTTTACCAGCCCCAGCCTCATCAAGGGCTTCAATGATAATCCCCTTGGAATTGCTCAGACAGACAGATTCGGTGGCTATAGCCAGAATACTGTCTCTGGTCCACGCGCGAATCTCCATCAAAGATCTTCCTAAGTATTTGGCAATAAAACGGATCATGATCTCCAATCTCTCCTTTTCAAGTGCATCATACCCAGCCCATCGGGTTTGAATCTCTTGCACTTCCAACCTCCTGATTTCACTATCCAATGTGGCTGTATCAAACCTTGCCTGAAGAGTTGCTCAATGATTTTATCCATGGATCGGCTGTGTGTATCATCAGCATCTTTTACCAGCTCTTCCAAGGATTTTTCTTCAGCAGTAGGTTGATCATCAGCACTTTTCTTTCGTTATAGGTGATCAGTTGTTTCTTTTCTTTTTCCACCTCTTGGGCTTGCTCTTGGGCCTTCTCATCCTCTGTTCTTTTCCTCTCTTCTTTTCTTTCACTGCAGTACTCTCCCCCTTTTTGGATGCATTGGTGGTAGGGGTTTGTACCGCAGAAAGTGTCTTTTGCACAGCAGCATCAATCAATGGTTGTAAAGTTGAGGAAAGCCTCTCATCAATGGCTTTAGTCACAATGTCAGTGATTATGGGTGTGATGAGAGGGAGGGAATTTTGAAGGACAACAACTATTTGCTCAGGAGGGTTCCGTTCCTGAGAAATAGTGCCAGAAGCAGAGGCAGGTGGCTGAGTTGTTGGGAGTGGCTCAGTGTTTGGGGAACCTTCAACTGAAGGTGCCATCGTGGGTTGGTGGAGGCAGATGGTCTTTCTCCTTGTGAGAGTTGGTCAAGTAGGTTTTGCAGCCTACTGACTTCCTCCTCAAGGATTGTGTTTTGGGCAAGAACATCGTTGAAAAAGCCCAGGTCATCATCAGCAGAAGCTGAATCACCTGACCTCCTGCTTGGAGCAGGATGTACATGCACTGGGTGTAGACCAGTTGTAGCATGTGCCCCTTTGTCTTGGTACTGGGGACTTCCAGCCTCAGGACTATGTCCATCATTAGCTGTTGCCTCTAGTGAGGTCTTAGCAATGTTACCAGCCTCAGTCTGATCATGTGCTGATTCAGAAGAGGTGGCAGCCTCACTAGATATTCTAATCTCCCTATCTACACCAGGAGATAGAAGTGGTAAACCCCTGTGCTGTGGGTTCTCAATTGCACTTTGTTCCTCCCCCTCAATGGTAGAGGTGTTTCCAGTAGTAAGTGGTATCTGGGGAGGGGGTGAGGAGTGCAATTGAGTCAGCACTTGTGCAACTATCATGTTGGGCTGTGAGGGGCGGTTGCATGGGGTGAAGGGATAGAAGCAGTGTGCACCTGGGGAGAAGGTGCTCTTCAATGGCAATCCCCTCAAGTG
Source organism: Flaveria trinervia (assembly GCA_025506515.1). Classification (NCBI taxonomy): domain Eukaryota; kingdom Viridiplantae; phylum Streptophyta; class Magnoliopsida; order Asterales; family Asteraceae; genus Flaveria; species Flaveria trinervia. The sequence goes on from CM046456.1 coordinate 45,082,927, forward strand.
AGGAAGATCCCAGATGTGTAGGTACCCCTTGTGGGTTGCTGCAGGCTCCTGTTGAGAGGAATCCTGAGCGGCTATGGCTGGAGAGCTTATATCCACTAGGGGGTTTTGACCAGTGGATATCTCCTGCGTTTGTGTTGCAGGGGCATCCTCAGGGGACTCATTCCCTGAGTAGCCGTTTTGGGTTTCTTTTGGTGGGTTTGGTGGGGACTTTTGATTTAGGAGGTGGTGGCTGTGGGTTCCAGCTGCGTGGGTTTGCGCAGCTTGGCAACCAATTTGAGTGTGTGGTCAGAGTTGTGCCGGGAGTATACTTCAGGTAGAACAGCCGTAGCAGGGACTCCCAGCCAACAAGTCCCTCAGCTTGAAGCTGGTTTGTAATGATGGCCATTATGAACCGTGGATATAATATCCAACGGTTAGCAGTTAGTTTTTGAGCCATATCCTTGAGCTCGGAAAATATATTTCTGAAATTTAACAGCTGTTGCTCAAGAATAGAATACATTACCTGCTGCCACTTTGTCGACATTTGATCCCAAGACGAAGTCTTAGGAGCCAAACATACATTTACCATGTGAAAAATTAGGCGTTCAGCGTCATGGAAATGTTTCTTCTTTAGTGGAGGCACTCAGATTGCCCTGATATCCATGATGGGCAAAGGATAGATCAGTTGTGCCCTTGGGATATCCAGCAGGAGAAATGGCATCATCCAGATGTAGAGTTTGGCGAAGTATTTCGGAGTGATGACCACTTCTTTGTTGTTGACGACCGACTGAGAGATGGTGTGTTGTTCTCCCCAGTGGTAGGTGACGTTCATCCAAAATGTTGGAGGGATTCGGCATGTAGTATGGGATTGAGAAGAAATGCGTTTTGTATTGTGACTGAACCATAAGATCGATAGGAGTATCGAACTTAGCCCAGACAGACGATTTAGTAAGGTAGCTACACAGTTGTGTCGCGGTTTGATTGCATGGACGCCATTTAGAAGAGAGAAGTTTTGGAGAGGAACGTTAGGTTTGAAGAAGATGAAGCTTGAAGTATTAGTCAGGGATATTTATAGGGTACGGTAAGAAAACGACTGAAGGATTGGTGTTAGTCATCAGTAGTTTTAAACGACTGTTGACATGGTATTATCTTTCAGACGTTGAAACAGCTGAAGTCGTGGTATTAGGCATCAGTAGTTAGAAAACTACTGAAAGCCATGGTTTTGACTTCAGATGATGAAACAACTGAGGACTTGGTGTTTGTCATCAGTAGTTGTGAAACTACTGAAGACAGTGGTTTTGTCATCATTGTTGTAAACAGCTAAAGACTTGGTATTAGTCATCAGTAGTTATAAAAACTACTGAAGACATGGTTTTGCTTCAGTTGTTTAGAATGAAACAGCAGTTGTTGAAACAACTGAAGAGAAAGTTCTCTTCAGTAGTTTTCGTCAATTCATAGCCTTTCAGCTGTTTCATTCTGTCCTCAACACTTACTCATCAAACTTTGCATCTGATTTTCAGGTGTTTCATAGGACGTCAGTACTTATCTGTTTGTACTGATTTTAGTAGTTGTAACTACATCAGTAGTTTAACTCCATCAGTAGTTTGGAACAGATAAAGTACTTCAGTACTTGTGAGGCATTTAGCCATCAGTAGTTATAAAAACTACTGAAGGTGAAAGGACTCATCATATTACTATATGTGACATGGTACCAATGATCACCAGTAATTACTACTGAAATCATCAGTAGTTGTCACTTATTCTAGCTGCAGCATACCAAGCCTTAACACAAGGTTTTGGAAAGTAGAACTATCCAAAGGCTTAGTAAAAATATCTGCAAGCTCATCAGCACTAGGCACAAACTTAGGATCAATCAGACCTTTTTCAAAGCAATCCCGAATAAAATGATGTCTGATCTCTATATGTTTGGTCCTAGAGTGCTGGACTGGATTTTTGACAATACACAGAGCTGAAGCACTATTCATTAACAATGGAGTCTTAGTCTCTGTAATCCCATAATCCAGAAGTTGGTTCTGAAGCCAGAGTACCTGAGAGGTGCAACTTGCAGCAGCAATGTACTCGGCCTCAGCAGTTGATGTAGCAACAGATGTTTGTTCTTACTCTGCCAAGAAATCAAACAGTTGCCTAGGAATTGACAACCACCAGAAGTTGACTTTCTAGTTAACTTGCACCCTGCATAGTCACTATCTGAAAAATCAACTAATTTGCAAGAGTGTCCAGTGGAATACCATAAACCCAGAGATTGTGTACCTTGCAAATATCTAAAGATTCTCTTGACTGCAATCAAATGAGACTCTTTAGGAGCAGCCTGAAATCTAGCACAACACATGTAGCAAACATAATATCTGGTCTAGAAGTTGTTAAATACATCAAGGACCCAATCATACATCTGTAAAGCGTTTCATCAACAGCTTTACCTTTCTGATCAGCATCCAGTTGTGTGGTGTTGCACATGGGAGTAGAACAGGGATACAGTTTTGTAAATCAAACTTATTCAAAAGATCTTTTGTATATTTTGACTGATGAATAAAGGTTCCATCAGCCTTTATTTGATTTGCAAGCCTAGAAAGAACTGTAATTCTCCCATTGCACTCATTTCAAACCTCTTTTCATTAATGTTGTAAATCATCACACAACTGGGGATCAGAGGATGCAAAAATAATATCATCAACATAAATCTGAACAAGTAGCTTATGCTGATCCACCTTCTTAATAAACAAAGTTTTATCAATGGAGCCTCTAGTGAAATTATTCTTAAGAAGAAAAGAGAGGAGTGTCTCATACCAGGCTCTAGGAGCTTGTTTCAACCCATAAAGAGCCTTATCAAGTTTGTACACCCATTCAGGATGTTTATTATCCTCAAAGCCTGGTGGTTGACACACATAAACTTCTTCTTTATTTTAGCATATAAAAATGCACTTTTGACATCCATTGGAAAACTTTAAGATTGTGGAATGCAGCATAGGCTAAGAACAATCTGGTTGCCTCTAGTCTGGCTACAGGGGCAAAGGTTTCATCATAGTCAATACCTTCTTCTTGTGAAAACCCTGTACAACCAGTCTAGCCTTGTTCTTAACAATAAGCCCATTTTCATTAGTTTTGTTCCTAAACACCCATTTAGTGCCTATTGCACACTTACCTGGGGAAGAGGAACAAGTTCCCCACTTGCTGTTTCTTGAACTGAAGTAGCTCAAGCTGCATAGCTTCAACCCATCCATTGTCTCTCAAAGCAACATGGTAGTTCTTTGGCTCTAGCTGACTGATGAAGAGCGTAGAAGCAGAGAAGTTAGACAATTGACTTCTGGTTGTAACACCAGCATTGATATCACCAATAATCTGAGACATGGGTGATTCTTCAGTTCTTGATAAACAATGAGATCTGTGCAAGTGTTTGTAGAACCTTCAGCAGCAGCAAATGTTGATGTAGACTCTTGAAACCAAGAATTAGATGGTAACTCAAAAGATGTAGAGGAAACAAAGATCTCATCAGCATTTGTTGTGGATGGAACTGCTAAAGCTACAGAACATCAAATTTAGCAGACACAGGCAGTTGGTCGCTAAACTTGAATAGGTGAGTATTGATATTATCATCATCATCATCAATACCACCAGGTGGAAGACATGCTGCAGAAGATGATTTAGCCACAGGATCTGCAACAGCTGGAGGTTGAGAAGGAACATATTGCAGTATGTCCAAATCAAACAACTCCACAGGGTTTTGTGGAATCTTGTCCAAATGAGATTCATTAAACTTCACATGCAAAGTCTCTTTAACTATCTTTGTTCAGCATTTGAAGACTCTGTATGCCTTGCAAGTAGATGAATAACCAACAAAATACCCTGCATCCACCTTAGAATCAAATTTATGGAGTTGATCCTTTGTGTTGAGAATAAAACAGGGACACCCAAATGCTTTAAAAATGAAATTAGAGGAGCCAAGTGATGGAGAACTTCATATGGAGTCTTCATCAACCTCTGATTTACTAAAACTCTATTTTGCACATAGCAAGCTGTGTTAACAGCTTCAGCCCAAAAGGTCAGTGGCAAACCAGAGTCAGCCAGCATAGACCTTGCAGCTTCAATGAGGGTCCTGTTCTTTCTCTCCACTACTCCATTTTGTTCTGGAGTCCTTGGGATGCTAAACTACCTTTTGATTCCCTTTGAGATAGAAATCATCAAGTGTATGGTTTCTGAATTCAGTTCCATTATCACTCCTAATACACTTGACTGGAAGGGAATACTGCTTCTCAATATAACACAAAGTGAATAATCTTCTGAGCAACCTCATCCTTTGAATGTAGAAAGAAAGTCCATACAAATCTGGAGTAATCATCCACAATTACCAGACTATTTCTTCTTGGCCATGCTCATCACTCTCACAGGACCAAATAGATCCATATGTAGTAATTGCAAGCAGGCAGTGGACTTAGGCTCTTCAATAGGAGGGAATGAGACTTGTGCTGTTTTCCTTTTAAACAAGCAGTGCAGGTTTCATCACAGTGGAACTCCTTTATTGGAAAGCCTCTGACTAAACTATTGTGGATAAGCTGATTCATGTTTTTGAAATTAACATGACCCAGCCTTCTTGCCACAGTTTAGATTCTTGAGAAGAGGCTTTGGAAAATAGGCAAGGATTGCCTCGGAGATCTATTTTATTGGAAAGATCTAAGGCATACACTCTTCCTGTCCTGTTGGCTCTTAGGAGAGTGTGATCATCCAACACTTTTCAATCAAATGCAGAACTTTGGATGACAGAATCCTACAGTTCTGACTGGTGAAAAGAGCAACATGCCTTTATCACACATTTGACTGACAGTCAAGAGATTGTACTTGAGATTTTCCACATGATTAACATCATCAAACTTGATTTCTCCATTAGAGACAAAGCCATTACCAATGATGTAACCCCTAGCATCATTGCCAAAAGAAACAAATCCCTTCTTTCCTGAGAGTAGTCATGAAGAAGAGAGCTGTTCCCAGTCATGTGCATAGATCCCCCACTGTCTACATACCAGATGCTACTTTGGCATGTTGGAGAACCCTACAATAATAAACAATCAGTTAGTTTTGGAGACCCAAACCTTTTTGGTTTTGGGCCTGGTCTCATCAATAGATGGTAAACTAATAGGTTTATTAGAAACAACAGCTTGAGAGGAAGAAGATGGTGAAGAAGAGGAATCCTTTGGCTTGATCTCCTTTTCTGTGGTTTCAACATAGGAGCATCTGGTTGGTTATCTCTACCCAACAGATGTTGAACCATCATAACCAGCTGTGTCTGATTTTGTGATAAAGCTTTCAGCTCATCAAACACATTGCCAGTGGAGTTTGATAAGTTCCTATGTTGCACCTTCTTCTTCTGAGCACTCTCAGCTGTCACCTGTTTAACCCCTTCCTTTTTGGATTTTTTTGAGGACTTAAGGGTTACAGGATTTGATGTTGCTGATACAAATGTGGTCTCAAACTCATTTTTCATTTTTACCATTTTTCTTTTAATTTCTTCTTTTTGTTTGAGTTTGGAACCTCTTTTGTACCAGCAATCATCTGTAGATGATTGAACAAACCACATACTTCACATGGTTTCTTCTTCATATTAGGTTGATCATCAACTAAAGAGGGTGAAGCAACTGAAGACTTGTTCTTCAGTGCTTTGGAAGCATTGTTTGCTTTCTTGACTGCCTCTTTAGTTGTCTTCAATCTCTTTCTACTGACAGTTTTCTTCTCTTCAGTACTGGCAGTAGTTGGAGTTTGAACTTCAAGTGTTAAATCCTGCTCTCTAGTCCTTTCAGAACTTTCAGAATTAACTCCTGAGTTGATCAACTCATTGATCATGTGAGTGTCAGCATTTGAACCATCAACATCAGCTGATAGGTTCTGAGAGGGCTTGATGCTGACTTCTACTTCTGATTGTGCTGTATCAGAAAGTAGATCACATGATGAGATGGATTGGTTATTACTCTCACCATCAGATTCTACCTCTGCTCTGGAGTAAAATCTGTAGGTGGAGCAGTGTGATTGTAACCAATGCCAAACTTCACATTGGAAGCAGATTGCTTACTAAGAAGCATTTCAAAACCTTTGCATGATTGTACCCATCTATCACACTCTACCTGGGTAACTGCAAGGGTTTCTTTGAGATCTTTATACTTCTCTAGAAGTATCTCTTCCCTAGCCTTATCATCAGTTATTTGACATTTCAGTTTGTAAATCTCATCATTTTTATCATTAAGCACAGACTCAAATTCAACTTTGCTTTTGGAAATTATTTGTTCTAGCTCAATGTTCTTGTTGATTAAAGCTACATTTGCTTCTCTAATAGATGCAAATGCTGCTATGCATGTGTCAGAACATAATTTGGCTTTTGCCTCAGAGGATACATGTGATACCTTTGGTGTAGAGGCATTAGAGGATGAAGTATCAGCAGAATCCAAAGCCAAAAGAGCTAGATTTCCAAATGGACTTTCACCACCATGTTGACCAGCACCTGAGAACAGTTGTTCATGACCAGACAAGTCATCTGGTAAACTGCTCCAGTCAACAACTCCTGGGGTGAAGAAGCTGTGTTGTTGAGGTTGAGTTTGTTGATGAGATTAGGAAGGCTGTGGTTTAGGCAATGCTTGTGGTTGTTGTGCAATTGGAGCTTGAACAGGATTTGGTTGAGGCACATAATAGCAGGGATAAGGATATGACATTTGACCCTAGGGAACAAAGTATGCAGGAGATCTAGGATGTGAATAATGACCAGAACCAGCAGGATGTTGCCCTCTGTTTTGTGGACTAGTACTAGGAAAAGTCACAAAGGGTGCAGAAGAGTTAGATCCAGTTGATCTACACTCTCTTGCAAAGTGTCCTAGCCTTTGGCATTTGTGACACCTCAACTTACTCTTGTCAAAACCAACTTTGGTTTTGCCAGAGAGTCCAGGAAATTCCTGCCAGTTCTCTTATAGAACTTCTGAGATCTGATATTAATCAGTGCCATTTGCTCAGAATATCCATCTCTTCTAGATCATCATCAGCTATTCCTTCAGATCATCCATGATGAAGCATAAATTGTCACTATTACTGCCAAAATGACTCTCAATACCAACAAATGCATGATCAGAACTATTTGAAGAGAAATCTATATGCTCATCATAATTGCTTTCAGATGCAACATATTCTGACTCATGACCAACGAAGGCAGTATTCCTGCTACAAAGTCATCAGTGAGCTTTCCTGATGAGGATAGTTTCCTCTTCTGCTCTATCTCTCTTTCAAATGTAAGCAGTTTCCCATGAAGTTGGGTGAGAGATAGACCATCCAGATTTGCACTGGAGCGAAGAACAATAGTGTATGTGTCCATCTCTCAGGCAGTGATCTGAGGAATCTGTTGTTCATCTGGCTATTGGTGTATTCCTGTTTCACCATTTTCAGCTCAGATATCAAGCAAGAAAAGCGCTCAAACTGTTGAGTCAGTGTCTCACCCTTTCTATGAGAGAATGTCTCATATTGTTGGGCAAGGATTTCTCTATTGTTTGCTAAGACCTCATCTGTGCCACCGAATTGTTCCTTCAGGGCATTCCAGAGATCATGAGCAGTTTCATGATGCATAAGCCTGAATAGATTTCATTAGGCAGTGCCATGGCCAGAATTCCATGGGCTTTAGCATCAATCTCAAATAGTTTCCGATCTTCATCAGAGTATTGTTCCTTCTTCTTCGGAACCATTTGATTGGTTTCCGGATTGTTCACCATAGGCTTATGTGGTCCATGTACCACAGATGTCCAACAACCTGAACTGTTAACAGACAGGTGATGAAGCATTCTTCGTTGCCATATGTTATACTCGGTCCTAACCAGCATCGGAGGCTTGGTTGAGGAACCGGTATTGTGAGGATCATTAGAAGGAGTCGTCATCTCAGATTCAATCAAATTCGGTTAAGCTAAAACAGATTTAGAACAAAACGCAACAACCAATTGAACCAGAAGATCTCAAAATAAATGAACGAAAGCGACAGAAATTCAATAATCTATACCCAGTTCTTGCAAATACGCTAATTCAATCAAACACAGAAATCAATTAGCAGTTTCAATGATCAATTGTTAGATCGATCAATGATTAACCATGCTCTGATTCCACTTGTTAGGATCAGTGATCTATGTTTGATTGATTGAAGAGTATAGCAGCGGAATTCAAACAATGAATTATCGATTCACAAGAACAAATGATATTCAATGAGGAACAAAGACGGTTATAAAGAGAGAATTTATGCAAATATATTTCATTCAATTTTCGCTTTCGTGGTAACAGAATCTCACACTTACAATTAGGTCGACACCTCTTATATAAGAGATGTGACGTCTGCTGATGTCACTTGATAGTGACATCTAACAGATTTATTACAACTGAAACACAACTACTGAAGATCTCAAAATAGGTGACATCTCCTTACAAAAATGCTAAGTGTTATCAGTTGTTATAACTACTGAAAAACATAAAACTACTAAAACTACAACGACTGAAGAACAAGCTCTTCAGTCGTTTTACAAAACTACTGAAAGTAAAAATATAAAACTACTGATATCACAACTACTGAAGAAGTACTCTTCAGCTGTTGTGACAAACTACTGAAACTTCAGTAGTTGGTCTTCAGACTTGAACTTCAGATGTTTCATCAGCTGATGACTTCAGTAGATATCATCAGCTGATGTCTTCAGTCTTTGTCTTCAGACTTTGTACATCAGTTGTTGATCTTCAGCACTTGTAAACTCTTCAGCTGTTGTACTTCAGTACTTTGGTCTTTCAGCTTCAGCACTTGTGTTCTTCAGCTGTTCAGCTTCAGTACTTGTGTTCTTCAGCTGTTGTACTTCAGCACTTTAGTTCTTCAGCTGTTGAGTCTTCAGCACTTGATCTTCAGCTGTTGAAGTCTTCAGCACTTGTCAAACTGCTAATGAAGCTTTTAGCAGTTGTTGTGATACCATGTGGGACTTAGAGGTTTTCTGATCTTGGCTCATTGGTTCTTTTGGTCCAACAAATCTTGTATGTGTCTTGGGCATATAAGATCCAACATTATTAATCCCTTTTCAAAGTTATCTCAAATTAGATGATACTTGATGTTGATGTGTTTTGTCCTTGAGTGTTGCAGAAGAGTCTCTGTGATAGAGATAGCACTGTTGTTGTTTATGCGGATTGGAGTCTCCTTGAAGTTGAATCCATAGTCCACCATCTGATTCTGAATCCAAAGAACTTGTGCATAGCAATTAGCAGCAGCAATGTATTCAGCTTCGGCAGTTGATGCACATACACATGAGTGTTTCTTGTATTTTCATGAGACAATCCTTCCACCAAGGAATTGACATCCCCTAGATGTAGACATTGAAGTGGTGTTGCAACCACCATAGTCACTATCAATATCGACATACAGACTGAAGTCAAAATTCTATGGATACCAAAGGCTTAGTTTAGGAGCACCTTTAAGATATCTAAGAATCCTTATGACAATAACTAGATGTGACATCCTAGGGTTAGCTTGATATCTTACACATATGTATGTAGCGAACATGATATCAGGCCTGCTGGCAGTGAGGTACATAAGAGACCCAATCATAGCCCTGTAAAGATGTTCATCCACACATTCCCTCTCAATGTCATGTGCAAGGGAGTGGTTTCTGGACATGGGTGTCTTTGGAACCTTGCACTCAGTCATGTTGCATCTTGTAAGTATGTCTTCTCATTGTTACTCATGTAAAATGCTTGTAAGAGTCTTGTAATACTTTGAGTTGAGAAGTAATATATACAAGTATCTTGAAAATTATCTTCTTGTGCTTTGATTAATTAATATATTATCATCAACTCTTAGAGGAATTCTGCATCATCAAACTGAGTGTGATTCAGTGTGACTAAGAGATAAAATTTGTGTTGAGTGACCAATACCGATCCTGCAATTGGTATCAGAGCTTCTTAGGCTCTTGATTGTGAGATCTTACCATCCAAATCAACCTTTTCTTCACTTATTCTTTCACCACACTCAAAATGGCTCTCGATCACAAATCCTCTAAAGGTGAAATGGGAAAAATGTCCAAAGCACCCATCATCAGCCCTGAGAATTTCAGATCTTGAAGCAGATGGATTGATGATTTCATTATGTATCAAGAACACATGATGTGGAAATCTATCACCAATGGCCCTTACAAGACAAAGGTTGCAGCATGTAAGGCCATGTTCCCGGGACCCTCACAGCTAGTCAATCATCGCACATAAAACATATATTTATATTAACTTTAATAAAACATTTGCAGCTGAAACATTTAAACAGTCATTTCATTTCATTATAATTGCTTATGCAAATTAATACATTGTTGACTGATTACAAAATAACTCCTTGCATTACATCACAAAAACATTATACAAAATGGATTCCATCCAAAATGAGCCAAGTAACCGCCTCGTGCCATTCTCAGCAACCATTACATGCCAACTAGAAACACATAAAAGTCAGTGTTGCTGAGTAAATTCTACTTTTAAGATAAAGCATACTTTACTTTCGTTTAAAAACCCTTCTTTACATTCATACACGATCAATCATCATACGTACACATAGATAATATCACTATTATCTTCATCATTCGTTCATTAACTTTCGTTCATTCATTGTACATCATTATCATTCACTTTCATTCGTAAACTTCCTTACTTATCTTTTGTGCATTCATTACTTGCTATGACATGTACATTACCCCGAACATTGTGCACGAAGTTGGTTACTGGGCCTGAAGTCTATCATAGACCTCGAATATTGTGCATGAAGCTGACTCCAATATCTAGGGCAAGTACATTCATTACTATCATTTCTCTTTCATTTTGGATGAATGCCATATGCTATACCCCAAACATTGTGCATGAAGATGGTTACTGGGCTTGAGGTCTTTCATAGACCTTGAATATTATGCATGAAGCTGACTCTAGTACCTAGGCAAGCGGCAAGGATCCCATCATATGGCTAATCACAAAGATTAGACCCTTTGTGCATCCTTCGGGGTAGCTAACCCGCACACAGTTGAGCTAACACCCTTCATTGGGTGTGAACCTCCATACTTGCTTGCAGACATTCTTACTTTCATTCATTCATTAATGCATGCATTCATTCATTACGTTACATAATACTTTTTATTTCATTCATCAACAATTAACGTAAAGCCATGGAAAATAAACGTCCATAACAAGGAACATAAACATAACCATACAAAACATCACCATACAAGGCACCATCATACATGACCTTACAATCACCATACATGCCATAACATAACCCATACATCATCAAAAGTCAACTTACTTCACCCCCGGAAAACCCAATTCATAGCCTACATTTCACTTTTTTCGCAAAAATCTAAAAAAAAATCTAAGTCTTAGGCACATGGGCACTATGCAGGCGCATGGGGAACACTTAGGCGCATGGGGAACTTTCAGGCGCATGGGTAACACTTAGTCATTCTGGGCAAATTCTAGGCGCATGGGCACTATGCAGGCGCATGAGTTCCCGGGCGCATGGGCATCTAGACACTTAGCCAAATTCAGCCTTTTCCAGGCGCATGGCTACTATTTGGGCGCATGGGGTTTTGGGTGCATGGAAACACTTAGACAGTTTTTATCGTTGGCGGACAGGCCACTATTTAGGCGCATGGGCAGTCTAAGTCACACTTAAACAACATAATTCAGTCCCTAATCATCATCTAACATGTTCTAAGCTTAAATCTTACATTCTAGCCATAGAAACATATACATAACATCATCATAACCATAACACAACCCAGATCAAACCCCACCCGAAACCACATTCACACACATACATACGGGTAAAAACCAATTTTTATAAAAATGTACATACCTGCATTTCCAGCCCCAAATCTATTTAAAAATAAGTAAAACAAAGGGTTCTAGAACTCACCTTAGCAGCTCTTAGGTACGACTTCCTTCAAAACCCGAATGCAAATTGAGTTCTACCACCTAGAAACCCACCAAACACACAACCAAACACACAAACACAAATAAGCTTGCAATCAAGGCTAAGGCCAGTTAAGAACATCACAAATCCAAGAATTCATACCTTGAATTCGAATTCTTCTTCTTGTTCTTCCAAAAACCCAAGAGTTTCTACTCTTCTTCACTATCTCTCTCTCTCAAATCCGAAGTTGAGTGTGTGTGTGAAGAGTGTGGTGTCCGGCCATCACCTTTATTCACTAACTTTTTCAAAGTTTTGTCCTTTTACACTTTTAACCCCTTAGCTTGGGTTAAATTGTTTTTCCTTCTTTTCCTTCACTTTTATTCTTTCTTCTTTTAATATAACCGGTTGTTACAAGTCCACCCCCTTATATAGGTTTCGTCCCCAAAACTTGTTATTCCTCAAACAAATGTGGGTAATGTTGTCTCATTCCCTCTTCGGTCTCCCATGTAGACTCAGATCTCATCCTGTGTTTCCACTATACGCGCACAAGAGGAACTACTTTATTCCTTCATCATTTCTCCTTACGATCAATGATCGCCACGGTTGCACCATATAATTGAGCCGTTCGTCTACCTCGATATCTTCTGGTGATACAACCATATTCTTGTCTGCTAAACACTTTCTTAGATGAGATACATGGAATGTTGGCTGAATTCCACTTAACACTTCTGGTAGCTCCAACCTATAGGCCACCTCTCCTACTCTAGCAATGATTTGGAAAGGCCCTATGTACCTTGAGCTAAATTTTCCCCGCTTTCTAAACCGAATGATACCTTTCCAAGGTGCGACTTTTAACATAAGTCTCTCACCCACCTGTAACTCAATCGGTCTACTTCTCTTATCGGCATACAACTTCTGCCTATCCTTGGTTGCCTTCATGAAGGCTTCGATCTTTTCAAGATTCTCAGTGGTAGCCTCGATCACCTCAATACTTCCCAGCTCTTTCTAACCAATATCATCCCAACAAATGGATGTTCTGCATCTCCAACCGTATAGCATCTCATAAGTGGGCATACCAATACTTGCATGATAACTATTGTCTTATGTGAACTCAGCTAACGGTAAGTGGTCATCCCAACTTCTTCCAAAATCAATGACGTATGTCCGAAGCATATCTTCTAGCGTCTGTATCGTCCTCTCTGACTGACCATCCATCTGAGGATAATAAGCCATGCTAATATTTAAACTCATCACCATCACATCATGGAATTTCTTCCAAAATTTAGATGTAAACCGGGTGTCACGATCAGACACAATAGACACCGGCACACCATGAAGAGTTACGATCTCTTTGATGAACAGATCTGCCAACCTCTCAGATGAATATGTCTTGCGGATCGGTAGGAAGTGAGCACTCTTCGTCAAACGATCAACTATCACCCATACGGCATCATATCCTCACACGATACACAGTAGCTTCGTAATAAAGTCCATAGTTATATGCTCCCACTTCCACTCCGGTATATCCAATAGTTAAATCTTTCCATACGGCTTTCGGTGCTCGGCCTTCACTTGTAAACAAGTAAGGCACTTACTCACATGCTCTGCTACATCATGTTTGATACCTGGCCACGAATAATCCTTCTTCATGTCTTGGTACTTCTTCGTAGGACCGGGATGAATGGAGTATCGAGTTTTATGAGCTTCATCCATAATATTCACATGTACATCCCTAAAACGAGAAATCCACATTCGTCCGAATCGGGTTCTAACACCGAGTGTGTTTTCACCCAACTCCGTGACTAGACCTCTCATTCTTTCAGAGTTAAGAAGATCTTCCTTCAATGCCTCATATTGAAACTCCTTGACCTGCTTCATCACATCAGAGGTCATAACTAACTGACAAGCCCTTACCTAAATTGGTTCAATTCTTTCCTTTCGGCTGAGGGCATCCGCCACCACGTTGGCTTCCCCAGATGGTAATGGATCTCGCAATCATAATCTTTATAAGCTCCAACCATTGCCTCTGCCTCATGTTCAAGTCTTTCTGCTCGAAGAAGTACTTAAAGCTCTTGTGGTTAGTTAATATGGTGCACTTCGTCCCATACAGGTAGTACCTCCAAATCTTTAACGTGAAGACCACAGCTGCTAGCTCCAAATCATGATTAGGATAATTGATATCATGAACTTTCAACTGTCGAAATGCATAGGCTATAACCTTTCCTCTTTGCATCAACACACATCCCAACCTCGAGTAGGAAGCATCTGAATAAACCACCGAATCCTCGCTTCCTTCGGGTCATGATAAGATAGGAGCTTGAGTCAACCTCGCCTTTAACTCGTCAAAAGCCTTCTCCTGATCTTGACCCCATACAAACTTCACATCTTTCCGGGTCAGCTTGGTTAGTGGAGAAGCTATCTTAGAGAAGTCTTGGATGAATCTTCTATAATAGCCCGCCAAACCCAAGAAACTACAAATCTTGAATGGCGTCTTTAGAGACTTCCATTGCATCACCGCCTCCACCTTTTCCGGTCCACCATAATCCCCTCGGGATTCACTACATGACCCAAGAACTGAACCTTGCGCAACCAGAACATGCACTTGGACAATTTGGCATACAGCTTTTACTTTCTCCAAGTCTCCAAAACCTCACAAATGTGACCGAGTAGGCACTACATCCACGCCTGATGCACTTTCCACGCCACGTCATCAAGATCACTTTCAGAATCGTTGTGACTCGATCACCATAAACCGTCACTAAACTCCTGTTAGCCGCTGTCAATCGAATCCTCTTCTTGCGACACACAATGTTTGCCTCGTAGTCCACCAACCAATCCATTTCTAGGACTACATCGAACCCGCCTAAGGTCATCATGAATGGTCTAACAGGAAACTTGTGACCTTCCCATTCTACATCACAACCTTCTATCATTTTAGAAATCCTGGTAGACTTACCTACGACAGTTTCTACATCAAAGGGCACATCTATACTCCTACTACTAGCAGGCAATTTAGCACAGAAAGCAGCAGAAATAAAACTTTTACTAGCACCAGAATCAAATAACACATAAGCTAGAGTTTGATTTACTAGAAATGTACCTGAAACAACATTAGGATCCATCCTAGCCTCCTCCAGCGTCATCGTGAACGCTCTAGCGCTCACCCTCTACCCTTCTCCTCCAGCTTTCTTTGCTCCCGAACTTTTAGCCCTCCGTTTTCTTACAATCGATGTTCATATGGCCCTCCCTGCCACAGTTAAACCACTCCCTGCCTTTCATTCTCTCGCCATATGGCCAGGCTTCGCACACTTGAAACACACATTCAGTTCCCATCTACACTCTCCAGTGAGCTCCTTTCCACACTTGCCACACATCTTCATCCCCGCACCGGATGTGACCACACGTGGTCATCCACCTATGCACTTTTGTCTTTGGAGTGGCCCCGCCACATCAAACCGGCTTTCCATTCCAATTCCAGTCACCACCACTCTTCTTGCCGACTTCAACCACCAACATATTCCATTCATCATACAACCTCCCCGCCAAGTCAACCGCCGACCTAAACGTGCTCGGTCAGGTAACAATCATGTGCCTACGAATATTCGCCGGCAGCCCTTGGATGTATCTCTTGATCTTTTGTGACAAAGGCGTCACTTGATCCGGCACTAGTCGTGCCATCCCGTTGAACTTTGTGGTGTATTATTGATGTTTCATGGTTCCCTCTTCCAGTTGTAGGAACTCCCTCTCCACCTTATCTATCTCTCTATGAGGATAGAATTCCTCAATCACCAATTTCTTCAGCTCCGCCCACTTCGTCCTTCCAATTGTCCGACTACCCTCGGCTTGGATGATATTGTCCCACCAGCACAAAGCCGAGTCCACAAAAAAGTGGGCAACAAACTTCACCTTCTGGTCTCTCGGCACTCGCTACTATCAAGTACAACGTCCATCTCTCACACCCACCGGTGAGCAGTAGCAGCAGTGCCATTACCATCAAAGGTAGGGGGCTTGCATCTTTGAAATGCCCCGTAGTTACAGCCTCATGCCGCCTTCGGCGCAGGCTCTTCTTCCTCCTCCTCATCCTCAGAGAAAACCGTCTCAGTCTTCGGTCACTCCCGTCCTCCCGAGGACCTATTCCTCTCCCTTCTTTCTCCTTCCCGCACAGCCTTTATCACTTCTGTCACCATAGATGGTAGGATCGTCTACATGACCTGATGCGCCTCCTCAATAACAGCCTCCTTCACCGAGACTCTCAAGTTAGCACTCTCGTCCCCGGCCTATGGACGAGGGGTCTCAGGTTCTTCATGAACCACCTCTTCAGCTTTAGGCCTTCCTCTTGTGACCCGTGGTTCAACACCACGTCCACCATGACCTCCACCACGTGAAGCCTTCGAAGATCTACCACTGGCCATCCTCTAAACACACTGTAAGATTCAAACACTAATACAGTCATTCAGGGAATAACTCAGTTTATGTCAAGAATAGTAAGTCCCTAATTACAGTGGCCAGTTGTGATTAGTCACGTACTATACTCTTCATACCCTAAGTATTTCCTATCTTGACTACATCAGTATCTAAATCTACTAAAGGCACACAAACCACATAACATGCACACGTAATACAGGTTAACATTAAGAAACTACGTGATGGCACGCAGCTACTCGGACTGGCATCCCTTTCCTTTCATCCCATTTTCAGTTTAAGTTTAGGTTTCTTTGGAAAAATTACCCGTTTCACTTAAACTTTGGCTATGATACCAACTTGTAAGGCCCCGTTCCAGGATTCTCACAGCTGGTCAATCATCGCACATAAAACATATATTTATATTAACCTTAATAAACCATTTTCAGCGGAAACATTTAAACAGTCATTTAATTTCATTATAATTGCTTTTGCAAATTAATACATTGTTGACTGATTACAAAATAACTCATTGCATTACATCACAAAAACATTATACAAAATGGATGCCATCCAAAATTAATATGTTAAGAACGATTGCAATACGATTTGTGCGATCTATGAACTTGGAACAGGGTCTCTAAGGTCTCCGGGCGGCTAGGGTACGAATAGGAGTCGAAATATTGAAAGTGTCCCGTTTTTCCACGAATTAAGTGGTATTTATAGGTTAGGGTTAGTCGATCGTACGACTAGACCATTAGCATGGTTCGGTCGTGTGACTAAAGCATGCGACTGAGTCAATCACACGACTGAAGGTTCAGTCGTGCGAATGAGTCATCCGTATGTCTCAGTCGTGCGAATGAGTCATCCGTATGTCTCAGTCGTCCGACTGATCGAGTCTCCTGGTTCAGTCGTGCGACTGGTCCATTATCATGAAGTATTCATGCGTATGAACCATTAGCATGGTCCATTCGCGTGAAAACTTCATACGACTAAGTTTGAATATGTTTCTCAATCATTAGTTGACTAAGATCTATTCAAACAACCACAAACCTATATATTTAGTTCAATATGTGTTAATAAATAATAAACATTGAAACATAAACTGAAACATTTGACATTAAGATCATCAATCACAGATTCTGTTTCATTCAACTCATACATTTCATTTACATTTAGGACATGATAGACATATTACATTAAGATCGTAAACTTGGTACATATGTATCAACAACTTTCTCTCTCAATAATGCATGCACTTTATCATTATGTTCCTCTTTTCATTATCTTCCACTTTACATTACATAATACTTTTAATTTCATTCATTAACATTCAACATAAAGCCATGGGAAAATAAACATATATAACAGGAACATTAACATACACATACAACATCACCATACAGGGCATCATCATACATACATAACATACATTATACCATCATGCATAACATCATGCACATCATGCCAAAGCATCAAACATACATCATCATCATCATCATCATCATCATCTTGTATCATTCATGCCCATCACATCATCTTTGACCTCAAAAAGTCAACTTACATAGCCCCTAGGAACATCCAAATCAAAGCCTAAATTTCACTTTTTCCCCAAAAATTCAGAAAATATTCAAGTGTTCATCCGCATTTGCATTTTTATTCAACCTCATTCTTTTTGTTCATCCGCATTTCTTTTTACGCATCCGCATTTCTTTTTACTCATCCGCATTTCTTTTTACTCATCCGCATTTCTTTTGTTCATCCGCATTTGTTCATCCGCATTAACATTGTTCATCCGCATTCCTCAGTCGCATGAACTCTCATCCGTATTTGTTCATCCGCATGAACTTGTTCATCCGCATTTCCTCAGTCACATGAACTTACTCATCCACATTTGTTCATCCGCATTCACTTTGTTCATCCTCATTTCCTCAGTCGCATGAACTTACTCATCTGCATTAACTTTGTTCATCCGCATTTCCTCAGTCGCATGAACTTACTCATCTGCATTTGTTCATTCGCATGACTTACTCATCTGTGTTGACTTTCTCATCCGAATTGACTTTCTCATCCGCATTGACTTTATCATCCGCATTTGTCAATGCTCATCCGCATTTGTTCATTGTTCATCCGCATTGTCAACACTTAGTAGTTTTTCTAAACTTAGGCGTATGAACTACTGTTTGGGCATATGAGCAGCCTAGGGCACACTTAACAGGAGATTCAGTCCCCAAACCTCGTCTATCATGTTCTAAGCTTAAATCATGCATTCTAAGCCTTAGAAACATAACCATAACATCATCAAGCATGAAAATAGCCCATAATCACACCATACCTGTAACATACACACATTCAACATACGGGTATAAAACCCAGATTTATTAAAACATACATTCATGCATTTCTAGCCCCAAAATATGGTTAAAACAAGTAAAAAGAGGGGTTCTAGAACTCACCTTTGAAGCTCTTGAGTATGGCTTCTTCCAAACTCATTTGCAATTGAGTTCAACAACCTAGAAACCCATTAAAAACATACAACCGAACATACAGTCAAGCATCTGTGGTTAGGAATTTATTATATCTGAACAAATCATGAGGGAGCATCTAGAACTTGATGATGAAGGCTCTCCTACAGAGTTCCCTAAAATAGACCTGGATGACACATATACCCGAATGGGATATGGTGGTTATGTGACCAAGTCAACTGTGTATAAGTTCAACTTTTCTTACAACTAGGATGCCTAGTTCATGGGTTGGTAAAAAGCCTTCATTTCAATTATTCAAATTTTATGCTGACCAATCTGATGGGGAACCTTCAAAGGGAAACATTTTACATGTATCCCAGGTTCATTCATCACATGATTAACTGTGAGGTGGACCAAAGTAAGCTTGCTTATGCAATTGCTCTACCTGTCCCTCACATGAGCCCGACCATCATCAAGGTGCTGAAGAGGATGTCCACCAACTTCACTTGATGTAAGGCCCCGATCCCGGGACACTCATAGCTAACATATAATTACATTAACTTTACTAAAATAATGCAACGGAAACACTTTAAACAAACATTTCATTTCCTTTAAATAAACATTTTTGCAAAATATACATCATTCATTACAAAATATTGTTCGTTCGTATTACAAAGCAAAAACGTTATACAAAAGAATGCCATCCAAAAAGAGCCAAGTAGCCGCCCCATGCCATCCTCAGCAACATTACCTGCCAATTGGAAAATGCATAAAAGTCAGCGTTGCTAAGTGAGTTCTAGTCTTACAAAAACATTATATTACCTTTCATTTGTTAACACATTTTCTTTACTATCGCACGTGATCACACATCATACTTACATCAAGGTAGTAATTATTATCTTCATCATTGTTCATTTCGTACATTTCGCACGTTTTGCTCATTTGGTACTTATCACACTTTTCATACATTTATTATCTTTCACTTCTATCTAGGTCCTATCATATGCTTAACCCCCTTCTTGAGCACAAAGCCATATCATATGGGGTTAAGCGACAAGGAGCCCATTTCGCACATATCGCACGTATCGTATATATGGAGTAGTCACATAGACTAACTCCCCCTGTGTGTGAACCCTTAAAGGTTAGCCAAGATCGCACGCTGTAAACACACAGTTGAGCTAACAACTCTCAATGAGTTATGAACCTCCTTTCTTTTGCTTGCAAGATTTTTCATTCATTCATTAGATTCCACTATCATTATCTTAAATCTTTCACTTTGTTAAGATAATACTTTACGTTCATTATCATAATCATACCTCATAAAGTCACATCATAATACGTAGTAAGGAACATAAGAAAACATATCATACATAAGCATAACATCATCACACATCATCATACATAACATATATCATCACACATCATCACAAACATCATGCATCATACATTCACATACATATACATATGCACCACAAGCATAATCCATCATAAAACATAATTGATCCTTCGCGGACAGCGAGGGTTCGGGGGCGGTAGCCTCTGACAGCGAGGTTCTAGGGGCAGCAGCCTCTAGTGGGGTCCAAGGGGCAATGCCCCTGGCTGGGGTTGCCCCGTTAAAACCTCTTAAAATCTTGGTAATTTAAATCATATATTTAGTATGCATTTCCAGCCCCAAACTAGTTCAAAATCCTTAAATAGGGGATCTAGAACTCACCTGGACTCGATGAGTAGCTTCTCAATCAAGCTTTCAAGGAAAGGGTTGCACTACACAACCTGCAGATAATTTAACACTCAAAAGAATTAATTTTTGCCTAATTTTACTGCTAATTTCGCTGCCAGATCAGTAGTTTCGCTGCTAGTTTCGCCAGCAGTTTCGCTGCTAGTTTCACCCAACTTTCGTTGGATAACCATGTCTGTGAAACTACCCGTGAAACTATAGTTTTGCAGGAAGTTTTCATAGTTTCGTTGGACGACTATGCAATTTCGCTGGATGAACGTGTAAATTCGCAGAACGGGCTGAAAATTACGAACCAACCCATTTTTGACCCAAAACTTCAATCTTTTACATCCAAAACCTTGGTTTATCACCCAATAAGCTATATTTAAGCCTCTTACATGTCTTCTTACACAAAAACGTGTGTTTTGGGCGAATCTTTGCCACTTTCAAAAACATAAGCCCTAGAATTCGGGTTTAAATCAAAATGAAAGATTAAATGATTTTTCTTACCTGGATTCTTGGTGTTTTCTTGTTATTTGGATGCCCACAAATACCGTTCTTTAATCTCATGATCAACCAAGCCTTAAATCTTCAATTATCTAGAATTTGGGGTGTTAGGCAAAAGAGAGTTGCTCAAGCTGATCCGTTTAGATATACCAGGTGTTCTCGGGACCTTTAACTTGCCAAACACATATCCCGCATGGTCTACTCGGTCTATACTTCATTACCCACTTATTTTCTTTAAATAATCTCGGCTATGCCCATTATTATTAATTGACTCGTTTCGACTTTATTTTGGGCGTTACACTTGAAGACACACTGCACTTCTTGTAGGTATGATTGTGCACATAGCTCCTGGTGACAACCATAGTAACCCCACAGGTGATGAACCCCAGGCCAGCATGACCCTCAAAATGCCAAATCTATCTTCTCACCCCCATCAAAATTACCTATCAGAGACGATTCAAACGAACCCTTTTTCAATCCCTCTGATTGAACAACTCCCCGTTTTCAATCCAAAAAGGTTAGAGTGGAAACATGGGCTCCAACTTAGTCTGAGGTCCGACCTTCCTTCACAATTGACCTCAATATGGGTATTGAGTATCCTCAGTCTCAATCCCATGAGCCTGAAACCCAAGCTGAAACCCCTCAAGATTAGTCATTATACTCTCTTGAGTAGCCAAAAAGGAATAGCCTTCTCATAGACTCAATGCCATTAGACATTGATCAAGGTCTCGGGTCATCAGGAATAACCTTTGTATCCTTTACTGACCTTTTAATATGATCCAATAAGGAGATTATGTCTCTTCAAGGACATAAGGTTGATCCACAACATCCACCTAAGGATAACTAAGCCTAGAGAGACCCCTAATCTCTAACTCCCATTAGCAAACCCAAACTGAGGTAAGTCCCACTGATCTGGAGAGGACTCATGTAGATTCAGCTGCCACTACTGAAGGAGCCTCATTGGATCTTCAGGACAATGGTAACATTTTTGAGACTGAATCTATGGCAACGGTGCCCTTCGATGACTCTGAAAGAAACATCATTAAGCAGGGGAAACCAGGGTGCCAAGAAACCACATCTGGTGGTGAGGATGCACATACTCGGTATGTAACCTCATCTCCCCATGATTCTTCTAAAGAAGATGAGGGAAGTATTCAACTCACTATAAGAGACCTACTTTCTAAAGTTTCAAACCAAGAATCCTGGGTTAAGACTATAGAAGATAGGTCTGCCCTCTACAAGTTGAGATTGAAAGTCTTAAGGCCAAACTAGCTGAGAAACAGACTGAGAGATTTGTTAGGCATGTACCAATTCAAGTCTTCTTGGCCTATTCATCTAGCTCATCAAGCTCTCAAGATGATGCTACTAAAAAGGGGGAGAGTGTTCAAAGACAAACACAGGAGGAACCATAAAGTTTAGCTCTTTCTACATTGACTTCAAGATATCCTGCTCAGCAAGCAACAATTTTCCATGAGCCTCTTCCAATCATTCTTTAGCTGGAGCCAAAGATGCTCAAAGATCTAAACAGGTTCTTTTTCAAGTTCCTGATAAGATCTTCCATTGTACAGCCGAGTCTGGATGTTGTTGTGGCATACTTTGAAGCTAAAGAGCTTCAAAGGTTGGATGCACCATCTATTATTATCAAGAAAGTTGGTCAACCTAAGGTCTACATTGAACCCTAGATTGATTTCAAAGGGGATATGGGGACCAATGGCGCAACAACTGAAATAGTGGGACAGATAGTGCAATCCCACAAACCTCTAAAGCTGAAGTCAAAGCCTCGAAAGAACCGTTTCAATCTTCCAAAGCTGAGATGCAAGTTGTGGAAGGGTTATTTTCTCTGTCTAATGATCTAATTATCATAGATACAATTCTTGAACTTGCATCTGAGGTAAATAGTAAGGACTTTCTAAACTTACCCCTCTCTCAATGTTGGACCAAAAAAACCAATGAGCCTGATCAAAAAAACCTCTAAGTCCCACAGACATCACAACAACTGCTGAAGACATGATCAGCTGTTTGACAAAGTCTGAAGATTTCAACAGCTGAAGACTAAAGTACTGAAGACTTCAAAAGCTGAAGACCAAAGTTTGAAGATCAACAGCTGAAGACTAAAGTACTGAAGACTTCAACAGCTGAAGACTAAAGTACTGAAGGCTTCAGCAGCTGAAGACCAAAGTCTGAAGATCAACAGCTGAAGAACAAAGTACTGAAGATCAACAGCTGAAGTACAAAGACTAAAGACATCAGCTGATGACAACAGCTGAAGTTCAAGTACAAGTACTGAAGCCTTAAAAGTTTGTTACAACAGCTGAAGAAGCATTCTTCAGTTGTTGTGATGGTTTCCTTTTCAGTAGTTTTCTTTTTGTTTCAGTATTTGTAAAACGACTGAAGAGCATGTTCTTCAGTCGTTGTAGTTACAGTAGTTTCTTTTCAGTAGTTTTAGTGATAGTTAACACTTAGCATTTTTGTAAGAAGATGTCAGTTGTTTGACATCTTCAGTAGTTGTGTTAACTATCAGTAGTTTGAATAAATTCTGTTAGATGTCACTATCAAGTGACATCAGCAGACGTCACATCTCCTATATAAGAGGTGTTGACCTAATTGTATTTGTGACATTCTGTTACCACGAAAGCAAATATTGAATGAAATATATTTTGCAGAATTCTTTCTGTCTATAACCGTTTGTTCTTACTTTGAATACCTTTTGTGTTCTTGTGAATTGGCTAATTCATTGTTTGTTTTCCGCTGCTATACTCTCAAATCAATCAAACGTAGATCACTAATCCTAACAAATGGTATCAGAGTCAGTTAATCATTGATCGATCTAACAATTGATCATTGAAAGTGCTATTTGATATCTATGTTTGATTGAATTAGCTCATTTGCAAGAACTGGTTATAGATTATTGATTTTCTGCCGCTTTCGTTTATTAATTTTGAGATCTCTCTTGGTTCAATTTGGTTTGTTGTGTTTTGTTCTAAATCTGTTATAGCTTAATTGAATTTGGTTGAATCTGAGATGACTACTCCTTCTAATGACCCTCACAATACCGGTTCCTCAACCAAGCCTCCGGTGCTGGTTAGGACTGAGTATAACATATGGCAACGATGGATGCTTCATCACCTGTCTGTTAACAGTTCAGGTTGTTGGACATCTGTGGTACATGGACCACATAAGCCTATGGTGAACAATCCGGAAACCAATCAAATGGTTCCGAAGAAGAAGGAACAATACTCAGATGAAGATCGGAAACTGTTTGAGATTGATGCTAAAGCCCATGGAATTCTGGCCATGGCACTGCCGAATGAAATCTATTCAGGGCTTATGCATCATGAAACTGCTCATGACCTCTGGAATGCACTGAAGGAACAATTCGGTGGAACTGATGAGGTCTTAGCAAACAATAGAGAAATCCTCGCCCAACAATATGAGACATTCTCTCATAAAAAGGGTGAGACACTGACTCAACAGTTTGAGCGTTTTTCCTGTTTGATCTCTGAGCTGAAAATAGTGAAACAGGAATACACCAACAGCCAGATGAATAACAAATTCCTCAGATCACTGCCTGAGAGATGGGACACATACACTATTGTCCTACGCTCCAGTGCAAATCTGGATAGCCTATCTCTCACCCAACTTCATGGGAAACTACTTACATTCGAAAGAGAGATAGAGCAAAAAAAGAAATTGTCATCATCAGGAAAGCTCACTGATGACTTTGTACCAGGGAACACTGCCTTGGTTGGTCATGAGTCAGAATATGCTGCATCTGAAAGCAATTATGATGAGCATATTGATTTCTCTTCAAACAGTTCTGATCATGCATTTGTTGGTATTGATAGTCATTCTGGCAGTAATAGTGACAATCTATGCTTTATCATGGATGATCTGAAGGAATTGCTGATGATGATTTAGAAGAGATGGATATTCTAAGCCAAATGGCCTTAGTTAATATCAGATCCCAGAAGTTCTACAAGAGAACTGGCAGGAAATTTCCCGGACTCTCTGGCAAAACCAAAGTTGGTTTTGACAAGAGTAAGTTGAGGTGTCACAACTGCCAAAGGCTTGGACACTTTGCAAGAGAATGTAGATCAACTGGATCTAACTCTTCTGCACCCTTTATGACTTTTCCTAGCACTAGTCTACAAAACAGAGGGCAACATCCTACTGGTTCTGGTCATCATTCACACCCTGTATCTCCTGCATACTTTGTCCCCCAGGGTCCAATGTCATATCCTTTTCCCTGCTATTACATGCCTCAGCCGAATCCGGTTCAAGCTCCAATTACGCAACAACCACATGCATTACCTGAACCTCAACCTTCCCAATCTCATCAACAAACTCAACCTCAACAACACAGCTTTTCACCCCAGGAGTTGTTGACTGGAGCAGTTTACCAGATGATTTGTCTGGTCATGAACAACTGTTCTCTGGTGCTGGTCAACATGGTGGTGACACTCCTTTTGGAAATCTAGCTCTTATGGCGTTGGAGTCTGCTGATACTTCATCCTCTAATGCCTATACACCACAGGTATCACAAGTATCCTCTGAGGCAAAAGCCAAACTATGTTCTGAAACATGCATAGCTGCATTTGCATCTATTAGAGAAGCAAATGTAGCTTTAATTAACAAGAACATTAAGCTAGAACAAACAATTTCCAAAAGCAAAGCTGAATTTGAGTCTGTGATTAATGATAAGAATGATGAGATTTACAAACTTAAATGCCAAATCACTGATGATAAGACTAGGGAAGAGATACTTCTAGAGAAGTACAGAGACCTCAAAGAAACACTTGCAACTACCCAGGTAGAGTGTGATCGATGGGTAAATTCTTGCAAGGGTTTTGAAATGCTTCTTAGTAAGCAATCTGCTTCCAATGTGAAGTTTGGCATTGGTTATAATCACACTGCTCCTCCTACAGATTTTACTCCGAGAGCAGAGGTACAATCTGATGGTGAAAGCAATAATCAATCCTTTTCATCATGTGATCTACTATCTGATACAGCACCATCAGAAGTAGAAGCCAGCATTAATTCCTCTCAGAACCTATCAGCTGATGTTGATGGTTTAAATGCTGACACTCACATGATCACAAACTTGATCACTCCAGGTGATATTTCACAAAGTACTGAAAGTACTAAAAAGAATCTCATAACACCTGGAGAACAAGCCCAAACTACTACATGTACTAAAGGAAAGAAAACTGCAAGTAGAAAGGGTGGGAAAACTATTGAAGAAGATATCAAGAAAGCAGGTACTAAAGGAAAGAAAACTGCTAGTACTGATAGCAAACTGCTGAAGAACAAGTCTTCAGTAGTTTCATCTTCTTCAGCAGATGATCAACTTAAGATGAAGAAAAAGCCATGTGAGATATGTGGCTTATTCAATCATCTTACTGATGATTGCTGGTATAAAAAGGGCTCCAAACTCAAACATAATGAAAACATTAAAGAGAAAATGGATAAAATGAAAACTGAGTTTGAAATCAAATTTGTACGAGCAACATCAAAACCTGTGACCCCAAAATCCAAAAAGAAATCCAAAAAGAAAGGGGTTAAACAGGTAACAGCTGAGGTTGCTCAAAGAGAGATGGTACAACACAGGAACCCATCAAACTCAAGCACTAATGTGTCTGATTTTGTGATAATGTGTCTGATAAGCTGAAGGCCTTATCACAAAATCAGACACAACTTGTTATGATGGTTCAACATCTATTGGGGAGAGTCAACCAATTAGATGCTCCTGTGTTGAAACCACATAGAAGAAAATCCATGCCAAAGGATTCTTCTTCTTCACCATCTCCATCCCCTCAGCTGTTATTCATAGCAAGTCTGTTAGTTTACCATCTGTTGATGTGAATAGACCCAAAACCAAAAAGGTTTGGGTCTCAAAAACTAACTAATTGTTTATGATTGCAGGGTTCTTCAACATGCCAAAGTAGCATCTGGTATGTAGACAGTGGGGGATCTATGCATATGACAGGGAACAACTCTCTTCTTCATGACTACTCTCAAGGAAAGAAGGGGTTGTTTCTTTTGGCAATGATGCTAGGGTTACATCATTGGAAAAGGCTTTGTCTCCAATGGAGAAATAAAGTTTGATGATGTTAATCATGTGGAAAATCTCAAGTACAATCTCTTGAGTGTCAGTCAAATGTGTGATAAAGGCCATGTTGCTCTTTTCACCAGTCCGAACTGCCGGATTCTATCATCCAAAGCTCTGAATTTGATTGATAAGTGTTGGATGATCACACTCTCCTGAGGGCCAATAGGACAGGAAGAGTGTATGCCTTAGATCTTTCCAAGAAAATAGATCTCAGAGCCATCCTTGCCTATTTTCCAAAGCCTCTCCTCAGGAATCTAAACTGTGGCACAGAAGGCTGGGTCATGTTAATTTCAAAAATATGAATCAGCTGATCCATAATAGTTTAGTGAGAGGTTTACCAATAAAGGAGTTCCATTATGATGAAACCTGCACTGCTTGTTTAAAAGGAAAACAACACAAAGTCTCATTTCCTCCTATTGAAGAGCCTAAGTCCACTGCCTGCTTGCAACTACTGCATATGATCTAATTGGTCCTGTGAGAGTGATGAGCATGGCAAAGAAGAAATACTGTCTGGTAATTGTGGATGATTGCTCCAGATTTGTATGGACTTTCTTTCTACATTCAAAGGATGAGGTTGCTAAGAAGATTATCAACTTTGTGTTGTATATTGAGAAGCAGTATTCCCTTTCAGTCAAGTGTATAAGGAGTGACAATGGAACTGAATTCAGAACCATACACTTGATGAATTTTATCTTTCAAAGGGAATCAAAAGGAAGTTTAGCATTCCAAGGACTCCAGAACAAAATAGAGTTGTGGAGAGAAAGAACAGGACCCTAATTGAAGCTGCAAGTTCTATGTTGGCTGACTCTGGTTTGCCATTGACCTTTTGGGCTGAAGCTGTTAACACAACTTGCTATGTGCAGAATAGAGCCTTAGTAAATCAGAGGTTGATGAAGACTCCATATGAAGTTCTACATCACTTGGCTCCTCTAATTTCATTTTTCAAAGCATTTGGGTGTCCCTGTTTTATTCTCAACACAAAGGATCAACTCCAAAATTTGATCCTAAGGTGGATGCAGGGTATTTTGTTGATTATTCATCTACTTGCAAAGCATACAGAGTCTTCAACTGCAGAACAAAGATAGTTGAAGACACTTTGCATGTGAAGTTTAATGAATCTCCAATGGATAAGATTCCACAAAACCTTGTGGAGTTGTTTGATTTGAACATACTGCAATATGTTCCTTATCAATCTCCAGCTGTTGCAGATCATCTGGATAAATCATCTTCTGCAGCAGGTCTTCCACCTGGTGGTATTGATGATGATGATGATAATATCAATACTCACCTTTTCAAGTTTAGTGACCAACTGCCTGAGTCTGCTAGACTTGAATTCATGTAGCTTTAGCAGTTCCATCCACAACAAATGCTGATGAGATTTCTGATTCCTCTACATCTTTTGAGTTACCATCAAATTCTTGGTTTCAAGAGTCTGCATCAACATCTGCTGCTGCTAAAGTTCTACAAACACTTGCACAGATATCATTGTTTATCAAGAGCTGAGAATCACCCAATGTCTCAAATCATTGGTGATATCAATGCTGGAGTTTCAACAAGAAGTCAATTGTCTAACTTCTGCTTCTATGCTCTCTTCATCAGTCAGCTAGAGCCAAAGAACTATCATGTTGCTTTAAGAGACAATGGATGGGTTGAAGCCATGCAGCTTGAGCTACTTCAGTTCAAGAAACAGCAAGTGTGGGAACTGGTTCCTCTACCCCCAGGTAAGTGTGCAATAGGCACTAAATGGGTGGTTAGGAATAAAACTGATGAAAATGGGCTTATTGTTAAGAGAAGGCTAGACTGGTTGTATAGGGGTTTTCACAAGAAGAAGGTATTGATTATGATGAAACCTTTGCCCCTGTAGCCAGACTAGAGGCAATTAGATTGTTCTTAGCCTATGCTGCATTCCACCATCTTAAAGTTTTTCAATGGATGTCAAAAGTGCATTTTTATATGGTAAAATAAAAGAAGAAGTTTATGTGTGTCAACCACCAGGTTTTGAGGATAATAAACATCCTGAATGGTGTATAAACTTGATAAGGCTCTTTATGGGTTGAAACAAGCTCCTAGAGCCTGGTATGAGACACTTTCCACTTTTCTTCTCAAGAATAATTTCACTAGAGGCTCCATAGATAAAACTTTGTTTATTAAGACGAGTGGATCAGCATAAGCTACTTATTCAGATTTATGTGATGATATTATTTTTGCATCCTCTGATCCCTAGTTGTGTGATGATTTTACCAATTAATGAAAAAGAGGTTTGAAATGAGTGCAATGGGAGAATTACTTTCTTTCTAGGATTGCAGATCATACAAAAGGCTGTTGGAACCTTTATTCATCATCCAAATATACAAAAGATCTTTTGAATAAGTTTGATTTACAAAATTGTAAGCCTGTTCTACTCCCATGTGCAACACCACACACTGGATGCGGATCAGAAAGGTAAAGTTGTTGATGAAACACTTTACAATGTATGATTGGGTCCTTGATGTACTTAACAGCTTCTAGACTAGATATCATGTTTGCTACTTGTGTCTGTGCTAGATTTCAGGCTGCTCCTAAAGAGTCTTATTTGATTGCAGTCAAGAGGATCTTTAGATATTTGCAAGTACACAATCTCTAGGTTTATGGTATTCCATTGGTCACTCTTGCAAATTAGTTGCTTTTTCAGATAGTGACTATGCAGGGTGCAAGTTAACTAGAAAGTCAACTTCTGGTGGATGTCAATTCCTAGGCAACTGTTTGATCTCTTGGCAGAGTAAGAAACAAACATCTGTTGCTACATCCACAGCTGAAGCAGAGTACATTGCAGCTGCAAGTTGTACTTCTCAGGTACTCTGGCTTCATAACCAACTTTTGGATTATGGCATTACAGAGACTAAGACTCCATTATTAATGGATAGTGCTTCAGCTCAGTGCATTGTAAAAATCTAGTCCAGCACTCTAGGACCAAACATATAGAGATCAGACATCATTTTATTAGGGATTGTTTTGAAAAAGGTCTGATTGATCCTAAGTTTGTGCCTAGTGCTGATGAGCTTGCAGACATTTTTACTAAGCCTTGGATAGTTCAACTTTCCAAAACCTAGTGTTACGGCTTTGTATGCTGCAGCTAGAATAAGTTATAACTACTTATGATCTCAGTAAATAAATACTGATGATCATTAGTAACCATATCACATATAGTACTGATTCTTTAAAACAACTGATAAAGTTACAACTACTGATGTAGTTATAACTACTGATGTCAGTAAAAAAGATAATTACTGATGTCCTATGAAACAACTAAAAACGCTAAAAGGCTGATGAGTAAGTGTTGAGGACAGTATGAAACAGCTGAAAGGCTATGAATTGACGAAAACTACTGATGAGAACTTTCTCTTCAGTTGTTTCTACAACTGTTGTTTCATCCTAAACAACTGATGACAAAACCATGTCTTCAGTAGTTTCACAACTACTGATGACTAACACCAAGTCATCAGCTGTTTACAACAACTGATAACAAAACCATGTCTTCAGTGGTTCACAACTCCTGATGACTAATACCAAGTTATCAGTTGTTTACAACACCTGAAGACCAAACAAGGTTTTCAATAGTTTCACAACTACTGATGACTAAAACGAGTCTTCAGTTGTTTTCAAACATCTGAAGTCAAAACCATGGTTTTCAGTAGTTTTATAACTGCTGATGCCTAAAACCAAGACTTCAGTTGTTTCAACTTCTGAAAGGGTAATACCATGTCATCAGTCGTTTACAACTACTGATGACTAACACCAAACCCTTCAGTCGTTTTCTAATCCTTACCCTATAATACCCATACCTAAGCCTTCAGCGCTTCATCCTTTCCAACCTAACGTTCAAATCTCCAAAACTTCTCTCTCATTAATGGCGACCATGCAGCTCAAACCACGCCATAACTGTGTTGCCTACCTCACAAAATCACCTTTCGGTCAAAGTTCGACAACACCATTGATCTAATGGTCCAATCTCCCTACCAAACGGCCTTCCTTCTAAATCCCACCATTCATGTCGAATCCTTACACCAGTTTTGGACGAACGTCACCCTTATAACTGGGAGAACAACACCGAGTCTCTCCAGTCGTTCGTCAACAATCATCAAGTGTCATCACTTCGAAGTCATTCGCCAATCCCTTAACTTGATGATGCCACTTTCCCTGCTGGGTATCCAAAGGGCACAACTGATTTATCCTTTGCCCACCATGGATATCAGGGAACCTCAGTGCCTCTACCATCTGAAGAAGCATTTCCATGATGCAGAACGTCTTATCTTTCACATGGTAAATGTTTGCTTAGCTCCTAAGACTTCCTCTTGGAATCAAATGTCTCCAGGTGCAGCAGGTATTATTCTCTATCCTTGAGCACCAAGACTTAAACTTTTCTAAAACTTTTTTCTTGAACTTAAGGATATGGCCTCAAAACCTCTTTCTAATCGATGGATATTATTATATCCTCGGTTCATTATGGCCATCATAGAGAATCAGCTGAAAGCTGAGGGACTTGTTGGCCTTGGAGTCCCTGATTAAAATTTTCAACTAAGTCTGATGAAGGATTCTTTGTAGGTTATTCTTCTGTTCAAAGGCTACAGAGTGTTTAATCTCGATAAACATTGTTGATGAATCAACTAGTGTTCAATTTAAGGAACATTCATTTCCCAAATCTACAAATGGTCCCGATTGGTTATTTGATATTGACTCTTTTGTACAAAATCTTTTGATCAATTTATTTGTCTGATGCAGGTAACCTACTTTCAGCTAGTTCATCTTCAAGCATAGAAAGGAGAATTGACTTTCCATTAATTCCTCCTACTCACACTGAAGAACGAAATGAAGATGTACCTCTGCAAGCTGACCCCATCAGACAATCAACCACAAATCAAATCATTTCAAATGCAGGAGGACCCAGCTTGTTACCATCTAATTCAGAAGATCAATCTATAGCAATTAGAAATGAAAAACAAGCGTTGCCTTCAGCTGAAGTGGAAAGAAGATCAAATGATAGATACAATGAAAGTGCAGCTAATGCTGAAGCAGACACTGAGACAGGGTCTGACAACCTTCATAATTCTCCAACAGTTCAAAGTGATGATGCCTCTGACCATAATGAACTGAATGTCTCCAATCTTGAAGTAACAATTACTGGTGACTCAATTCCACCCACCAGAATACACAAGAATCATCCAGTTGAAACCATTATTGGTGATCTTCATGAAAGAGTGACAAGAAGCAAGTCAAGCACTGCAAACATCTATTTGTTCTCATGCTTTCTTTGTCAAACAGTACCCAAAAACATCAAAGAGGCACTTCAAGACAACAGCTGGATTGAAGCAATGCAGGAAGAGTTGCTACAATTCAAGAAACAAGAAGTATGGCAACTAGTAGATCTTCCTGAAGGACAATATCCTATTGGTAGCAGATGGCTATACAGAAATAAAACTGATGACAGGGGAATCGTCATTAGAAATAAAGAAAGATTGGTAGCTCAGGGGTGCAGTCAAGAAGAAGGAATAGATTATGATGAAGTATTTGCCCATGTAGCTCGGCTAGAAGCCATTAGAATCTTTCTAGCATATTCTGCATCCATGAAGTTTACTATTTACCAAATGGATGTGAAATGTGCATTTCTGTATGGAAAGATTACTGAAGAGGTCTATGTGAGTCAACCACCTGGATTTGAAGATCCTGATTTTCCTCATAGAGTTTACAAGCTTGACAAAGCTCTTATGGTCTTCATCAAGCTCCCAGGAAGTGGTACGAGACTCTATCATCATTTCTACTTAACAACGGATATGAAAGAGGTAGAATTGATCAGACTCTCTTCAGAAAGAGAAACGGAAAAGACATGTTGCTAGTACAGATATATGTGGACGACATCATATTGGCTCTACAAACAGGCAACTCTGTAAAGAATTTGAAGATCTCATGCATTCAAAATTCAGATGAGTGATGGGAGAACTCACTTTCTTTTTAGGGGTGCAAGTTCTACACACAGATGGAATTTTTATCAATCAATCAAAATACGTAGAAACAATGCTGAAGAAATTCCACCTTGCTGATTTTCAGTCTATGAGCACTCCTGTAGATCCTAAAGTGAAGATAGGTCCCGATCCAGATGGAAAATCAGTAGATCAGACCCTCTATCGATCCATGATAGGCTCACTCATGTATCTTACAGCTAGTAGACCCGACATTATGTTTGGAGTTTGTGTGTTGCCAGTATCAAGCTGATCCTAAGAATCACATGTCAATGCTGTCAAACGATATTCAGATATCTGAAGGGCAAACCAGCTCTTGGATTATGGTATCCAAAGGAAGGAGACTTCAATCTCTATTCCCACTGACAGTGACTACGGAGGATGCAACTTCAACAGAAAATCCACGTCTGGCGGTTCCAATTTATGGTCCCAGATTGGTCTCATGGCAATGCAAGAAGCAAACAAATGTATCTGTGTCAATAGCAAAAGCTGAGTATATCGCATCATCTGCTTGTTGCTCTCAAGTACTCTGGATTCAAAACCAGATGCTTGATTATGGTTATAACTTCTTGCATACCCCAATTTATATGACAATACTGCAGTTGTCTTTATTACAAATAATCCAGTTCAGCACTCAAAAACAAAACATATTGAAATTAGATATCACTTTTTGAGAGACTGTGCTGAAAAGGGTTTAATCAAATTGATTCAAGTACCAACTGAAAATCAATTGGCTGATTTGTTTACTAAGGCATATGAACCAAGTAGATTCGAATTCTTAGTTCAATCAATTGGTATGATTAACCTTGAATAAAATCCATCAAAACATCAAAAACAATGTAAAAATTATTCAAAAGAAAATCCCAAAAAGCAGAAATTTTTGATGAAGAAAAGATTGGGAAATGATATAATTACAATCATTATATCATTCACTGTGCTTTATTTCCAAATTTGAAAGACTGTCATGACTTACCTGATATGTAGGTAGGCTCAACTTGGAAGAGAAGATACATGCAGTGATAAACTAAAGATATATTCAATGGTGAAACACTCATCACAGAGTATTGGTATGTATCAATTTATTCAAGTGAATGTAAGTGTAGTAACAAACACACACCAGGGAATGATACTTTATGAATCTCTTTCACCAACATCAGATTCATCTATGTTTTGCTGAGCAAAGACCTGATGAATCATGCACAAAGTGCAGATGTAATGATCCAAAAGATTCCCAATGAGGAACACATCCAAATTGGATGAATCAACAAAAGCAATACATTCCAAAGGAATAAACAAAAGAATCCGTTTATGGATCACCTTCCAAAGTGAAGTGAAAAGAATCCCAATGTGGATCATCATGATAAGGATCAAGTAAAGAATCCCAATGTGGATCACCATGATAAGGATCAAAGTAAAAGAATCCCAATGTGGATCAGTGAAAATAAGATCTCATAACTTAAGTAACCTGGTCCTGTAAGTTGTGAAAAAGTTCTACCATACAATTCATAAGGATGGTTGATCATTCCATGCATGGTGTGTGAGGTACATATTGAATATCTAAATCAATTTAAACATGATAAATGTCACTGGCATCAAAATATCAACCCGGTATGAGTTTAAGAGGACAATCATACCTTCAATCAATAATGTCATAAACATGTCAATCTTATCACAAAATATGCACTTGTGTAATGCAAGACTGATATGATCCCAACAAAAAGATATACTTCTCTTCATCAATTAATTAAAAAAAACAAAAAAAAACAACAACAACAACAAAATTATAAGTACATTCAAAAAGTTTTTTTTATTACTTAAAGTTTTCATCCACAAATGGATCAAAACTTTAGGGGGAGTACTTTAAAGTTTTTGATCAAGTATATATAGATTTACAATTTCTTAAATTACTTTCCTAAAATCAAAACAAAGAGAAAAATGTTTGTGTCAATGAAGAAGTTATACCATAGTATCTCAGCTTATGCAGATGCAGATTCTTGGAAACCCCTCAAGCCCAAGTTTAGTCAAACAATGGAAACTTGTATCACTCCTGATATACAAGTCAATCCAAGCAAGAATTGACAACTTCAACAGTCAACCATGTCACAAGACATACTTCATAAGCCATATCTTCATAACAAGTTCATCAAAATCAAGATTCATTAAATTTTGATTAATCCCAAAAGTTAATGCAGATTATAATGGCAAATCTCTCATGGAGCAAGCTCCATAATGTCAGTTGTTTTCTCAACCCTGATGTACCAGAAGCAGAAGAATTGAGAGACATGATCAGATTCATTTCTACTACAAGGGTAGCTTATGCCATGACAGTAAGACCCACCATATTTGAAAGTTGCATCAGAAACTTTTGGGAGTCAGCTGAAGTTGTTGAGGATGATGGAATAAGATCACTGACGGGGAGAATTGACAGTGAGCATACACTGATTGTTACTGAAGAAAGTGTTAGAAGATGCTCGAGGTTTGGTGATGATGCTGAAGCATCATTGGAACTTGAAGAAGATACCATAACCTCTTTCTTTGCAGAAATTGGTTATGAAGGTGGATTTGAAGCTAAACAGATAGTCAAGGGTTTGGTAGATTTACAATGGAGATTTCTGATTCATTGTATCAGCACTATTTGTCCAAAAGGAAAACAGGATGGAATGATATTCCCATCAAACATCATCAGCAATATGTGCTCTCTGCACCAACCAACCCTTCAACATGTCTGCCTATGTCTTCAATGGCATGACATCCAATGTCCAAGAAGGAAGGAGATATAAATTTCTGATGTACCCAAGATTCCTCCAATGCTTAATCAATGAAGCATTCTAAATGTGGTCATTCAGGGACCAGTACTTGATATTCCCCACTATGATGCAAAATCATACAAGTACATAAAAAAAAAGGGATCCTAGGAACTTCTACAGTGAAGCTCATTCACCACTTCTTCCTTGGATGATTCAACAGATTGAACTAGAACAGCCTGTTGCTTCACCATCTCCACAACACTCACCTCAACCATCTCCACAACACTCACCTCAACCATCACTACATCATACTCCTACACCATTACCACCTCCATCACCACAACCTATACCTCAGCCTTCACCTCAAAATATACCACCCCAATCACCACTACAAACACCTCACCAATCTCCACTCAAATCACCAGTACATATATCTGAACCAATCACCTCACCTTTCTTATCTCCAATTCAACCACCTCATACATCTCCCATTCAATCATCACCATCAAACACAGAACCTGTAAACCTTGATGACTCCACTGGTTCTTCAAGAAAATCCAAATCATCTTCAGATGAGGAGGATCATCATCAGAAAAGAAAACAACTTCTGAAGCTACTCTTCAGAAAGCTGTACTGAATCAAATGTCTTAAAACCTGATGAAAAAGATGAGATGATTTCTCAACTGTTGAAAAGAATTGAAAAACTGGAGAAAATACTCAACAGAAGAGCTAGCATAATTCAAGACAGATTGATGGAGTTAGATGAAAAAGATGCAGAATTGAAAGCCTTAAAAGAAAAGTATGAGACTGAAAAGAAGAAGAAGGATGGTGAGATTGAGAATTTAAAGGCTGCTCTTCAACTGTCCAAGGATGAACTAAGTGGTCATGTTGACACTTTAACCATCCAGACTGTAGCCATGGCTGAACAAGAAGAAATTATAGAGGAGCAGAATGAAACAATCAGCAATCTACAATCTCAGAATAAAGCTCTCATTCAAAGAATAGCTGAACTTGAATTAATCCTTGAACTAAGGAGAGAGTATGAGAGAGTGAATGAGCAAACTTGTACAGCTGATCAAGAAGAAGAAAATATGGGATCCAGACAAGAAGGATCCAACATGGAGTTAGT
This sequence comes from Flaveria trinervia, assembly GCA_025506515.1. Taxonomy (NCBI): domain Eukaryota; kingdom Viridiplantae; phylum Streptophyta; class Magnoliopsida; order Asterales; family Asteraceae; genus Flaveria; species Flaveria trinervia. The sequence goes on from CM046456.1 coordinate 45,119,915, forward strand.
GATTTACTCAGGTGAAGCAGAAGCTCCCAGTACTAAAGAAGAGGCTGAATTCAATGACATGATCAAGGCACTTGACATGTTTTCATCAAAAGACTTTATTATTGATGACAAAATCTGGGACTTCATAAATGATCAAACAAGCTCATCTGAGACTATATATAGGAAATTCCTCAATATCCTGTCCCGTTAGAGAAGGAATTGAGTTTACAAATTGTACTGCTGTATCACTGTCTCATGATCAGAAAGAATTAATCAGAAAAAATGTGTGAGGATCAAAGAATAATAAATGAAAAGGATGAAACAATCAAAGAGGCTGAAAGAGTGCCTGATGAAACTAAAATTCCAGAAACCTCTTCTTCTACTCCAATTCAAACCTACACCCGAAAAAGAAAGTATCTTGCTAAAAAAGCTAAGGGTAAAAGACCTATGGTGGAAGAAGAACCAATCAAAAAGACTAAAAAGGATGATCCCCGCAGTCTTGCAGCCATTGCTGAATTTCTTGAAGAGCATGAAAGGCTGAAGCTCAACTGAAAGCAATGACTGATTGTATTGATCTGGAAGAGGGAGAAATTGAAGAAGAATATACTCATGAGGATCAAATTGTCAAAGATAGCCCTGTCAAAGAAAAATCAATGTGCATGATATGATTGAGAAAGCCAAAACTGATGATTTGATGTCAAAAGCTTTATTTCTTATTGACCACGGCTATGATCCTGATGAGGTATTCAAGCTAACTTATGAGGGTATGACAGCAGAAGAAGAAAAAGTAAACAAGCTGCTTGACCATATGGTTGAAACAGAGTATGAGAAATCCTTGTCCCCCAAACCTTCAAAGACAAAGTCTGTCCTGAAATCCAAACCTGCTGAAACTTCACAGACTACCCTTCATGATCCATATAGCATGTCTGATAAGGAGATGAAAGAATATTTGTCTTCCTAAGGATTTACAAGGAGAAAACTTGCTAATATGAAGACAAACTCTCTCAGGGCTGCTATACTTAGAGTAATCAATGAGAAGAAGGAAAGAATGAAAAAGATGGAGGAGGAGATTGTCAGTCAAGAGCCCAGAATAAGAGTATCTGCTCAAGACATGCAACTCGCTCAAAAAGATCAAGACTATCTCGCACCTATTCTGCATAAATACCCTGAATGGTTTGCTGAACCATCTCAAGTTACTTTACAAGAAGGTTAACCACATCAGAGCTAATAAGAGGTGTCTCCACTCCAAAAGGCAAAGTTGATCAGAAAATAATCACCTGGAAGTATGATAGTTCATGGAACATGTTTATGGTGAAAAGGATCTCAGGGCTTGTTCAATTTTTCACTGAATACTCAGCCCTAGTAAGTGCCCTAGAGATCCATGACTTAAAAGAACTAGCTCAATTGGAATGATTAATCATACAGCTATGTTCAGAGGTTATGAGTTTGAAGATATTTTGAGAATGTTCAAAAGAACCAACAACTTCAATTCACTGAAAACCATTTGCATGAGAAAAGACAGATCTTTTGTAAACCCTCTTGACAAGAAGGAAAAGAAATCAGTAGAAGAGGTGATCTTTCCTGAACTTAAAGTCAAACCACAGAATCACTAAAAAGAAAATTATTGCTGGTACACATTCCTCACTGCCTATATCCAATGTGTTTGATGAGAAAATTATGAATTAGTGATTGAAAGAAAATGGGGAGGAAAAGAGGGATCTGAAATAAGATTGTTTAGTGGATATGAGGTAAGATTGCTAGATGAATCATATATCCACTACATCTATACAAGGCACTTTAGAGAAATAAGAAACAGACTTGGGGAAACTGACATGTACTTCTTCCTTAAATGCATCAAACTTCTGAAGTTGGCTTATGACAGAATCAACAAAAAGAAGGAGATAAGAAAAAAAGGAAAGGACTCCATTACAGTTTGGCAACATTGTTAAACTAGAAGTTGATGTGGATGGTGCTCTCCTTATTCATAGAAATGGATTGTCTACTGTATCAATTTGGGAGCCCATCTCACTAAGGAAGATGCCAATCAATGCCATTCATGATATGAGTCAAATGAAGATACATGTGCTCAATAGGGAAAGATTGACTGATGCTAAAGAGTTCTCAAACATGATCCAAGCAATCTTGGACCCTTCATTCACCGATCCTTCATCAACAGCACTAGAACCAGCAGAATCTTCACAACCCAATCCACCCTCTGATCCTTGAAGTACATAGGCTGTATAATCCTTAGGGGGAGTATTGTTGGACCCTGAAAGGATCATACATGCCAATTCAAGTGGTGGATGGTTACTCTGCTGGAATCCCTTATGTCCAAGAACAAATGCGGATCAAGACAAGTATCTGCTGAATAAGAAGAAAAATACAAGTGTTGGTCATCCGCATTTGTCAATGCGGATGACAAGTTATTAAATGCGGATATACATTTGTTCATCCGCATTGACCAATGCGGATTGCCAAATAAATGCGGACAAGTGTTTTGTTCATCCGCATTTACCAATGCGGATGACCAAACTTCAATGCAGTTGAAGAAATGCTGATGAAGTCAACTCATCCGCATTTGTCAATGCGGATGATCAACAGCCAATGTTGATAAAGACTTAGACTAGCTTTAGTAAGGGTAGTTTAGTCTTTTGTAATGGCAACGTGTCTGCCTATAAATAGAATAGTACACCTCATACATGGGGTAACTTTTGTCTGTAATTTGATTTGATTCTTAGTTCCTAGAATGTTCTGTTTGCATTGAATGTTCTTGTAATCAATCAATCAAAGTATTCAATATATACAAACATATTTATGAGTATCATGTGTATTCAATGTTCATTGATTGTCTGATTCCGCCTCTCAATCTTTGACTCAATCACTATATTCGGTCCTTATTTATTCACATCAACTGAGATTATCATTCTCAAATCTTCTCTAGTCAGCTGATGCCGAACACAGCAGATCAATGGATAACATCATTGATCAGTTGTTTAGGCAAGGCCATGACACTGACAAACTTGACTCTAAGATCAGAAGATTAGAGATTGAAGAAATCCAAAATAGATGGGCAAGTTATGATGTGTTAAAAAAAGAAAGGCTGGAGATCATGATCAGATTCATAGCAAAATATCTTGGAAGATCAATGATCGAAATCAAGCCTTGGTCCAGGGACAGCATCTTGGCAATAACCACCAAGATCTGTTCGTCTGAAGTATACACTAAAGGATTAGTTATTGAAGCTTTGAATGAAGCTGGTGCTGGGAGCAGGACTGAACTAGCCAAGCAATCTAAAGCCACACTCACTTCCAAACTGCTAGAACAGCCTGTCAACATTCCCACACCAAAACCACCAAAACAACAACCCACCAAACCAACTCCCTTTCCCTCAAAACCAATAGCCGATGATGCACCCCAGAAGAAGAAGAGAAGGGTATTGAGGCTAGAAGGTGATGAAGAAGATGATGATGAAGATGAAGATAGGCTGCCACTCTCAGCTGTATACAGTTATCGAAGGCCACAAGTCACTCTCCAACAATTACTCCTGAAACTCAAAGACAAATTGTGAAAGAGAAGCTAGAAGAAGAAGAGCTTCACAAACAACACGATGAGGATTGTTGAGGAGGGTTGACAAAGCATATAAAGCCACATCTTCTATCATCAACATGAAGAAGCATGCTCTTAGATTATACACTCTTAAGCATACATTTCAATATCAAAAGGAGAGAGTGAGGATTTGGCTTGATCCCAGGGTGTCTCACAGGATTCACAAGAAAAACATTCCACAGAGATACATTGGCCAGGTGAAGAAGATTGTAGATGAAGTGATCTCACTGGTCTTTGTAGTATCACCCTGGGAAATCCTAGAAGACTTCAAGAAAGCTTATAAAGCTAACCAAACCCCACAGAAGATGCTGGAAAATAAAATGGTAAAAAAGGGTAATCACCCTGATGAATTTGCTTATAGAATAATAACAACTGTGGAGCTAAAGAATGGAAACAGGTCAAATACCTATCTGAGTACTATGGGCCTGAATCATTATTTGAAGGAGGTGCTGAAGAGCTGACCATGGAGGAACAAATTACCTTCCTTGAGGCCTACACAAGAGAGTCATACAGACTCATAGTGGGGAAGTAGATCTCATGGATGGGGTAACAACTCTATGTCCAGTTCCCCAAGACAGAGTTCCCATTCATACTTTGCCAAACAGATCATTGAGACTTCTTCCCAGGCCTGTGCTTACAAGGGTCACTTCTGAGCTGATCTAGAAGACAAAAAGACCAATCCTTCTGCCATACTAAGTGGGACATCTTCAATAAGTTGAGGTTTTGGCTGCATTGGTTCAGGAGGAGTTTGTTGGACCAAAAGAACCAATGAGCCTGATCAAAAAACCTCTAAGTCCCACAGACATCACAACAACTGCTGAAGACTTGATCAGCTATTTGACAAAGTCTGAAGATTTCAACAGCTGAAGACTAAAGTACTAAAGACTTCAAAAGCTGAAGACCAAAGTCTGAAGATCAACAGCTGAAGACTAAAGTACTGAAGACTTCAACAGCTGAAGACTAAAGTACTGAAGGCTTCAACAGCTGAAGACCAAAGTCTGAAGATCAACAGCTGAAGAACAAAGTACTGAAGATCAACAGCTGAAGTACAAAGACTGAAGACATCAGCTGATGACAACAGCTGAAGTTCAAGTACAAGTACTGAAGCCTTCAAAGTTTGTTACAACAGCTGAAGAAGCATTCTTCAGTTGTTGTGATGGTTTCTTTCAGTAGTTTTCTTTTGTTTCAGTATTTGTAAAATGACTGAAGAGCATGTTCTTCAGTCGTTGTAGTTACAGTAGTTTCTTTCAGTAGTTGTAGTGATAGTTAACACTTAGCATTTTTGTAAGAAGATGTCAGCTGTTGACATCTTCAGTAGTTGTGTTAACTATCAGTAGTTTGAATAAATTCTGTTAGATGTCACTATCAAGTGACATCAGTAGACGTCACATCTCCTATATAAGAGGTGTTGACCTAATTGTATTTGTGACATTCTGTTACCACGAAAGCGAATATTGAATGAAATATATTTTGCAGAATTCTTTCTGTCTATAACCGTTTGTTCTTACCTTGAATATCTTTTGTGTTCTTGTGAATTCATTGTTTGTTTTCCGCTGCTATACTCTCAAATCAATCAAACGTAGATCACTGATCCTAACACTCAAACATCATCATCACCTCATGCTCAAATCACCACCCCCCAACATGAAACCTCTACACAAGAACCTCCCAAGTCTCAAACTTCCAAAGACATTAAAGGAAAGAGGAAGATGACTACGGAAGAGCTTCTAGAGAAAAAAGGTTGGAGAAGCTGAAAAGGAAAGGTAGACTCTAATGGGAAGCTACTACTGTAAGTAGCAAAGCAGTTGTAGCGACCAAGAGGCTATCAACAATAGAAGAGAGTAGAAATCATTGGTAGTGTTGGAGCTGTAAAAGATAGTCTATATTATTAACACAATGAAAGTCATCAAAATTCAACGTCACAGTCAAAGTCAACAAAAGCCAAACCCGACACATTCGAGACGAGGAACCGAGATGAGACGTTGAAGAATTAGATGACTAGGAGTTATATTGTAATAAAAAATATATTTTGTGTGAACAAAATATATTTTACTTGTTTTTAGTCATTTTTATGCTTAATATGTAATTTTGCATTAATTAGCCTAAGTCTAGGGAGTTAAGCGCAATTAGTGAATATTAGTCTAGACTATAAATAGGTTAATTGTCATTACTGTTGTTAATGGTTGGATGACCAAGAGATTGAGGGATTATTTGTAAACACATATTTTGCAATCTAATTGAAAATCAAAAGGGTTTTGATTGTGATTATCATATTTTGATCTAATTCTTCATGATTTGATTCAGGTGTGTTTTTCCTGTTGTTACAATTTGGTATCAGAGCCATTTTGGATCAAATTCACTGAAGATTTGAAGATTTTTAGAGAGAGAAGTTGAGGTTTTGGTTGTTTTTGTTCAGTATCATGTTTTCATCAATTTCGGATCAAATTTGAGTGTTATTGATATGAAAATTGATTGAAGTTTGCTTGTTATTGGTTGGGAAACCTCGTATACCATATTGTTGGTCCATTTGATCGTATAACAGTGCAAATGAGATGAAGAATCGTTCAATATCAAACACAAAAACTAAACAAGATGAACAAAGAAGATTGAACACAACAAGAACTCATTCAAAATAAGACAATGAACATCATAACAATCAATAACATCAAGCACAATGATATTTCTGTGTAATAACTGCTTTGAAAAGGTAACTTGCAACAAGGATTAACGATTAGGGTTTTGCATGCTTACCCACAATGTGAATGATCAAAATCTATATAAAGCAGTCTTAGTTTGGCAGACAGTTTCGCTATGAGAAAAACTATTCTGCCGAAACTGTAGTTTTGCCCGGCAGAAACAGTAGTTTCATCGAGCGAACTATCAGTTGACTGTGAGCGAAACTATAGTTTCCCTCATAGTTTTGCTGGACTGCAAAATAACATAAATTTAAATACATAAAAAAGAAAACTAACAAAAGACCTATTACAATCAAAAGTAAACATTCTAAACTAAGGTGAGTCCAACCTATACATGATCTTCAGGCAAACTTGTTAATCTAGGAGTTGCTAGTGAATATGTGCTCTCGCTACCACTAGAAGAGCTGATTAAGTTAGAAAAGGAAACCCTACTGTGAATTAAGACAGAAGAAGTAGCAAGGTTGGCCTTAGAGGAAGAAAAGTTAAGAAATAAATAATAAGTTGACCAGCAGCTTAGGAGTGAAAGGATAGCTTTCCTAAACTCCAAGGGATTCTCTCTAGAGGAATTAACTCCTCACAACAAAGAAATGATCTTGTGGCTTTTCAAGAAAGAACAATATCAATTGGAGAAAAAGAGAAAGAAGGTTGCTAGGGAAAAGCTGAAAGAAAGGAAGAAGAAGGAGGAAGAAGTTGAACTTGCAGTTATCAAGAAGATGAGTGACAAAGCCTGGATGAAATATTATCTTAGGGCCCATGGCTTCTCTAGCAAGAAAGTGGGTCCCATGTCCGAAAAGATCCTGCAGCGACATGTAGTGACATCAAAGATGACATTCGCTTCGAAAGAAGGAAAGAATTGCATAGAAAAGTACAGGGGATGACTTCAAAACCAATACCTCAACCTCAACCTTAACCTGAACCTATCCCTTTCCCTTTCCCCATTAAAACCAAGCCATCGTCTGAGCCATACACTCCTAAACCCACACCATCAACCATACCATCTTCCTCACCCATTCAATCATAACAACCACCTCAACTACCCATACTTAAACCCAAAACACTCCCTAGAACCCAAACATCATTACTTTCCCAACAACCACCCAAGTCATCCTCTCAACCATCCAAACCTCTTTCATTAGAAGAATTCAAGGAGATCAAGACGAAGCTCATCAAATGTACTACTTTTAGTGATATCTCGTGTGAGGAGGAGTCTGTCAAGATAACCTATGTTGATGGCTCCTCGTGTTCCCTCACTAGAGAAAAAATTCTTCATCTGATAAGGGGAATAGTAGAATAGGCTCTTAAACTCTTTGGGATCGACTCTGACTCACTAAATGCAGAATAAAAGAAGCTAAGAAGAAGGCTGGTGACTCTATTAGATTCAAAGAAAGGAGACCAGGTACCAAGTCAGCCCCTTGTGTCTAGAAAGAAAATAATTCAATGGAGGTTCGAAAACTTTTCTCACAACTTTGTTGTGGAAAGAGAGAATGGTGAAGTCAACAGGCTCAATGCCTCTCTTTGTTACACTTAAGCAGATTTGATATTGCTAAGTTATCAGAGAAACCATTCTCCAATCCCTTTAACTTTGAGATAGCTACTCACATCATAAATCATCTTAGCAGTCTTGATATGGCTGAGCTGACTGCAAGGGCCAAGATTGAAGAAGAGTTGAAGCTAAGAGAGAAAGATGAAAAGGAAGGATCAACAACTAAATACAAAGCCTTTCTTGAATGGTTGAAGGTCCTGAACTAGAGTCTATAGTCAGATGGTAGTATGAGTACAAATCTCGTCAACTAACTCTCTTCAGAGGACCACAACCGAGGGTACATATCATTCAAAGTGACAGACTAGATCTCCTGTCCACAAATGATTTATACAAACTTCTCAGCACCACTTTTGGAAAGCACAAAGAGACAGATAAATATCTTCTCTCCCTAGTGTTGAAGTTTTGAGAAGTAGAAACAATTGAGGTTTTGGTAGCATTAGCCTAGAGGGAGTTTGTTGGATCAAGTAAGGCCGGTGCAACCACAAAAACACTTTCATTCGAAGAGAAAATCCAAAGGCAAATGATGAGCCGGTACAAGTTTCCATTTTGGTGCATCTGATTAAGAACTTCCAAAGGCAAATGATGAGCCTCCGAAGGTCAAGTCTGATAGAGCTTTAGAAGAGAAAATCCAACTTTTGAAGACAAAGTCTTCCTTCATTCGAAGTTCAACACTTAGAAGAATTCAAGACAAATGATTTCCAAAGCATGAAGGCTTAAAGAATGTCTCAAGCCTCGGAAGAAGTGGCCTCGTCCGAAGTATAAGTGGCTTTGGAAGAACTTGTTTTTTGAAGCCAATTAACCTTCAGAAGAACCTACTATCAACCAGTGGACATAAGTATGATCCATTTGACACTCCACTGAAAATCTCTGAGATACTGCATGGTGCTTTTCACACCCATGTAGTTGGCCATACTATATTCCACTATTCATTCCTTATCAGTTAGTACTATTACCAACTTTAGTTGCTGACAAAAGGTAAGTCATGGACATGTCATGACTACCAAATCTTAGATAGTATTTTATTTAAGATACCTTACCTTTAGCAATGTAATATTTGCTTTAGTGATAGGTTTCTAGCTGGTAACAAAGTATATCTGGTTGTAGGTAGTAGTATATATAGTTTCTCATTATAACTCATGTAACATGCTTGTAAGAGTCTTGTAATACTTTGAGTTGAGAAGTAATATATACAAGTATCTTGAAAATAATCTTCTTGTTCTTTAATTAGTTAGTATATTATTATCAACTCTTAGAGGGATTCTGCATCATCAAACCGAGTGTGATTCAGTGTGTTTGAGAGACAAAATTAGTGTTCAGTGACCAATACGGATCCTGCAAGTCATTCTCTACTCTTTTGATGAGAGAGTTCCATTTATAATACCCCTATTGTATCCATGTTGACAGAGTTACTTAGATAGTGTCTCATACCACTTCCTCGGAGCTTGGTGCAGCCCATAAAGAGTTTTATCAAGCTTGCAGGCCTAATTAGGATGATCTGGTCTACAAAGATAGGTGGTTGTTTGACATACACCTCTTCAACAATCACCCCATATAAAAAGGAAAAATTGACATCAAGTGGGTAGACCTTAAAATCCTTGGATGCAGCAAAAGCCAGGAAACTCTTAATAGCTTCAAGTCTTGCCACAAGAGTAAAGACATCATTGTAGTCAATTCCTTCTTCTTGTGTGTACCCTTGAATAACTAGTCTTGCTTGGTTCTTAATGACAAGTTCTCTATCTTCCTTCTTGTTCCTAAAAAGCCACTTGGTTCCTATGGTAGTCTTCCCTAGAGGAAGAGGGCATAGGTTCCAAACCTTTTTGCCTTTTGAATTGAAGTAACTCCTCTTGTATTGCTTCAAGCCAGCTTCCATCCTTCAACCCATATCAACTTTCTTTGGCTCTATTTGGGATAAGAAACAAGAGTATAGACACACATTTTTTTCATAAGTCTGTCCTCATGTTCCTAACCCCTTGTCAAGATCTCCAATGATGTTTGTGGTGGGGTGTGACTTGTGGATTTCTAGTTGAGGGATCACAACAAATTGATTTGACAAATCTAAATTTGTGAAGTTTAGGTCTGGCAATGAGATCTCTCCCACCACATCAGCACACTTATCAAGAGAAGCTTGATCCAATGGGTTTGTGACATAATTGATGTGGTCTTCCATAGAGTGGTTGTCATCATCAAGAAACTTTTGTCACTATCACCACTATAGCTTCCTTCTACATTTAAAGCTCCTTCATTTGAGTTTTGTGCCTCTAAGCTAGAATTTGTAGGCATCTTAGATGTATTAGCTGGATTTGTGATGGTTGTGCTAATAGGAACTCCATCTACCGAGTTAGTTCTTCCTGAAGTTGATGTAGTATGATTGTTAGGTCTTCTCAGCTCAAATATTGGGTTAGGATCTCCTATTGATAAGATATATACGGATCCTGAATCATTATCACAAGACTTTTTAAAATAGTTGGTAACTAAATCAACATCAAATAACCAATCAGGACCAGAACCTTTCACACTGGAGTGTACTCATTGAATGTCACATTGGTTGACTCGTCAACCACCCTAGTTCTAAGATTGTATACTCTATAAGCCATAGCTTGGGAAGAGTATCCAATAAAGTGCCCATCATCTATTTTCTGATCAAATTTGGCTATTTGATCTTGGGTATTCAAGATGGTGCAAGGACGTCAAAATGATCTGAGAAAACCAATGAAATGTCTTCTTTTGTGCCACAACTCATAAGGGCTCTTACCATGAGTCTTAACTACTAAAACTTTGTTTTGAATCTAGCATGTAGTGTTGACAGCCTTTGCTAGAAGGTGATGGGTAGTTTAGAGTCAGACAGCATGGTTCTTACAGCTTTAATAAGTGTCATGTTTCTTCTCTCAACAACATAAGTTTGTTGAGTCCTATGAGCACTATATTGTCTTGTAATACCCTTTTCATCATAAGTTGTGTCAAGGATTTGGTTCTTGAATCTAGTTGTCTTGACCTTGTGATTACATTGATTCTTAATTTTCAGAATGAATTTCTTCAAGATCTCAGGAGTCCCATCCTTAGTTCTAAAGAAAAAGACCCACATGAATCTTGTGAAGTCATCTGCGATCACCAACCAATATGATGACCTTCCTGGACTCATTACACTGCCAAAAAGATCCATGTGTAATAAGTGTATGGGAGTAGTGATGGAGTTCTTTTCCTTTAGTTTGTGAGACACATTGTGTTTCTTTCCCTTCTGGCATGCAACATAATGATCATCACTTGTAAACTTTTTCTTTGGCATTCCAGTTACCAAATCATTCTTAACTGATTTATTCATGTTCTTAAAGTTTAAATGGCACATTCTTTATGCCAAAGGAAAGACTCATCACTATTTTCTTTAGATAAAAAACAAGAGACTTCTCTAGAGAGAGATTTTTCCTGCAAATCCATCTTGTACATGTTCTCTTTCTTGGGGGCTTTAAGCAAGATATGCTATTAAAAATTGACCACCTTAGGCTTGAGAACAATGCACTCATGCTCAGTGAGGAGCATGTTATGATTCGGATCACAAATTGGGATACAGTTAGTAGATTGTACCCAAGTTCTTTAACAAAGATTACCTTTTCAATGCTGAGCTTACCATTTGTGACTCTGCCCTTTCCAGTAATTAACCTCATGCATCCCTCCAATAGCAACTAGCCCTCCATCATTTTTCTTAAAGTTTTGAAGCAAAGATCCATTGGCTATCATGTGCCTAGAACAAGCACTCTCAATGATCTTTACATTTCTCTTGGTATTCAGTTGATCCTGCACAAAAAGGAGTAGAGTACTTACATTTGGAAACCCAAGCTTCATTGGTCTTGGGCTTATCACAATAGACTGAAAACAATGCAACAGTAATTGATCTTATGTTAAGACTTTAGGAATCATTTGCTATTGTTAATGAAAACTTTCAGTCACTTGGTCTTCTTTCATCTTCCACACCATCCATGGAAGATTAGACTTAACCTTCAATACTTCGAAATTTTAACAACTTCAGAAGTTTCACTTCAACAAGCTTTGGTGCTTCACAAGCATTCCTTTCATTTAAGACCAATTTTTTTTTCCAAAGCCAAGTTTTCACATGGCTTCATTTCCATTTTGGAGCTCTAAAAGGAAAAGATTTTCCTTCTGAAAGATTTGTTCTTCATTGTCTTCTTAGAAGTCTTCTTATTGGTCATATGGATAGTACCTTTGGATTTGTAGATACAATTCTTAGCAAGATGAGAAGTACTACCACACATGATATAATCAAGTTGTTTTCTTCTAAGAGTCTTCTTATGAATAGAAGTCTTCCTCTTGGTCTATGACATCCCTAGTTACTTCCTCTGCTCAGGAGAATAGTGACCCTTATTAGGATGATCTTCTTCACTCTTCTCAGATGCATCCTTCACTATCTTCTTTTTATCCTCTCCTTCAGTGACGTCTATAAGTGGAAGCTCATCTTGACAAGTTTCACACCTAGGAGATCTTATAGAAAGTAGAGTGTGTAGAGGAGTTGACTCACTAGATCCTAGTCCCTGCTTGTTTTGATAACGCACTTGTGCATGCAAGGATGAGGATATTATGTTCTTGAAGGTCTCTACTTCAAGAACATATTTCTCTGCCCTAGCTTTATTGATCACAAGCTCAGCCTGACATTCATTAACTTAGTGATGAGATTTTTTATCTAAGTCCTATAGTTGGTATGTTCATGTTTAAGAGTGGAAATGGTTTTCTTTAAATCTTCTGTTTTAAGTTTGTAACCATTTTCACTTTTTTGAAATTAGATTTTAAGATGTTTAAGGACTCAAGATCAGATCTCGTCTCTAAGTTATAGGACCTATATCTGTTAAATATAGAAATGCATTTTAGGGTACAAAGATGTTCCAATACCTTGTCTTCTTAATGATCATCCATTAGTGTTTGGTTTGAAGACACATCTCTAAGGTATAGGACCTATATCTGGTAAACTATAGCAACTGCAGCTTGCTACTTTGGCTTCTCAGTGTGTGGAGCTTCCTCAGTGTAGTTTGGCATGCGATGTGCTTGGCCACTGTTTGTTCTTGGTGCCTTGAACTCCCTATCAAAGTGTCCTATCAAGTTAAAGTTGTAACACTTCACTTTGCTTTTGTCCAGTCCAAACTTTGCACTGGATACATTGCTAGGAAACTTCCACCATGTCCTCTTGTAGAATTTCTTGCCTTTATGAGTAAGAAGAGTCATTTTTTGGACTATATCCATGTACTCCAGGTCATTCAAATGGATGCAGTCCAAATCTTCAAGGGTGAAGATAAAATTTCATGTTCTTTAACAGAAAACACAAAGGCTTGTGATGAGCTTGTCTCTTGGAATGGGCTTCCTTGGATGTACCTCTCCCTTGGTGTCTCCAGGAAGGTGATGAAAAAGACCTTTTATGAGTTTTTAGGGTAGCAGATGAGATGGTGTTATGGTTCTCTGCAATCCCTTTCAACCACATGAAGGGCTAAACTCTGCTGATTATTGGAGTTACCAGATGATTTTTGCATGTTCATCTCCATCTAGTAGCCACTAAGAATACCATACAACTCAGTAAAAGTGAGAGTCTTAAGATTCTCAATTCTCATGATGACAACACAATAGTATGTCCATTGTCTAGGAAGAGAGGACTTGAACTTCCTTACAATATCTCTGTTCTTAAGAGTTACTCCAACATCCATTAGAGTGTAACACCCGGTTATTCTTTTAAAAGAACGATAAGAAATAAAGAACAAAAGTAGAAAATGTCAATGAACCCAAGTTGAGGGGTTAAAAATGTAAAAAGGACAAAAGTACACAAAAAGTTGGTGTAAAGGTGGGCATGGCCACCCACCCTCACTTCACATCACCATTTTCATTTGGTTTTAGAGAGAGAGAGCAGAGAAACTCTCGGTTGAAGAAAAAGAAGAAGAAGAAGATTGAATTCAAGGTAAGAATTCGTGGTTTTTAAGTATTTATGACGGGTTTTATCCCGGTTACATGCTTACATGCTTATGTGCTTGTGTGTGTGTGTCCGTGTGTGTGTGTGTGTTTTTAGGTGTTTGAACTCTGTTGCAAAAGGGTTAGAAAGGAAGAAACACCTAAGTTGCACCAGATGAGTTTCTAGACCCTGGTTTCTACTTGTTTTAAACATCTTTGAGGCTGAAAATGTATCTAAAACGATTTTCAAATGTTTATGTATGTATACCCGTATGTATTATGCATGTTTGGATGATGATTCTTGAATGTTTATAGGTTGTTCATGTTTAGAATAGCCATGTTAAGCTTAGAACAGATGGGTTTGAAAACATACTAGAAACATGTTGAACAGAAGGTTTATGCGCCTAGATAAGGCTCATGCGCCTAAAATTGCCATAGAAATGTTTAAGTATTGCCCATGCACCTGAACAGTGGTCCATGCGTCTAGAAATATTAGTCGGACGGCTAAGTATAGGGCCATCCGCCCCAATAGTGCACATTCGCCCAAGTGGCTCATACGCCTAAGTGTTCATGCGTCTGAGTAACCCATACGCCTAAGTGTTCATACGCCCGAATAGTGCCCATGCGCCTGAATTTTTCATGCGCCTAAGAGTTATAACAGTTAAGTGTTTACTGATGCGCCTACATAGTAATAAAACGCCCAAACAGGGCTCATGAGCCCAAATAGTGTCTAAGCGCCCAACACTTAGAATTTATTACAGAATCTTGGGATTTTGTGCTCTTAGGGTTTTGACCAAGGTTTGACTAGCTACCCTATTATGCACACAGGGCCAGTCTTGGAGATGGCAGGACCTCTGTAACGTACCCTAGGTGTTTGGGTCGGCTTTGTATACAGTAAACAGAACCCTTTTGAGGGAGATATATGGCCCATCACCGGTTTTCATCGCGCATACAGTTTAGGGTATTGCTCATTGGTCCATACAGAAAGTGAAACATAAAGATAAAAGATTACAGAATATACAAGGCATACATAAAGATAACGAACAGTATATGTTCATATAGTTAATGCGTGCTCGTATATACAAAAAAGAGTTGTATATCATAGAAAGAGTATTTTCATATACAACATACAGAAAGTATTTTATTACTTGTAAAACTAGAACTCACTCAGCAATGCTGACTTTTATACATTTTCAGTTGGCAGGTAATTATTGTTGAAGATGGCACGAGGGTGAAGCTACTCGACAGGGAAAGACTGACATCCATTCGTATTTTATGTTGCTGTTGTTTTGTAATGCAGTAAAACAATTCTTTTGTAATTAGTTAACGATGATGTATTGCTCAACAATAGCGGTTAAATGAAATGAATGGTTTTGATAAATTATTTTTGCTGCTTAAGTTTGTTTAATTATAATGTTTAATGTTTTAACTGCTGTGATTGACCAACTGTGAGATCTCCGGGAACGGGGCCTTACATAGAGTATCCACAATCTCAGCATACCTAAAGTATTGTTGAGTCATAGTTTCATATGTTTTGTAGATGACGTTCTCAAACCGCTACTTCAAGAGGTCCTTTTTGTTCTATTTTGCTTTAGTGGACCCCTCAAACATGAGCTTTAATGCATCCCATAGTTTCTTAGCAGTTTTGCATTTCTTGAAGCCTTTGTATATAGAGTTTGAAAGAGCAGTTGGGAGGGCAGTCATCGCTTTCTGATCTCTATCTATCTTCTTCATGTCTTCTTCAGAATAGCCAGCCACCACCTTTGATATCATACAACCTCTAGCAGCAGTTGAAGGTGCTTCATATGTGAGGTTTAGGAACAATAGACTCCCATATCCTAGAGTCTTAAGACTTGATGAAACCTTCCGCTCTTTGGCACAAAGTATCAAAATCTTCAGGAGTGATCAGTGGGGACTTTGTCTTGGTACAAGTTTCCATATCAGCCTTTGTGATAGCTACCATTTAATATGTTAAGTGATTTGTGAAACTAAGGGATTTTAAGATGGTGAGATCTTACAATCAAGAGTCTGGAATGCTTTGATACCAATTGCCGGACTACTTAATGGTGATCAATGCAATTAGTTCATAATGAAGAGAGTGTTTAGAACACTTAACATATCAAATAGGGAACCAGTTTATGTAGAGGATGCTAAGAACACAAACAAGTAATGAGACAGAACAAAAGAACAAGAACAGATAAATACGGTTTTCAAGAATATTGTATATTGCTCTCAAGTTCTTTTACAAGTGTTACAAAGCATTAAAAAACTTACTAGAACATGAGATACTTTATACTACATCCTACAGCCAGCTGTACTTTGAAAGCCAGCTGGAAAGCCTAATCTAGACAACAAGATCAAGGTATAGTCAAAAGGTAGATTGCTTTTTAACTTGTGATTATGACATGTCATAGCTCAGATCCTACTATATTACAAAAGGATAAAAAGTACAAAGTAGAAAGTTACAGACTCTTAACCTTAATCTATAGTTGCAAACGCATGGAACTTTTCACCAACTTATACAAGTTAGTGAGTCTTCAGAGTTGCAGCAGAAAGTTAGTCAGCTTTATGCAAAAGTTGATCAGAGAAAGCATGTCTTCTCTGTCTTCAGAACAAATCAGTCTTCACTTTATTGGCTTCAGAAGACTTTGTCTTTGAATTTTTGGAAGACTTCATCTTTGGCTTCGGAAGATTTGATCTTTGGCTTTGAAAGATTTACACTTAGAATATTATTCTATGAAAAGTGTAAAACTTCCAAAGTAACTTCTACCTTGTTAATAAGTGCATGCATGCAGGAAGCTCTTTGGTTGCTTTGATTGCATCAGCTTTTCTTATATAACCTTAAAGAAAGGTTTGGTCTAGTTAAACAAATTCTTGGTATGAATATAACTACAAATTAGAACAATGGTTTTCTAACATTGACTTAGGAAAATTATATTCATAAAATAAAAAAAGTTCAGGATCTATCATGATTTTTCCCTGTGCTGATTCAGGAGCCTTCTTCTTTCTAAAAGAAAAAGTTTGGTTATTAACTTTTTAAAGATTAGTTTAAATAAATAGATGAAGACAAGGTTGACATAGGGAATGTTCTTTATGCATTAGTTGTGGGTAGTCTTATGTATGCAAATGTATATATAATCCCCAATTTTTCTCAGGTGATGGGAGTTGACAACAAGTTCTTGTCTAATCCAAGGAGAGAACAATATGAAGTAGTTAAATAGGTGCTTATATATTTGATGGGTACTTCAAATATAGCATTATATTTGTGGAGTAGACATGCAATTTTCAAGGGTTACACTGATGTAGATTTAAGTGAATGTAAGAGCACTACAAGATATCTTTTTAATTGTAACACCCCAAAATTTCCACAGAATCAAGGGGAAGAAAGCTTTAGCGCAAAAAAGAGCTCTCGCGTAACGGAGGCTTCTAGTGTGAGAACTTAGACTAGAAGTTGGGGATCCTATAATAGAATAGAGCACTTGTTCTCCCATATTCTCACTCAAAACTGTTGTTGTTAAAGAGAGAGACGCGAAGTAAGAGAGAAAGTGAACATTTGAGGTGATTAAGGTATGTAACTCTTAAAATGCTTTGTATTATGTACTAAGGGATGGTTATTATGGATTTAATGTATGAATGTGTAATTTCTGTTTGAAAAGGCTCTCAAGAAAGTTGGGTTTGTGTTAGATATTGAAAAGGTGAGTTTCTAAGCCATTATTATGCACCTTTTTATGTTTTGGGGTTATAATGCACACTAAATGGCTTGTTTATGCTTATGTTAATGTTGTTTATGAATTTCAAATCTGGGTAAAGTTCTCGTGCGAAGAGTTAGTGCTCGCACGAGAGTATATTGTCGCGTGGATAAAGTTCTCGCGTGACTAGCTTTGTTGCATGTTATGCTATTATGTGATTAACTATTTTCTAAATGATAAGTCTTACGAATATATATTTACCTAGTGTGTTTATACAATTGTAAGTAAAGTATTATGTAATAAAAGTGAACGATAGCAGTGACGAAAATTGTAACATAATGAACGAATGAAAATCTTGCAAGCAATATATGGAGGTTCACAACTCATTGAGGGGTTGTTAGGTCAACTGTGTGCAACTTAGCTAACCCATGAGGATGCACATAGGGGTCTAATTCTTAAGATTGATCATGTATGAATGGAGGTTCATGACGTATTGAGGGGTCGTTGGCTCAACTGTGGGAGGTTGTATGGCCCATGAGGATTCTCAAAAAGTATTATATTTATGATCAACTTCAAACGGAAATGGAATCTTTGTTATGAAGCCTCGAGATTGTGATCACTCTCATAACTTACGTTAAGGGCCAAGCATATGACACTGATTTGTTAAAGTGGAATGAAACGATGATGAAAGATAATGAAATGAATCTATATGATGTATGCATTAATGTAAGCTCATGTACAAAAATGACAATAGCCTTAATGAAAGTAAAGTATTTTATGCATGGACATGGACATGAAAGTTGATAGGTGGTCGATGATGCTGAAGAGGTGCAAACATGGAAATGAAAGTTACTTGGATAGTTTAAGGCTAACATCTATATTTTTTTGGGAATGCTATTTAGTTTGATTAAATTTTGAAGTATAACATAAATGACATGATGTTACAACAATTATAATTCAAATTAAAGTTTATGTTTTTCTATAGCAAACGTTATGTTGTTAATGTTTTATGCTATGAACGATCAGTTGTAAAGGGAGATACTACAATATATTAGATGTCTGAGCTTCAGAAGAGCATGACCACTCAAATACTTAAGTTGAGTATTTAGCAGTTGTTTAGGTTCGTAAAGAGTTTGTTTGGTTGAAGACTTTTTTGAGTGAGTTAGACTTAAACAAGTAGAGTATCCATTGTATTATGATAATGAAAATGTAGTGGAAGTTGCAAAGAAGAGAGTTTATTATTGGATGACTATGGACATTTATTTGAGGTAACATCTCATTAGAAGGCTAGTCAATGATGGTACAATTCTACTAAATAACATCAAAGAGGATAGGAATCCAGCTGATATGTTTTAATGGTCTTGGGTTGGGCACAGTCAAATTGAATACAAAGACGGTAGAATAGGTTTAGGGTGATTGAGCTTAACCTTAATTAATGTCTACTTAATTATATTAAGTTTGGGTGTTGACGTAATCATCTTTGTTATAAATACCCACTTGTTGTACTTGTAACATTGTCTTTCAATACTTGACTAAACACATTATATCATTATCTTTTGTACAGCCTTTGTTAGTATATTGTATGTTTGTGTTTGCTCTCAATCATCAAGACCTTTATCGTTTGATATGTTCTATCCATCTAGCTATTGCAAACAAAAGACGCCACAAAGGGGGTTGTTTGTCAAGATAGTAGGTGTTATGACTATCCACTTTGACAGTTATTTTCTGTTACTTTAGTTCCTTGGTTGTTTAAATATCATTCTTTTGTGTAGCTATAGTTATTGCTATAATTATTACCATTATGATCTCATCACTTGTTTTAGAAGTTAGTTAGTAATACCATCAAGTTCTTATGGCCCACGCCGTACTATTGTACTGATTTCTATAACCATAACTGAATCCTCGGGTCAACCACATACACGTATCACCTAACTACTTAATGAAAATATTTGGTTGATATTTAACATGTTTATCATGATAGTTCATATGCATATTCTAGTTATATTATCTTTAGATGATTTGAATAGAAATTCATAAATACTAACAAAAAAAATTCTTATGATTTTCATATGATTCATAGAGATATCCATCTCCAAGTGAATTACAACATCTAATAATTACACATAAAGTAAATTTGGAATGACTTATTAACCCAAAATGACTATTTTTAGAACCAACTGACTGGACATGTTATACCCCCACCCGAACCTAACCTGCCCGGTTTGCCCAGTATAGCTTTTTCTAACCCTTTGTAAGATGAAGACGGGGTTTCTTTTAGTGTGCATTATATAATGAAGTTTTTACTTTAAGAAACTTCAACTGATGTTAAATTAGTTTATGCTTTTATTTTTTAGTTATTGTTTCAAAGTTTAACATTTGATTGAGGATATATTTGGTGCCAATGATGGCACTTGATCACATAAATGTGATTGTGCGAAATCAATCAGTTATGATGGTTGCCGGTAGTGATTGTCGGTGGTGTTGCTGAATTGAAAGTTGTTGAGGGTGTGAGAAATGTTAAGCGTCGTTGGAGAAGGCTTACTCGACTATAAAAAAATAAGCCATCTACGCCGCGATTATCTTGATCATATACTAGATCGTACATCATATTTTTTGATTATTTGAATATGGTTTTGTAATTTTTTTTGTCTTGTCTATGTATGAGAAAGTCTTGAAGTTAGCATTTTGTCACTCATCTGAAGTGGTTACTAAGAGTTTTTGTTTAATTTTCACTTTTGACAACAACAAAAAATATCAGTATATTTATAAATATTTTATAAGAAAAACATCACTTTTTTACTTTTGTTACAGCGTTCAAAATGGTTAAGCCACCTTTGCACTAGAGTTCTTGTGCTCGTGGAAATGGAGACGAGGAAAGCAAGGTAGTGATAATTTTAGATAATATAGTTTTTATACATTATTATTATTATTCTTTACTTTTTAACATTCATTAATATTATAATACTAATTAAAAATATGAAGAAAAAAAATATCGGAGGATTTTGTATCAAACCAGTAAATAAACCATGACATTACGGCGGCGCCATACACGATATGATAAGTACAAACAACAATTGTCACGACCCGTTATGTTGAAATGTAGAGTTACTAAACTTTATGTCACGGACGAAAACATATTATATTTGATCTCACTCGTTTCGTTATAAAATATACGTCGAAACGTAGATCAACTCAAACATACATAAATTAACACCAAAACATTTTATATTTGAACAAGTTTGTATCCGAACAAAAATTATATCAAATTGTAGACGAAATTAAATTTATACTAATACGTATATAAAAATAAGTACGCGAAGTAAAGATATGAAACCTTAGAAACTGAATGAGAGTTTTAGCGAAAAATTTAGAGTTAAAAAGTGTAAAGTGACAAATGCCACCATCCTTTGAATTAGGCATATAATAATTATCTTGAGTGACGAAAAGTACAGATAAGCAATGAAATAAGAATAATTCCTCTATATTTCGGATATAACTTTTAAAATTATTAAATGAATGTTTAATAGACCGAAATAAAATAAAATTATCGGACACAAATGTAAAGCAGGGATTGGTGTTGAAAGTGTAGGTCCATCAACGTAAGTGGTGTAAGAATCATAATGTTTGAAAATGAAGTTTGATGTGCCAACACTCTATCTCATTTCACATGACTCACCTTGAAAACTTTATTTTAACCCATAATCTTTCTATCACAAAAAGCTAGTTCTAAATTACTTTTAACTTTTTATGATTGCATTTTCTATTTCGATTTTGACCAGAGACCAATATTTTGCAACAATTTAGTAGTATTTATGACTGATTATAAACATGAAACATCACTAAGGTGAAAAAATAGTTCAGCTAATCAATATTCATCTTTTTGGAATCATATGGGGAAAATAATAATCGCTTTTAATGACCAGGACACTTTATTTTTTTCCTTTAAAATCTCTTTGGCTTTCTTAGTATATTTTCTTTTAAAAAGCTGTTTATTTCGTCTTGAATCATGAGTTCACGTATAAATAATGATTGATAGGTAAAAGTATGAATATAATAACAAACTGTGTTATACATTAAGCATCGGAAACATTATCGGCTTGTTATTGATGTTATAGCCTAAGTGTGTTTACCTAATAGGCTAATATCCTAAGTAAGACATGAGATCCGTTGTTTATTTTTGTCTTATATTTTGCATAATTTTTATTTACTCAACTACAGTGGAATCGGGTTTAATGTTATTTCTCTTCAACCCAACTATTAACAATTAGTTTGACACTCAAAAATGCGTCAACTGTTTAGAAGAAAACCGACAATATCTAGTCATAAATTTACAACGAATTAAAACTTATCGTATACGACTCAACTTGAGTCTAAAAAAACAATTAAAACAGCTGAGTCAAATGATCATTGGTTTATATGTGGCATAGTTACAACTCAACTGTAGAAGATCCAAGATCTGCAAAATAGTCACTTCAAAGTTATCCTTCATCTCATTATTTAATAAAAAAATATGGAATAAAATAATATATAATCTTTCCGAAATAAAATGCCAAGTGAAAAAAAATCTTTCTTGGATCCCTAGACTGTTATTTTTCTCCAATCACTTTGTCCTTGGCACATTGAAATAATCATTTGAGTAGCTTTGCGGCTGAGACTTATTCAATTCTTTTTCAGAATTGATACCATTTAATCAAAGTGGTGAGGTGACTTGTGGATAACTCCCAAAAACATGATTTTCCATTGGGAGACCAAACCCTCACCATTCATGCACCTTCAAATATCTCAACACCATTCATCCAAGGACATCTGATCTAACTTGTTTCATTCAAAATGGACCATTTTGTATGGTCTTCTTGCACACAAGATGCTCTTTCTGATCAAATTAGTCAACTGGATATGTGAGTTTAGCTCCAAGTGTAATTAATCAAGTCAATGATTCCTATTATGGCGGCAGCGGTGGCGGCAGTAGCGCTGGTGGTGGCGGCTGTGGTGACGAACACGATGATCTTAAAGTGGCAAGTGCTTCAAAGAACCATAGTGAAGCGGAGAAGCGGCGTAGAGATAGGATCAATGCACATCTTGCAACTCTAAGGAAACTCGTGTTTAACTCAGATAAGGTTATTAATCTTTTTTTTTTTTTTTGGCAACCAAGCAAACATTACAATTATATAATTCAAGTGCAAACATATAGGTTTTTATGATCTGATCGCAAATTTTTGTATGAATTGTGCTACAGTTTATCCAAATGGGTTAAGGGTCTATTCTCGTTTTGTATGATTGTGATTAAATATCCCGTTTTGTCACTAAACGGATTACCATTTACCATAAAAATATATATATATATATATATATTAACGTTTGTGTATGCAGATGGACAAGGCAACGCTGTTAGGGAAGGCTGTTGAATACTTAAAAGAACTGAAATCAGAAACAATGGAATTAAGCAAAGTGCTTACAGTTCCAACAGATTCAGATGAAGTAGTCATTGATTTTGTTTCTAAGACAGTTGAGCCTAGTACTAACAACGTTTTCATTAAGGTTTCTATTTGTTGTGAAGATCGACCAGACTGCTTTCGGAGATCACCCACACCCTTAAAAGCTTAAGGGTAACCTTGGTCCAAGCTGATATGACTTGTGTGGGTGGCAGGACTAAATTCAACTTCATACTTTGTGTCATAAATAATTTGAGTGTGAATGAGATGACAACACTGAAACAGTCTCTCAAGATATTATTCGGCGCAATCGTTTCATCGTCTTCTTGGACAACGTCATCAATTATCGCATCAAAAGCAAGCGGCAAAGGTTCTTTTGTTCTTCCGATTACAACACCAAAGGTTGTCAATAAACAAATCGATTATGAATCACGAGGGCAACCAAATAAATCTTTGTTGAAAGCTTTGCTAAAAGGACCACCAATACCTTTTCTTTAACTTCAATTCTCGGTAGAGTACAATTGTGTTATCTTGCGTCCTTTTGTGACCACTGATCATTGAATTGTGAACTTAAAATGTATTTATATTAGTTCAATTTATGTAAGGGTAGATACTATAAAAAAACCAATCTATTTTTGTTTTTCTTACAAAAAACCGTCAATAATATTTTGCACATGAAAACCTGCTTTTTGTTTTTTTAATAAACTCACTTATCATTTTTTACGTATAAAACAAACATACTTTTTGATTTTCCTCAAAAAGTCACACAACATATTTTTTAAACATTAAAGTCCTTTCACATGTTATATATATTAAATTAAATCAAGTTAGAATCGAAATTTTTGATTGTTTTGAATTCATTTACTTAATTCATTTTATTCATGACTTATAATTTTTTACGTAAAACAAAAAACGAAATAAAATTTAAATATAAACGTAATAAGAAATGATAATATGCTCTGCTGTAAAAATAAAATAAAATAAAAAAAGAACCATCCTTTTCTCTTCTGGATTTCGATGAACGCTACTTTTTTTAAGTACTTTTTTCGCGCCAAAAAAACTAACAATCGTTAGATTCTAATCTCAATGAAAACAGAACAATAATGTTTATTCCTGTGTGTTATTTATATTAAAACACTAAAAGAAAATCATAAATTATATATGTGATATATATCACATTTTATGTATATGAGAAAGAAGTATTATCAAATCACCTATATATTAATTCATTACCAGTTCCACAGTAACAATATTTTAAAAATAATAATATTTAAATATTAATAATATTATATAATTTGTTTATTAAAATTTTATTAAACATTTTAAGGTACAAATCAGTTTTTAAAAGTTCTAAGTTTACATACTAGTATGAGTCTGGTATAAAATATTCCGTGCGTATTTTTATATACGTTTTGATGTTCGCCTACGTCTTTATATGAATTTTGTTATGAAATGAGCCGGTTAAAAAATAAACGTTTTTATTCAGCGGTATAAATTTGAGTTACTAAAGATTTCAATGTAAATTTAGTTTGAGTTTACGTAATGGTATGAGTCGCATATAAAACATTTCGATGCATATATTTATATAGGTTTTGAGTTGATCTATGTTTCGAGTGTACGCCAACGTTTTTACGTGAATTTTATTATGAGATGAGCCAGTTAAAAAATAAACATTTTTATTCTACGTTATAAATTTGGTTTACTCTAGGTTTCAATGTAAATTTAGTTCGAAATCGTGACGATCGTAATCTAATTTTTATCACATACGGCGTAGTGCACGTATCTTTAATGTAGGTTTCGAGTTGGACTACGTTTCGACATAATTTTGTTTGGAAAAAAGTCAGGTCAAGTATAATACGTTTCATTCAACTTTCAAGTTATTTTATTGTTCAACGTAAATTTAGTCCAAAGACAAGTCGGGTTGATTGTTAGTTTATACGTTATCACGTTACATACAATGTTGACATAGTGTGTTAGTCTATACATGTTTTGATATTTGAGATCATGGTGAAATTTTCTACGTAACGTGCAGGTTAGAAAAACCAAGTTGCAGGATCGGGTTTGTCACAGATCACTTGAATTTTTCTCAAACTCGCTTATACAAACACTCAGTTCAGATGAAGTAAGTCTTTCACAAGAGTTGATAATAATATAATAAGTAGTGAACACACGGAATAAATTTTCAAGGCACTTGTATATATATTTCTGAACTCAAGATATTACAAGACTCTTACAAGCATGATACATGAGTTATAATGAGAGACTATATATACTAGATCCTACAGCCGGATATACTTTGATACCAGCTGGAACCTAAGACTAAAGCATATACTACAATGCTAAAGTTAAGGTATCTTAGATAAAGTATTATCTAAGATATGGTAGTCATGACATGTCCATGACTTACCTTTTGTCACCAACTAAAGATGGCAACTGTACTAACATAAAAAGGTAAATAGTGGATTAAAGTATGGTCAACTGCATGGCTTTTGAGAAAACGCCATGCAGTATCTCAGAGATTTGCAGCGGAGTGTCAGGAAGGCCATACTTATGTTCACCGGATAATAGCAGTGTTTTCCGAAGGTAAGTTGGCTTCGGAAGAACAAGTTCTTTCGAACCCACTTATACTTCGGAAGACGCTTCTATACTTCCGAGGCTTGAGGACTTCTGTACTTCGGAAGTTGACTTCAGATCTTTCTTTCTAAGTCTTGAACTTCGGAAGTAAGTTCTTTGTCTTCGGAAGTTGGAACTTTTCCTTCGGAAGTAAGCTTTACACTTTGTCTTCGGAAGATCTCCTTTTTCCTTCGGAAGTTCCACACTTGGCTTCGGAAGTCCTTTATTTGTTGTACCAAAATCTTCTAAGTGACTTGGTTTTGGTTGCACCAGCCTTTGTAGATCCAACAAACTCCCCCTAGGCTGATGCTACCAAAACCTCACTTATTCCTGCTTCTCAAAGCTTTCAGCACTAGGGATAAAAGATATTTGTCTGTCTCTTTGTTCTTCCTTGAGGTGGTGCTGAGAAGCTTGTACAAGTCATTGGTGGATAGGAGATCCAGTCTATCACTCTGAATGACATGTACCCTTTGTTGTGCTGAGAAGTTAGTTGACGGGAGTTATAGTCATACTCCCATCTAACTATGGATTCTAGTTCAAGACCTTCAACCATTTGTAAAAAGGCTTTGCCTTGGGTTGCTGATCCTTTCCTTTCCTCCTTCTCTCTCAGTTTCAACTCTACTTCAACCTTGCTTCTAGCAGTTAGCTCGGCCATGTGAAGGCTGCCTAGATGATTACTGATATGGGTAGCTACATCAGAGTTTGTAGGGTTGGAGAATGTCTTCTCTGCTAACTCAGCAATATCAAATCTGCTTAAGTGTAGCAGAGATGAGGCACTCAGCCTATTGAGCTCTCCATTCTCTCTTTCAACAACAAAGTTGTGATAAGAGTCTTTGAACCTCCACCGGGTGATCTTCTTTCTAGGTGCAAGAGGTTGTCTTGGCACCCTGTCACTTTTCTTGGTATCCAGTAGAGTCACCAGCCTTCTCCTTAACTTCTTTTCTTCCTCATTCAAAGTGTCTGAATTGAGGCCAAGGAGATTTGCAGCTTGGTCCAATGTTGCTCTGGGCAGATCAAGAAATTGATCTCTAGTGAGGAACTTGAGGATCCGTCAACATAGATCAATTTGACAGAATCCTCCTCACAAGAGATATCTCTCAGAGTTGTGCATTTTATGAGCTTTGTCTTGACTGCTTTGAACTCTTCTAAGGAGAGATGTTTAGAAGGCTGAGGGGATGGTTTAATGGGTTAATGAGTAGGTTGATGTGTTTGGGTTCTGGCTAGAGTTTTGGGTTGGAGGATGGGAAGTTTAGGTGGTTGAGGTGAAGGAGTTGGTAGGAGTGATGGTGTAGGTTTAGGGGTGTATGGTTCAGTGGTTGGTTCGGTTTTGATGGGGAGTGAGAAGGGTATGGTTTCAGGTTGTGGTTGGGTTTGGAGTTTGGGTTGAGCGGTTGCTTTGAGGGTCATCCCCTGTCCCCTTCTGTACATCTCCTTCCTCTTCTCTGCGCGAATATCAGCTTTAATGTCACTGACATGTCGCTGGAGAGTCTTTTCTGACATAGGACCCACCTGCCTGCCAGAGAAGCCATGAGCTCTGAGATAGCTCTTCATCCAGGCCTTCTCACCTATTTTCTTGGCAGCGGTCAGTCCAGCTTCCTCTTCCTTCTTCTTCTTCTGTAAAAGCTTTTCCCTTTCAGCTCTCTTTCTCTCTTTCTCCATTTGATCTTGCTCTTTGTTGAAGATCCATAAGATCGTATCATTGTTATGAGGAGATAATTCTTCTTGAGAGAAGCCTCTGGAGGTTAGGAAAGTTATCCTTTCCCTCTTGAGCTGTAGATCAGCTTCTTTTTCCTTCCTCACCCTTTCTTCTTACAAGGCCAGCCTTGCAGCTTCTTCTTTTTGCTGTTTTAGAAGCAAGGTTGCCTTTTCCAGCTCTATTAACTCCTCTAATGGTAGCAGGAGTACATCCTCAGTTGCAGCTTCTAGACTGACAAGTCTATCAATAATCTCTACCTTTTTTCGATTGTTGACTGCCTCCTGGTTGGCTGCAGCTGCTTTGATACTTGCAGCTAACAGTTTTCCAGTTGTCAGCCCACCTTTCCTTTTGAGTTTCTTCAACCTTTCTTCCTCCTAAAGCTCTTCCGAAGTCATCTTCCTCTTTCCTTTGATGTCTTCGGAAGTACTAGACTTTGGGGGTTATTGGATAGAAGATTCAGGTTGAGTAGTAGAGATGGGAGCTAGAGTTAATGCAGATGTTGGAGCTAAAGGTTGAGTGAGAAAATCCTCTCTATTAACTCAGATGCGAGTTCTAGAATTGCACCTGTGACTATTAGATCATCGGATAATGAGAATAGTCCTTCCGCAGCAGCAATCTCAGCTTTGGAAGTTTGAACTTGTTCTTTCGAGGCTTTGAATTATGCTTCGGAAGTCTGTGAAAATGCACTATCTCTCCAATAGTTTCAGTTGCTGGGCCATCAGTCCTTGTTTCCCTTTCGAAGTTAATCTTAGGTTTCACTTGAACCTTAGGTTGACCAACTTCCTCAATAGTGGTAGAAGGTGCATTTAACCTCTGAAGTTCTTGAGCTCCGAAAAGATCACAGACATATCAGGGCTTGGCTGTTCTATGAGAGATTCCAACAGGAACTTGTTAAAGAACCTATTGAGATCTTGGAGCATCCTTTGATACACTTGAATAACAACTGGAGGAGGCTCAGGGAAGATTGAAACTTGTTGCATAGGATATTTTGATCTCAAGGAAGTGAGAGCTTGACTTTGGGTTTCCTCTTGTCTTTGACTTTGTCACTAAACACTCTCCCCTTTTTTGGTAGCATCATCTTGAGAGCTTGATGAGCTAGAGGAAGAGATCAAGGAGACCTGAATTGGTACATGCCTAACAGACCTCTCAATCTGTTTCTTAGCTAGTTTGGCCTTGAGAGTTTCAATCTTAACTTGCTGAGTGGCAGACCTATCCTCTAAAGTCTTAACCTTGGATTCAAGATTTGAGACTTTAGAAAGTAGGTCTTGGATATTAAGTTGCATGCTTCCCTTATCTTCTTGTATGTTCATACCTTGTATGTTCATCCTCACCACCTGATATGGCCTCTAGGCACCCTAGTTTCCCTTGCTCAAAGATGTCTCTTTCAGAGTCATCAAAGGGAATGGTTGCCATAGATTCAGTCTCAGTGATGTTACCACTGTCCTGAGGATCTATTGAGAATCCTTTAGTAGTGGCAGCTGAATCTACACGAGTCCCCTCCACATTAGTGGGACTCACCTCAGTAAAGTTATGCTGATGTGGGCTAGAGATAAGAGGTCTCTCTAGGCTCTGTTGATCCTTGAAAGGGTGTTGTGGATCAAATTTATTGCCCTTAAGAGACATAATCTCTTTATCAGTTCCAATTAAAAGGTCAGTAAAGGATATGGAAGTGAAACCTAATGACCCGGGACTTTGATCAATACCTAAAGGCATTAAGCCAGTGATAAGGCTGTCCCTTTTTGGCTGCTCAGTGGAGTATAGAGACTCACCCTAAGGGCTTTCAGCTTGGGTTTTGGGCTCATGGGTCTGAGACTGAGGAGACTCAAGACCCATATTGAGGTCAATTGTGAAGGATGGTTGGACCTCAGGCTGAGTGGGAGCCCTTTGTTCATATGGGATTTGATCCCATCCCCCAAATTTATTTGACAAGCAGTGAAAGACCATGTGTAGCAGGAACTTCCATTTGTACGAGAAGTTAAATTTGTAGACAGTTGATCTGCTAACATCTCCACCATATCCCATTTAGAGATAAGAATTGTCCAAATTTGCTTTGGGGAATTCCGTTGGAGTGCCCTCATCATGAAGCTCTAGATGCTCCCTGATGATTTGTTCAGAAATGACCAACTCCTAGCCACAGATGCTCGATCGAATGACACGAACCCCATTTAGGGTTTCAATCTGACCATTTGCCCAAAATTCAGACATATGGTTTGAGTAAATTGTGGGGTTTACAGTCAGAGCGGTTGTAGTAAGAAGATTGGGTTAGAAAGGAGATGATATCTGAGAAGTCAGCATCTCTTGAAGAATCAAGAAGTGCGACTTGGTTGTGCTGAGGGTTGAAGGCCATTTGGAAAGATGAATGGGGATGATTTGAGCTGGGTAAAGTTGAGTAGAAGAAATTTCTAGGGCAGTAAAATTTGCGAGTAAGAGAGTGAAATTGAATAGTCGAGATTATTTAAAAGATTGTGGAATGGCGGTAATGGGGATAAGGATAAGGTGATGTGATGGTTTAGTGGATGAAATGACAGTGGCGGTAAGGTTAAAATCAGTTAAATAATCCGACATCATTAACAAAATCTTTGCTTTTTACAGTGTGGGGCCCAAGAAATTACGTTACACAGTGAAATCTCTCTTCTGAGTGTAAAACATTTCCGAAGGTAACTTGTCTTCCGAAGGAAATTCTTACTTCCGAAGTCAAAACTTTGTTTCCGAAGGTTAGAGTTGCTTCCGAATAGAGAATTTGTAAGTTTCGAAAGTAGATCTGATTTAAAATCAATCGCTTCTTCCGAGACCAAAAATTCCTCCGAGAAGAAAGTTATCCTTTGAGAAATTTTGCTTCAGAAGATATGAGAGTGTCTTCCAAAGGTTAATTTCTCTTCGGAAGGAATTTACACTTAGAAAATTTCAGAGAGAATTTCTTGTAACAGGGCTTAAATTGTATTGACACAAGACTTACATGTTAAAAAGGTTTTCAAAAGAGATCAAATTAATCAATGTTTATCATCCCAATAGTTGTTATGAGATACTTGAACCTTTGTTCATCAAAAGCTTTGATATCTTGCACAAATGCAAGTAGCAAACATGATATCAGGTCTACTGGTTGTTAGATACATTAGAGAACCAATAATTGCCCTATACTGATGTTGATCAGTATCCTCCCCCTCAAGGTCAGGACAAAGATTATGGTTTCTGGGTATGGGTGTCTTGGCAGGTTTGCAATCCTTCATCTCAAATCTTTCTAAGATGTCAGAGACATATTTAGATTGATTAATGAAGAACCCTTCCTTCAGTTGCTTTACCTGAATTCCAAGGAAAAAGTCCATTTTTCCCATGGAGCTCATCTCAAACTTCTTTTTCATAATGCTCTCAAAGTCCTTGCACATTTGATCATTTGAGGAACAAAATATAATGTCATCAACATAGACTTGTACGAGCAAAATGTCCTTTCCAGACTTTCTAATAAAGAGAGTCTTATCAATGGTACCTATAGTATAGCCATTCTTCAGAAGAAACTGAGACAGAGTCTCATACCACAACCTAGGTGCTTGGTGCAGCCCATATAGAGCTTTATCCAATTTGCACACATAGTTGGGGTGTTGTGGATCTTCAAATCCTGGAGGTTGGCATACATAGACTTCCCTATCTATATCCCTATATAGAAAAGCACACTTGACATCAAGTTGGTATACTGTGAAGTCCTTGGATGCAGCATAAGCAAGGAAGATCCTAACTTCCTCAAGTCTTGCAACTGGTGCAAAGACATCAGTATAATCGATTCCTTCCTCTTGAGTGTATCCTTGAACCACAAGTCTTGCCTTATTCTTGATGATCAAGCCTCTATCATCTCTCTTGTTTCTGAAAACCCATCTGGTGCCTATAGGTACTTGACCAGATGGTAGCAGACATAGGTTCCATACCTTCTGTCTCTTGAATTGAAGCAGCTCCTCTTGCATCGATTCAATCCAGCTACTATCTTTCAAGGCATCTTCTACCTTCTTGGGTTCCATCTGAGATAGAAAGCATGAGTACAAATAGACATTCTGTTGATGAGTCTGTCCTCTTGTTCTCACACCCTCAGAGACATTCCCTATGATGTTCTCAGGTGGATGAGTGTGGTGAATCCTAAGACGAGGAATCACTTCCAGTTGCAGAGATAGATCCATGTTAGACATACTCTGCTCAGGAACTAGAACACTCTGTCCAGCTACTATTTCAAAGCCATTCAATGATGACTGATTGAATGAATGAGAAACATCATCAATAGTTGGTTGTGAAGTAGTATTAACAGTTGCCTGTTCCTTCAGAATACTACCTCCTTCTGCTTGGTGTTGTGGTGGATCACCTGATGAGTTTTGAGGCTCAGTAGGTGACTCACGTGTTGAAGCTTCACTATTCCTTGATATAGTTAGACTATCGGATCTGTGAATAGTGGAAGCTTGATGTATTGCAGCACTTGGAGAATTTGGTCTAGGCCTGGGAAGCTCAAATAGTTGATCATTAGCAGCAACATCAACATCATTTTGAGCACCTATTCCAACTGAAACATTCTCACAAGGGGTTCTCACAAGAGGTTTTAGAATAGTTTGGAAACAATTCTAAATCAAAGATGTGATTAGGTCCATTCCCCCTAACACAAGGAGTGTGCTCATTAACAGCTATATTGGATGACTCCTTAAATTGTTGATTCTTAATGTTGTATACTCTGTAAGCTTTGGAGCTAGAAGAGTATCCAACAAAGATAGCATCATCCGACTTTTCAGCAAATTTTGCTAAATTGTCCTTTGTGTTAAGTATGGTACACCTGCTGCCAAAGGACCTTAGAAAGCCAATGAACGGTGGCCTCTTGTTCCATAGCTCATAAGGGATTTTTCCATGGGGCTTAACTACAAGAACTCTATTTTGCACATAGCATGCAGTGCTGACTGCCTCTGCCCAGAATGTTAGAGGTAGCTTTGAATCAGCTAACATAGTTCGAGCAGTCTCAATAAGTGTTCTATTCCTCCTCTCACCAACACCATTTTGTTGAGGAGTTCTGGGAGCACTATATTGTCTGGTAATCCCTTTTGAGTTACAGAATGAGTCAAGAATGAAGTTCTTAAACTCAGTCCCTTGATCACTTCTAATAGTTTTAACCTTGTGATCAATTTGATTTTCTATTTTAAGAATAAAAGATTTTAGTGTTTCAGCAGTTTCATCTTTAGTTCTTAAAAAGAATACCCATGTGAATCTTGTAAAATCATCAACTAGCACAAGGCAATATGATTTCATTCCAATGCTCATTATACTTGTGGGACCAAAAAGATCCATGTCCAATAAGTGCAATGGAGTAGTGATAGAGTTAACACATTTGGATTTATGAGATGTCCTGTGTTTTTTCCCTTTTAGGCATGCAACACAATTGTCTTTGCAGAAAAACTCCTGTTTAGGCAAACCATGTACCAAGTTATTTTTAGCCAATTTATTCATTGTCTTAAATTTACATGACACATACGTTTATGCCACAGTGTTGATTCATCACTATCAGCTTTGGAAAGAAAGCATGATACTTCACCCATTGGGGAAGCATTGTTCATATCAAGCTTGTACATATCCCCTTTCCTGGGAGATCTAAGAAGCACCAATTCCGGAGGAATTGTCATACCTGGTTTGAGGACAATGCACTCATGTTCTGTGAAAAGCATTTGGTGCTTTTGATCACAGAATTGAGAAACACTTAACAGGTTGTGTTCAAGCTATCTGACAAAGTTAACTTTGTCAACTGTTAACATACCATTGGATATACTCCCTCTACCAGAAATATATCCTCCGGCCTCACCTCCAAACTGGACAGGACCTCCATCATAATGTTGAAATTGTTGAAGGAGAGATATGTTCCCTGTCATGTCCCTGGAGCATCCACTGTCTACAATCCATACATTGTTGTTCTTGTCAAATGGATGTTCGTGCACATAAGATGAGATTTCAGTTTAGTTTGGATACCCAAGCCTTGCTGGTCTTGGGTTCTTCCAAGGATAATGACATGAGTGAACCAAATGATATGCATGGGGGTTCAACAGAGGTCTTTGAAGAAGAGGTTTGGGCTGCAGCATCTTCCTTGATCTTCCAGTCGACCCTTTGGCTGATCTTGGAGGATGAGCTTGTTGAAGCTTTTGCAGCATGGTCTTCTTCCGAAGCTTCTTTCTTTTCGGAAGAAGTCCTCACCACCTTTTCTTCCGAAGCAGTATTCTTCTGGGATGGTTTCAAGGGAGCTTTCTTGTTCTTCCGAACCTCAGTAGCTCTTGCTTCCGAAGCCATTTTCCCTTCGGAAGAAGGAGTTTCTTCCGAAAGCAACTTGGCTTTGGAAACCAGTGTTCCCTTCTTCAACACTTGAACCGTATGGAAGGGTCCAAATGTGAAACCTTCCCTGACTCCTTCTTTTCTAACATTATTTGCATAATGTGTGCTTGCAGGATTGTAGTAACAATCTTTTGCCATGTGATTTTGCAGGCCACACATGATGCATGCAATGTTAGTCTTTTGGGAAAGTGAGAGTTGTTGCTTCTTGGTTTTCTTTTCTTCGTCAGCAACTTTTCCCTTTAACTTCTGATCCTTTGGTAGGATAGGAATGTTGGTATTACATTCCTTTCTTGAATCAGAAGTACCTAACACTTGAAATCCAGCTGAGACAAAGACACCCTTCTGTTTGGGGTCGATTTTCAGTTTGGATTCAGCCACTTTCTTAGCAATTCTCCTAGTAGCTTTAGCTCTGCTTCTTCTGGCTTTAGTGGTTAGGATTTGATCATCACAGGAGGTGATGGGTACATCTACCTGTTCCTTCCCTGTGGTGGCCACTATTGGTGACACATCCTTTAACTCTGGAAAGAAAGGGTCAGCAGTTGGAACCTCTTGCTCTTCAGTACCACATCTAGGTTGTCTAATAGACTCATAGGAATGTAGTGGAGCAATTTCATTGGTTCCCAACCCTCCTTTGTTCTGATAACAGATTTTGGAATGGGAGGATGATGCAAGAATAGCTTGGAAGTTCTGTTCAGAGATAGCATGCTTCCTGGCCTGAGCCTCAGCAGTGACAAGCTAGGCTTGAGCCTCAGAAAATTTGGATATCAGATCTTTGATTTGAGTCTTGTAGTTGGTGTGTTCATATTTCAAAAGAGATACAGTTTTCTCTAACTCATCAATTTTCTTTTGATAGTCAGATTCAGCTCTTTTAAAATTAGATTTTAGAATATTTAAAGACTCAATATCAGATCTGATTTCCATATTGTAATCCTGATAGAGTTTAACTTTAGCTATATAGATTGGAGTGCAGAGATGTTCATATACCTGGGCATCATCTGTTCCGGCCATGAGAGCTTAAGAAGGAGTCGCATCATGTACCATGAAGCTCCAGTCAACTTCTTGAGCTATTATGGTTGTTTCAGTCAACTTCTCAGGGGGCTTTGAGGTTGAGGGATGTGTGGAGGCCTGTGGGGTTCCCGGATTGGTCTTGGGAGCCTTGCATTCCCTTGCAAAATGACCCAGTTGGTTATAGTTGTAACACTTTGCCCTGGTCTTGTCGAACCCGAACTTGCTGGTAGTTGGGTTTTGAGGGAAATGCCTTCCATTTCTCTTAAAAAACTTCTTTGCTCTGTAAGTTAAGAGAGCCATCTGCTGGACAATGTCTGGGCTAAAACACTCAAGATCATCAAAGCAGTATTGAAAGTCTCCTGAGTGTCCACCTCCTGAAACAAAGGCACAACTTTCCTGGAAGGGATTGTGTTGAGCCTGTTGAGACCTTGGTGTCTCAGGATAAGTGATGTAAGGATAAGAAGAGCAGGATGGCTGCTGATAAGTCAGGAAATGCTAAGGTTGAGGGGTTAATGAGCCTTCAGCAACCATTAAAGCCTTGCTAGCAGGAAGACTCATGGTCTGCTTGTTTGGTGGCCCTTCTTACTCTCCATCTCTACACGATATCCATCAAGGATGCCGTAGAGCTCAGTCATGGAAAGAGGTTCTGTTCTCTTGATAGAGACACAATAAAGTGTCCACTCATTTGGAAGAGCACTCATGAACTTTCTGGTAAGATCTCTAAGTTCAAGAGTGATCTTCCCAGACTGAAAGGAAGAGATAAGATCCATATACCTGAAGTACTACTAGCTGAGGGTCTCTCCAGCAATATGAGTGAAGTTCTCGAACTACTGCTTTAGTGAGTCCTTCTTTGAGTCGTTGGAGTTTGAGTACATCTGAGAAAGTGCATCAAACAATTCTTTGGCAGTCTTACAATGCTCGAACCCCACCATAATAGAGTTTGGTATTGCAGTCATGAGAATAGTCATAGCATTGCTATGATGTCCATCTTCTTTTTGTCTTCATCAGAATAATCCTCGACAGCTTTCTCTATCATGGCATCGTTTCCACCAGGTGAAGCCACCTTTGGTTTGTACGGTCCATTGACAATAGAGTTCCACATTTTGCTATCTTGGTATCTAATGAAGCCTTCCATTCTTCTACTCCAAGACCTGAAGTTTTCAGGAGTAATGATGGGAGCTTTTGTCATAGTTCCTATCTCTACCTCGGATTTGTTAAGGGCCATATGAGTGAGTGGGTGGTAGGGAGGAGTGAAAAACAGGTTGATTTGGATGGTTAGATCACGCAATCAAGAGCCTAAGAAGCTCTGATACCAATTGCAGGATCGGTGTTTGTCACTTAAACACAATGTTTTTCTCTCAAACTCACCTAGAATCACACTCGGTAAGAATCGATAAGATTGATCACAATATGAAAAGTAACTAAGAACATAGAAAGATAATTTTCAAGATACTTTTATATATTAATTCTCAACTCAAGACACAAAGACTCTTACAAGCAAAAGATGATCTTTCTTCTATGAGTTACAAGGAGAACCTATATATAATACTTATCTACAGTCGGATATACTTTGATACTAGCTGGGATCCTTTAGCTAAAGCCTATACTGCAAGACTATAGTTTAAGGTATCTCGGATAAAGTCTTATCTGAGATTTGGTAGTCAGGACATGTCCCTGACTTACCTTTTGTCACCAACTAAAGATGGCAACTGTACTATCATGAAAAGGTAAATAGTGGAATAAAGTATGGTCAACAACATAGTTTTTTAGGAAGAGGCCATGCTATATCAGAAGTCTGCAACGGAGTGTCAGAGACCATACTTGTGTCCACTAGTTATAGCAGTGTCTTCCGAAGGTTAAATGGCTTCAGAAGAGTAAGTACTTCCGAAGCCACTTTATACTTCAGAAGAGGCTACTTCTTCCAAGGCTTGAAGACTTCTTCTTTTCATCATACTTCGGAAGTGGTCTTTACTTTATTCTTCTAAGTCTTGAACTTCGGAAGTATGCATTTGTCTTCAGAAGTAGAGTTCTGTCTTTGGAAGTTGGACTTTCCCTTTGTCTTCGGAAGAACTCTACAACCTTCGGAAGTTCCATGATAAGCTTCGGAAGC
The DNA here is from genome assembly GCA_025506515.1 of Flaveria trinervia. Lineage (NCBI taxonomy): Eukaryota > Viridiplantae > Streptophyta > Magnoliopsida > Asterales > Asteraceae > Flaveria > Flaveria trinervia. Next base: position 45,156,560 of record CM046456.1, read on the forward strand.
CTTTGCATGCAGCACCAAAAATAACTTAAGTGATATAGTTTTTGGTTGCATTAGCCTTCTTCTTGATCCAATAGAAACTGTGAGCGAAAATATAAGTTCGCTCACAATTAGCTATTTTGTTTGCCTGGGTGAAACTATAGTTTCGGCAGTGCAGTTTCGCTGACAGCGAAACTGTTTGCAAAACTATAGACTGCTATATATTGTTTTGTTTCTTATCATTGTAGGAAAGCTTGCAAAACCCTAATCGATTATCATTGTTGCAAGTTACCATTTCAAAGCAGTTAATACACAGAATTATCCTTGTGCATTATGTTATTGATTGCCATTGATCATTGTCTTACTATGAATAAGTTCTTATTGTGTTCAATCCTCTTTGTTATTGTTATTTAGTATATTTATTGGATATTGAACGATTATTAATTTCATTTGCACTGTAATACGATCACATGGACAAACAACATGACATAACAATCATCATACATGCCAAAACATACCCCATACATCATCAAAAGTCAACTTACTTCTCCCCCGAGAACATCCCAAGTCAAAGCCTACATTTCACTTTTTCCCCAAAATCTCCAAAAAATTCTTAGGCGCATGGCCTTTCAGGCGAACACTTAGGCAAATGGGGAACTTCTGGGCGCATGGGTACTATTGGGGCACATGGGCAACACTTAACCAATTCTGGGCAAACAAGCGCATGAGAACTATACCGGCGCATGAGTTCCTAGGCGCATGGGCTTTCTAGGCCTCTGGGCACTTAGCCAAATTTAGCCTTTTCCAGGTACATGGCTACTATTTAGGCGCATGGGGTTTTGGGCGTATGGGAATACTTAGCCAATTTAGACCATTGAGCTAATGGGCCACTGTTTACGCGCATGGGCAGTCTAAGTCACACTTAAACAACACAATTTTGTCCTTGATCATCATCTAACATGTTCTAAGTTTAATTCATACATTCTAAGCCTTAGGAACATATTCATAGCATCATCATAATCATAAACACACTCAAATCAAACCCCACCCGTAAACACATACACATATATATTCGGGTAACAACCCATTTTTTAAAACATTCATACATGCATTTCCAGCCCCAAATCAGTTTAAAACAAGTAAAAAGAATGTTCTAGAACTCACCATCGTAGCCTCTTGGGTATGACTTCCTTCAAAACCCGTTTTATACAAGTTCACACCTAAAACCCACCAAAAACACACACACCCGAACACATAAACACTCATAAGCATGCAATCGAGGCAAAGTCCGGTCAAGAACATCATAAAACCATGAACTCTTACCTTGAATTCGATCTTTTATGGTTCTTCTCTCTAAAACTGAGAGTTTTCAGCTTCTGCCCTTCTCTCTCTAAAAATATCCGAAAGATATGGTGTTGTACGAGAAGTGGGCGGCCATGCCCACTTTTACACCAACTTTTCAAAGTTTGTACTTTGACACTTTTAACCCCTTGGCTTGGGTTAAACTGCATTTCTTTCTTTTTCTTCACTCTGTAAAATAACCGGGTGTTACAGGCAAGTTGAGTTCGAGGTACATAGGGCCTTTCCGAATTGTTGCTCGAGTAGGAGAGGTCGCATATAAGTTGGAGTTGCCCGATGGGTTAAGTAGAATTCATCCAACATTCCATGTATCTCATCTGAGAAAGTGCTTAGCTCATGAAGATATGATTGTACCACTGGAGGACATTGAAGTGAACGAGCGACTCAATTACATGGAGCAATCAGCGACAATCCTTGACCGAAAGGAGAAGAGGTTACGAAATAAAGTGGTTCCCTTGGTGCGATCTACATGGGAACCGAGTCTACATGGGAGACTGAAGAAGAAATGAGACAACATTACCTACATCTGTTTGAGGAATGACCGGGTTCGGGGACGAAACCTATATAATAGGGGTGGACTTTTAACACTTGGAAGTTTTTAAAAAGTAAAGAAAAAAAGAGAAAAGTGAAGAAAAATAAAGAAAAACCAAATAACCCAAGTTGAGGGGTTACAATTGTACAAAGGGCACACTTAAGCATAATTTTATACAAAAGTGGATATGGTCGCCCATGACTCCTATACTATTCTTTTCATTCGGCTTTTAGAGAGAGAAAGAGCTGAATTATCTCGATTTTAGAGACAAGAAGATGAAGATGATTAAAGGTTACTTTTTGGTGTGTTGGCTTGTTCCTGGCTGGTTTTCAGCCTCAGGTATGTGCTTATGTGTTTTTGTGTGTTTTACTATGTGTTTTTGATGGGTTTAGGTCTTTGATATCATAATCTCTCGGGTTTGAAGAAGCCTACTCGAAGGATTGCAAGAAGTGAGTCCTATATCCCCATTTTTAACTATTTTAACTTCTTTGGGGCTGGAAATTCATGTGATAACGTTTTTATACTTGTTGCGTGTGTACCCGTATGTATATGTGTGTGCCCTGTTGGGTGGGTGTTTGATTTGGGTAGCTTTTTTATCATGTTCATGTTATATACTTGTTTTGATGCTTGGAATGTTAGAACTAGGCTTAGAACAGGTTAAATTATGATTTGGGGACAAAAAAATGATGTTATTTAGAAGGTAGTTGCCCGTGCGCCCAAATAGTGATCCATACACCCAACTGCCCAAATGCCTAAGTGTTTCCATGCGCCTAAGGTTCATGCGCCCCAATAGTGCCCAAACGCCTGAGTGCCCATGTGCCTAGGTAAGGCTCATGCGCCTGCATACTGCTCATGCGCCTAGAAACTGCCCATACGACAAAGTGTTGGCCATGCGCCCATATAGTGCCCGTGTGCCCAGAACCTACAAATGCGCCGACGTATTCCCCACGCGCCTAAGCGTTCCCATGCGCCTAAGAGTCCATGCGCTCACATAGTGGCAATGCGCCTGCATAGTGCCCATGCACCCAAAAGACTGGGGAAAAAGGAGTTTTAAGGCTATAACTAGGGAAATTATTTTGACTTTTTAGGAAAAAAGGAGTTTTTAGGCTATCACTAGGGATGTTCCCGGGTATGATGTATAATGTTATAGGGTGATCTTATGCATATTTATGATCTGTTTCTTTATGTTCCTTATTACGTATTATTTTTGTGGTTTTACGTGATCTGTTAATGCTAATGAATGTAAAGTATTATGTAATGAAAGCATAAGTTAATGATAATGAAAAGTGGAATGTAAAGAAAGAATGAATGAACGAATAAAAAGTCTTGCAAGCAAACGTAAGGAGGTGCAAACCAATGAAAGGTGTTAGCTCAACTGTGTGTGGTTTAGCTAACTTGGAAGGATGCACACAGGGGTCTAATCCTTGTGATTGACCAAATATATGGGACCCTTATCGCTTGCCCTAGGTACTGGAGTCAGCTTTGTGCCTAATGTTCAGGGTATGGCATATGCATTGGTTCGGAATGAAAGTAAAGTTTAAATATGAATGTACAAAATATACGGTTATAAATGAGGATAAATGGTGACAAACGATGATGAATGATGATTGAGGATATTAATAAATATTATCTATGTGTACATATGATGTATGATCACAAATGAAAGTAAAGGGAATATTTTTAATGAAAGTAAACTATTTTTTAATGAAAGCAACCCTAACTTTTATGCATGTCTAGTTGGTAGGTAATGGTTGTTGAGGGTGGCACGTGCTAAAGCTAGTTGGCAAATTTTGGATGGAATTTGTTTTATGTGATAATGATATTGTTGTGTTATAATACAACCAAACCATAATTTTGTAATGTTAACAATGTTGTATTATTTGGTAAAAGCAATTATTAGTATATGAATTGGTTTTTGTTAAATCATTCCTTTGTCTTGTTTAAATGGAAGAATATGAATTTATAAATACGATGTGCGATATTTATCTAACTATAAGCGTTCTGAGAATGGGGATTTACAACATACACTTTTACTAGCATTAAGTCATTTCTTGTTCCTTTGATGAAGAGAGTTCCATATATAGTATCTTTTTCTACCCATCTTGATAGAGTTATTGAGATAGAATCTCATACCACTTCCTTGGAGCTTGGTGCAGCATATAGCAAGTTTTATCAAGCTTGTTGACAAAATCAACATGATTAGAATCTTCAAAGCCAGGTGGTTGTTTGACATATACCTTCTCATCAATCACCCTATATAGAAAAGCACAGTTGACATCAAATAGGTAGACCTTGAAATTCTTAGATGCAACAAAAGCTAGGAATATCTTAATAGCTTCAAGTCTTGCCACAGGAGCAAAGATATCTGTGTAATCAATTTCTTCCTCTTGTGTGTATCCAAGGACCACTAGTCTTGCCTTGTTTTTGATAACATGTTCTCTATCTTCCTTCTTGTTTCTAGAAACCAATTTGGTTCCTATAGTAGTCCTGCCTTGAAGAAGAGGACATAGGTTCCAAACATTTTGTCTTTTGAATGAAGCAGCTCCCCTTGCATAGCTTCAACCAACTACCATCCTTTAAAGCCTCATCAACTATCTTTGGGTCTATCTAGGATAGGAAACAAGAGTAGGAACAAACATTTGCATCATGGTTTGCCTACTTATCCTTACGCCTATACCAACATTTCCAATGATGTTTGTGGTGGGATGAGACTTGTGAATCCTAAGTTGAGGGATCATAGCAAGTTGCTTGGAGATATCTAAGGCATTGGAGTTTCATCCACCACATTAGCATACTTATCAAAAGAGACTTGATCCAATGAGTGTGCAACATCATTGATGTTGTCTTCTATGGAGTGGTTATCAACATCAACAAACTCTTGATCATTGTCACCACCCCCATTTCCTCCTATATTTGAAGTTCCTTGATTTGAGTTTTGTGTCTCTCAGCTGTAATTTGATGCCACCTCATATGCATCAACAGGATTTGACAAGGTTATGCTAATAAGAGCTCTATCTGCAAGGTTAGTTACAACTGGAACTGAAATAGTATGATTTGATAGTCTTCTCAGCTCAAATTTTGGGTCAAGATTATCCGTTGATAAGATATCTGTGGACCCTGAAACATGCTCACAAGATTTGTTAAAACAATTGGTAACTAAATCATGATCAAACAACCCATCAGGACCAGAACCTTTCACACTAGGAGTGTGCTCATTGAAAGTCACATTGGTTGACTGCTCAACTACTCTATTTTTGAGATTGTATACTCTATAAGCTTTAGCTTGTGAAAATATCCAATAAAGTATCCATCATCTGATTTCTCATCAAATTTGGCTATTTGATCCTTTGTATTCAAGATGGTGCAAGGATATCGAAATGACCTGAGAAAACTAATGAAAGGTTTCCTCTTGTCCTAAAGTTCATAAGGATTCTTACCATGAGGCTTTACTACTAAAACTCTATTTTGCACATAGCAAACAGTATTTACTGCCTCTGCCCAGAAGGTGATAGGTAGTTTAGAGTCAGAAAACATAGTTCTTGCAAAAATAATTAGTGTTATGTTATTCCTCTCAACAACACTGTCTTCTTGAGGAATCCTTGGAGAACAATATTATCTTCTAATACCCTTTACATAACAAAATGTATTTAGGATTTGGTTCTTAAATGCAGTTCGCACATCACAACTTATGGTGTTGACCATGTGATCACATTGATTCTTATGTTTTAAGATGAAACTCTTCTAGATCTTAGGAGTCTCGTCCTTAGTTCTAAGGAAGAAGACCCAAGTGAATATTGTAAAGTCATCTGTGATCACTAAACAATATGAGGTCCTTCCTAGACTCATTACACTTGGGGCCAAAGAGATCCACATGTAACAAGTTATAAGGCCCTATTCTCGAAACACTTATAGTTGGACATTCATTGCACATAATACTTAAATACATATTGTCATTTACTCAAAACATTGTAGGGGAATAATTTAACAAAAATAATTTCATGCATTAATAATTACTTTTGCAAGATAATACATAGTTACTAAGGTTACAAGACATTATTAGTTGAATTACAACACAAAAATATCATTTATGCATAAAGTGAACTGGATTAACCACAAGAAAGACACTAAGAACACAAATAATGTAAGAGACAAAACACAAGAGCACAAGTATATGGTTTTCAAGAATGCAGTATATTGCTTTCTTTATGTTCTAAGTGTTACAAAGCATAAAGGAAAGATACGTGAACATGAGATACTTATACTACATCTTACAGCCAGCTATACTATGAAAGCCAGCTGCATACAATTGACTAGACTCCAAAACAAAATCAATTGTAGAGTCAAAAGGCAGATTGTCTTTTGACAAGTGACTATGACATGCCATAGCTCACATCCTTATCTGTTACAAAAAGGATAAAGTACATGAAGCAGAAAGTTAAAGACTTAAAACCTCAATGTATAGTTACCAAAAGCATGGACCTTTTCACCAACTCATGCAAGTTGGTGACTTTACAGAGATGCAGCGGAAATGGCTCCAGCTTTATAGAAAAGTACATCAGATAACGCATGTTACTAAAAGTCTTCAGAAGAAATCTATCTTCAGTGGTGGATCTTTGGAAGACTTTGTCTTGGATGCTTCGAAAGACTTCATCTTTGGCTTTGGAAGATATTGGTCTTGGCTTTGGAAGATTTCACACTTAGAATATTTCTATTGCATGTGTGAAACTTCCAAAGCATTCTTCTTTAGTACGTGCAGCATGCATGTAGAAAGACTTTGGTTGCTTCAGCCTCTATACATATTCTCTACAAACTCCCCCTAGGCTGAGCTACCAAAACTCTTAAAGACTTCAAATATCAACAATCCTCATCATGATGATAACCAGCCCTTTCTTCATAAGATGATTAGGATCCTTCAGACTATCAAAGTATCTTTTCATGTCAAAGAGATCATGTAGAGGCAACTGAAACATGTCTTGCCAAGTGTAGACATTCTTAATGCCATGATCTCTGATGACATGCCACCTTTCTGGATTTGTAGTGTATGTCCAGGACAGGATGGGTCTTTCTGATGCAAGAGGAGCTATTGGAATGGGAGATGATGGAGCATCCTCTGGGTGCACATCCTCAGGATGTTCTTACTCATCCTGAGGTTTAGAAAAGGATGCAGTCTTCTTCTTTTTCTTTGGCTTTGGTTTAGAAGCCATCCTTTTCTTTCTCTTTACAACTTTTAACTAAGAAGACCGGCCTGCAGTACCATATTGATCTTCATTGTCTTTCTCAGTTGGGCCTTCTACTCTCACAGGTTCAGATTGAGAGTGTGTATGACCCTACTATGGATCAGATGATGAAGCTTGCTGAGATTCAGCAGGAGGTCCAGGTTATGATGTCTCTAGTTGCTCAACCTTAACCTCCACTTCTGGTAGGGATTGACTTAGAGGGGAATGTAAGTCAACTAGCTCTCCACTCTTGATCTTCTTCTTGATCACCCAATATGCTCATCCATAGTGGATAGAGGCATGGGGCTAAGTCTCCTTTTGGAGAATCCATACAGCTTCAAGACGCTCATCATCCTATGCCTATCAGTAGACTTCTTCATGCTTTTGTGGATGATGGCTCTTGACTTAGCAGCTTCTTCCCTCGGCTTTCTTTTAGTTGTCTTTCTTTCTCTAACTATCTCAAGTTCAAGTTGTTTGAGATACTCAAACTCAACATAGTCATAAGACAAGGGAAGAAGTGCTTCTGCCTGATAGAGGCCTGTGGCACTCAGGTAGTTGATCATCTTGATCCTTTCTTCTTCTATATCTACCCGAGGTTCTTGTTGAACCACATCCTCATATGCATGGCTTTCTTGAACTGGGAGAGGGTAGGCTCATTCTTGTATAACTTTTCTTTCTTCTATCTTCTTTGATTTGTGCTAGAAGCTCTGCATCTTCTGCCTCCTTCTTCTTCCTTGACCTTTCCAGGTCAACCAGTTCATTTAACTCCTCCAAGGGAGAGAGATGACATTGTCTATGTCATAGTTCCTTGTCCGTAGATAGTTTATCTTGACTGCCCTTAACTTATCATTCTGAGTATCTGGTATGAGGGCAGCCCTGATTGCAGTCTCCATGAGTCTTGCAGACCCAGAAAAGGAACTTTCTCCCCTCAGCTTCCTTTTCCTCTCTCTCTTCTCCTCTTTAATCTCCTCAGATGTCATTTTTCTTTTCCCTTTGTCACTCACAGACCTTTGTGACTCAGGGTGGAGAGAGCTTTGGCCTTCATTGCTTGATGCAGCTTCTAAGCTCTGGCCAGAGAGAGGTTGAGAATCACCTTCACCAGCAGGTGTCTCAAAAAGGGCATTGATCTCTGCAGCAGTTGTTGGTGATAAGACTGGGCTCTCAGGTTCTGTCACTGGGCTTTCAGTCAAGGTTTCCCCTATGAAGCTAATCTTAGGGTCTGCCTCAACATCCAGTTGACCAATGACATTGCCTGATTCCCACAGTCTTCTTTTTAGGCTGAACTCTGTAGTGATCTTGTCTTGGATTCTTTGGGCCAACTTATCAGATTTTCTTGATTGGCTTGGATTGACAAGTGGCAAGTTGACTAAATCCAGACTGTCATAATAGTTCAGGGTCTGAAAATTGAAGATCTCTTGCTGTCCTTGAACCTTTATGATGATTAGGGCTCTCCTGTTGCTGTCATACCTCCACCTAATTATGTGATTGAAAGATGGTGGAGATGACATGGCCCTTGGTATCCCTTCCTCAAACAGACTCTATATTAAGGAGTCTATTGAGTCCATATCAATATGAACTTGAGGAAGTTGTTGAGTAGGCATAATTGCAAATGAGGATGGTGAGTCCTCAATGTCCATACTCCTTGAGGAACTCCCAGGTTATGTAGCAGTGATGACTTTCTCCCCCTTTTTGGTAGCATCACCCACTTGCATAGGTGAGCTAGGAGTTAGGCACCACCTCCACAGGTTCTTGTGTTCCTGGTTGAGGTCCTCTTAAAGGTCTCCTAGCTAGTTGTTCCTTAAGATATGAAATCTCAAGTTGCTAATCATTGACCCTGTTCTGCAAGGTAGTCACTTAAGATTCAAGGTGACTAACCTTGGAGACTAAATAGGTGCATGTTTGAGATAGTTTTTGCACCTTTAGGCTTAACTTCCCCTCATCTTCATCAAAAGAATCATTGGGGGATGAGATGATTAGACCAAAGTCCTCACTCTCACCACTAGCTTCAGGTTCTTGGCTATTGGATTTCCTCTGCTCACTGGCAATCTTAGTTGAGATGTTAGTGGACTGAGTTGCCATGGTTGAGGTCTTAATGAGGTAATCACTTTCGAAAATGAGAGCCTCTTCCATATGGACATCCTGAATAGGTTCAGAAGTGTTCACCTCAGTTGTAGGTGACTGATGTGGGCTAGAAGTAGAAGACTCAGGAGCACTCATCTCTCTTTGAGTAGGGTAAAAGAAGAGAGAATCATGATACTCACTGAAACATAAATCTTCATCAGTGTGGAAGTCAAGGTTAGGGATAGGTTGATTAAGATCTAAAGGCTGGGGATGGTAACTGTCCCCTAAAGGTTGATCACCTGAGTGAGTGAAAGTGATGGCTTAAGGCAGTTTGGGAGAGATGGCTAATGAGCTCATCAGGCTGAGCATGAGGAACCTCGGCACTGATCCTTGAAGAGATGGGAGTGGTCTGCTCCTTAGGAGAAGTGGTAGCTCTAGTGTCCACTTCCTCCTGTATTGATGAGTGTATGTGAGCCTCCATAGACTGAATAGTCTGAGTAAGGGTTTGTTTGGATTTCCTTTGGTCGGTGATGGTGATTTGTGGATGTGTAAGTGGTTGGGATGTAACAGCTGTGGGTTTAACACTAGCTGGTGCTGCTAGGTTGTCACCTTGAGCAATGAGCTCTATCATTTTTGGGACCAGGGTTGTTTCTACCCCAGAGAAGCCAACAGTGGGCTTTATCAGTATTTTAAAGATGTCGGGCTTCATATGTCCCAATTTAAGAATGTTACCTGTTCCCTTTAACTGTGAGCCCAATTCACAGTTAAGAATGTATTGGATATATCTAGAAAACATGTAATATTCTAAGGAGTCTAAGTTGGCAAGTAAATTAGTATAAACAAATTGAAAATACATGAACTTGACCCCCTAAATCATTCCATTGATAATGAAGGAGAGATCCTCAAGAATCTGGTCCCATCCACCATGCTTGTTTGATAAGTTGTGGATAACCACATGGAGCAGGAATCTCCACTGGGATGAGACCTTCTCTTTCCTGAAGGTCTTGACAGATTAATCTCCCTCATATCCCATCTACTCAAAAGAATGATTGATAGCTTCTTTTAGGAAGAACACCTCACTTTCTTCATCATCCAGCTAAAGATGCATGTGAATGATGGCCGAGTGATGAAGACTGTTCTCCCCTGCACTGTGGCAGACAATGCCTTCTCCCCATCCATAACGACCTCTTGGCAGGTCTTCCAAAATTCAAGCAGATGATCCTCATAGAGTGGAGGATCAATTGTTAGAAAGGTGAAGTAGTTGGACAAAGCTAAGAAACGGTAAACCTTTGAGAAATGAGGATCTTTCTCAGAGCTTAACAGATTAACCTGGTTGTGTTGCCAATGTAACTGTATGGTAAAGTTCAAGTCATTTCTGTGAATAGGGTTGGCCATTGTGAGGTAGCTTAAGGATGAAGAAAGACAGAAGAAAGAAATTTCAGAGATAAATTTGGGGTTTCAGGTTTGGAGGAAGAAGCAGATGATAGAAAGAGGGGGAAACCGTTGGGTTTATATATGAAAAGGATTTCAGACAAAGTTTATTGAAAGTGGATAAACTTTGAAATCCGGATGTCAGTCCCACCTCTGAAAAAGTAGTTTACTTTTGCTCAAAAAGTAGTTTTCTTGGAAGTCAAAAAGCTTCCAAAGGTAAATTATCTTTGGAAGTTTTAATGAAAAAGCTTCCGAAGCTAAAATGACTTCAGAAGAATTTCCTAAGAGTTTTGAAAATTTTGCTTCAGAAGAGAAATTAAGACTTGAATGCTTTGTACACAAAAGAACAAAGCTTCCGAGAGTTAATTTTGCTTCAGAAGAAAAAGGTCTTTGAAAACATATAAGTGCCAAAGAAAATTCTAAAGCTTCGAAAGATATTTTAGAAATTTCTCCGAAGGTAAAATACTTGGGCAGTTATTTGTTTTAAAAGCATAAATTTCTTCTGAAGTTAAAAACATAACTTTCGAAGGATCAAAATTTTCATAAATCTAAGGAAAGTGTTCAATAAAATTTTCATCCAAAGAAAAACAAGAGCTTATGAAAGTGATGAACTAGACAACTTAGGACACACATATTTTAAGAAATAATAAGAATAAGTTTTAAGAAAAACCTACTCAAAGTTGATTATCCCAATAGCTTATACAAGATATTTAAATCTCGTTCATCAAAAGCCTTTGTAAATAGATCAGCATATTGTTCATCTGTGTGAACTTTGACTAGTTTAATTAATCCATTTTCATAATTATCTCTTATTAAATGATACCTCATGTTGATGTGTTTGGTCCTTGAGTGTTGCACAAGATTTTCTGTGATTGAGATAGCACTGTTGTTGTCTATGTTTGAATGGGAGTCTCCTTGAAGTTGAACCCATAGTCTAGCATCTGATTTTGAATCCAAAGCACTTGAGCATAGCAGCTTGCAGCAACAATGTATTTAGCTTTAGCAGTTGATGTAGAGACATAGGATTGTTTCTTGCATTGCCATGAGACCACCCTTCCACCTAGAAACTGACACCCCCAGATGTAGACTTTGCAGTCATGTTGCAACCACCATAATCATTATCTGTATATACATACAGATTGAAGTCAGGATTCTTGGGATACCATAAACCAAGGGTTGAAGCACCCTTAAGGTATCTTAGAATCCTTTTGACAGTGATAAGATGAGACATCTTAGGGTTGGCTTGATATCTTGCACAAATACATGTAACAAACATGATATCAAGCCTGCTAGCTGTAAGATACATAAGAGACCCAATCATAGCCCTGTATATGTGTTCATCTACACACTCCCCCTCAAGATCAAGTCCAAGGGAGTGGTTTCTTGCTATGGGTGTCTTTGCAATCTTACAATCAGTCATGTTGAACCTCTTGAGTATGTCCTGAACATACTTTGACTGACTAATGAAGATATCATCTTCAACTTGCTTCACTTGAATTCCTAGAAAGAAATTGAGTTCCCCCATGGCACTCATTTCAAATCTATCCTTCATCAGCTTCTCAAAGTCTTTATAGAGCTTTGGATTAGTTGAACCAAAGATGATGTCATCCACATATACTTGAACTAGAAATATGTCATTTCCCTGTCCTTTGATGAAGAGAGTTCCATCTATAGTACCTCTCCTATATCCATGTTTGCAAAGATACTCAGATAGTGTCTCATACCACTTCCTGGGTGCCTGATGCAGCCCATAAAGAGCTTTGTCAAGCTTGCAGACATAATTAGGATGATCAAGATCTATAAAACCAGGTGGCCGTTTGACATACACCTCCTCATCAATTACTCCATAAAGAAAAGCACACATCACATCAAGTTGAAAGACCTTGAAGTTCTTGGATGCAGCAAATGCCAGGAATATCCTAATAGCTTCCAGTCTTGTTACAAGAGCAAAGACATCTGTATAGTCAACTCTTCTTCTTATGTATATCCATGAACAACTAGTCTTGCTTTGTTCTTGATGATAATGCCTCTATCATCCTTCTTGTTCCTAAACACCCATTTCATTCCAATGGTAGTCTACCCATGAGGAAGAGGACCAAGGTTCCAAACTTATGTCTTTTGAATTGAAGCAGCTCCTCTTGCATAGCTTCAACCCAACTTCCATCCTTTAGAGCCTCATCAACTTTCTTTGGTTCTATCTGGGATAAGAAACAAGAGTGGAGACAAACATTTGCTTCATGGGTTTGTCCTCTTGTTCTTACCCCTGTGACAACATCTCCAATGATGTTTGAGGTGGGGTGGGACTTGTGGATCCTTATTTGAGGGATCACGGCAAGTTACTGAGAAAGATCTAAATTAGAGAAATTTAGATCTAGCATAGAAGTTTCACCCACCACATCAGCACACTTATCAAGACATACTTGATCCGAGCAGTGTGTGACATCATATATGTTGTCATCTATGGAGTGGTTATCAACATCAAGAAAGTCTTGATCACTTTCACCACTACCATCATTGTCTTCTGCAATTGAAGCATCTTTATCTAGTTGTGGAGCCTCTGAGCTGGAATTTGAAGGCATACCAGATGTATCAGCTGAGTTTGTCATTTTGGTGCTAATAGAAACCTTATTTGCAGAAGTTGTTCCAACTAGAGCTGAAGTTGCATTACTTGAAGGTCTTCTCAGCTCAAATCTTGGATCAGGATCACCTATATTTAAATTTTTTGCAGATCCTGAAACAGTCTGATAAGATTTGTTAAAACAGTTGGTAACTAAATCAAGATCAAAGAGCCAATCAGGAGCAGAACCAACCATATAGGGTGTGTGTTCATTGAAAGTCATATTGGCTGACTCCTTAACAATTTTAGTTCTGAGATTGTATACTCTGTAAGCCTTAGCTTTGGAAGAGTATCTAATGAAGTGTCCATCATCTGATTTCTCAGCAAATTGGCAATTTGATCCTTGGTATTCAAGATGGTGCAAGGACAACCAAATGACCTGAGAAAACCAATAAAAGGTTTACTCTTGTGCCAAAGTTCATAAGGAGTTTTGCCATGAGTCTTAACTACTAAAACTCTGTTCTGCACATAGCAGGCAGTGTTGACTGCCTCTGCCTAGAAAGTGATAGGCAGTTTAGAGTCAGACAACATGGTCCTTGCAGCTTCAATCAGTTTCATGTTTCTCCTCTCAACAACACCATTCTACTAAGGAGTCTTGGGAGCATTGTATTGTCTTGTAATACCTTTTTCATCACAGAATGTATCAAGGATTTGGTTCTTGAATTCAGTTCCATGATCACATCTTATGATTTTGACCTTGTGATCAGATTGATTCTCAATCTTCAAGATGAAATTCTTCAGAATCTCTGGAGTCTCATCCTTAGTTCTAAGGAAAAAGACCCAAGTGAATCTTATAAAGTCATCTATGATCACTAAACAGTAAGAGGTCCTTCCTAGACTCATTACACTAGTGGGGCCAAAGAGAATCATATGTAACAAGTGTAGGGGTGTAGTGATGGAGTTCCTTTCCTTAGGCTTGTGAGATACCTTATGTTGCTTCCCTTTCAGGCATGCAACACAATGGTCATCACTTGTAAACTCTTTCTTTGGCATTCCAGTTACCAAATCATTCTTAATAAGTTTATTCATGTTTTTAAAGTTTACATGGCATATTCTTTTATGCCATAGGAAAGACTCATCACTATTGGCTTTAGACAGAAAGCATGAAACTTCTCCAGAGGGAGATGTTTCTTGCAAATCCATCTTGTACATGTTCCCTTTCCTAGGGCCTCTAAGCAGAATTGCTCATGAGGAATGACCACCTCGGGCTTGAGAACAATACACTCATGCTCAGTAAAGAGCATGTTATGACTCTGATCACAAAATTTGGATACACTCAGAAGATTGTACCCAAGCTCCTTGACAAAGTTTACTTTTTCAATGCTAAGCTTACCATTTGTGACCTTGAACCTTCCTGAAATGTAACCACCTTCATCTCCTCCAAAGGAAATTTCAAAGTTCTGGAGTAGTGACCTATTGCCTGTCATGTGCCTAGAACAGCCATTGTCAATGATCTAGACATTTTTGTTTGTCTTCAGCCGTCCCTACACAAAGAAAATGATTAGTTACATTTGGAAACCCAAGCCTTACTTGTCTTGGGCTCATAAAGTGAAACAGAAGGTAATGTAACAGTAACAGATCCTATGGTTGTGTTAAAAGGATCTTGAGCTGTTGTTGATGGAGAATTTTAAGTCACTTGGTCTTTCTTAGACTTCCACACCACCTTTGGAGTCTTGGACTTGACCTTCAATACTTCGAAAGCTTTTGATACTTTGGAAGTTTTGATGATTGATCCTTCGTAAGATTCTGCAGACACTGCAACAGACTTCAGTGCTTCAGAAGTATTCCTTCCTTCCGAGACCAACTTTTCTTCCGAAAGCAATTTTCCACTTGCCTTCTTCTTAGATTTGGAGCTTTCGAAGGAAACAGATTTTCTTTCCAAAGCCTGAATCTTCTTAGAAATCTTGGAAGTCTTTGGTTTGATCATGTGAAGAGTACCTTAGGATTGTATGGACAATCTTTAACAAGATGAGCAGTACTCTCACACATAACACACTCTATTTTTTTCTTCCCAAGAGCCTTCTGCTGGGAATAAGACTGACTTTGGTCACATCCCTTCTCCACCCTCATCTTTGCAAATGCTGAGACAGTCCTTTTGGGCTGGGGACTGTTCTTGGAGTTTGATGGTCCAGGCTGTGTAGCAGTGGTACACATCATATCAGTCTTCTTCTTGGTACTGAGATGATTTGAACAAGAACCAAAACTTTTACCAGAAGATTTTAGGTTGATGTCTTTAGTCTTTACTACTTCAAAACCTGCAGAAATAAACACTTGTTTCTGCTTGGAGTCAAAAGTAGCCTTGATCCTAGTCCCTCCTTGTTTTGATAGCACACTTTTGTTATGCAGGGATGAGGATATCGTGTTCTTGAAGTCTCTTCTTCAAGAACACACTTCGCTACCCCGGATTTGCTGATCACAAGCTCAGCCTAGCACTCAGTCAGTTTGGTTATGAGATCCTTGATTTGAGTCCTAAAATCTGTATGATCATGTTTTAGAACTGAAATTGTTTTCTCTAAGTCCTCTATCCTCAGTTTATAATCATTTTCAGACTTTCTAAAATCAGCTTTTAAAATGTTTAAGGACTCAAGATCAGATCTCATCTCCAAGTTATAGGACCTATATCTATTTACTTTAGCAATGCATTCAGGGGTACAGAGATGTTCTAATACCTTGGCTTCATCATGATCTGCCATCAGTGCTTGGTTTGGAGAAGCATCTTCCACCTGAAAACTCCAGTCAAAGCTTCCTTCTTCAACAGCAACAGCAGCCTGCTGCTTTGGCTTCTAATTCTAGGGAGCTTTGTCAGTGTAGTTGGGTCTGGACTGTGTTTGGCCACCATTTGTTCTAGGTGTCTTACACTCCCTAGCAAAGTGGTCCATCAAGTTATAGTTCTAACACTTGACTTTGCCTTTGTCCAAGCCAAACTTTCGACTGGTTGCATTGCTTGGAAACTTCCTTCCAGTCCGCTTGTAGAACTTCTTGGCTCTATGAGTGAGAAGAACCATCTGCTGAACTATCTCCATGTACTCCATATCATTTGAATGGATACAGTCTAGGTCTTCAAGGGTGAACAGAAAGCTGCCACAACTTTCATCAGAAGACACAAATGCTTAAGAAGAGCTTGTCTCTTGGAATGGGCTTCCTTGGTGTACCTCTCTCTTGGTGTCTCTGGGAAGGTGAGGAAAGGACCCTTTGGTGAGTTGTTAGGGTAGCATATGATATGATGTTGTGGTTATATGCTATCCCTTTCAACCACATGCAGGGTTGAACCCATTTGATTGTTGGAGTTGCCAGATGAACATTGCATATTCATCTCCATCTGGTAGCCACTGAGAATCCCATATAACTCTATCAGAGTAAGAGTTTTGAGATTTTCAGTCCTCTTGATCACCACACAATAGTGTGTCCACTGCCTAGGAAGTGAGGACATGAACTTCCTTACAATGTCCCTATTTTCATGAGGAACTCCTCCATCCACAAGGGTATCCACAATCTCAACATACCTGAAGTATTGCTGAGTCATGGTTTCACCTGATTTGAAGGTGAAGTTTTCAAACTGTTGCTTCAGGAGATCCTTCTTGTTCTCCTTGGCTTCAGAGGAACCCTCATACATCCATTTCAGTGTATCCCACACCTGCTTGGCTGTTTTGCACTTCTTGAAACCTCTGTATATAGAGTTTGGAAGAGCAGTCTGAAGGGTTTTCATGGTTTTTCTATCAATATCTACTCTCTTCCTGTCTTCATCAGAGTAGTTTGCCACAGCCTTGGGGATCATACTAGCACCAGTAGCAGAGGGGGTGCTAGGTATGTAAGGTCCATTCTTAACAGACTCGCACATTCTTGAGTCTAGAGACCTGATGAAACCTTCCATTCTCAGGCACTAGTATCAAAGTCATCAAGAGTGATTAGTGGGGACTTGTTCATGGTTCCAGTTTCCATATCAGTCTTGGAAATGGCTGCCATTTGAAAAGTTTAGTATTTGTGTGAGAGGGATCTTAAGATGGTGAGATCTTATATCAAGAGCCTGGAATGCTCTGATACCAAATGCAGGACCGGTGAAGGGGGTCACTTACAACACAACAAAACAAAGAGGAGATTAACCAAAACTTAATCAAACAGTGAACTGGATTAACCACAAGAAAGACACTAAGAACACGAGTAATGTAAGAGACAAAACACAAGAGCATAAGTATATGGTTTTCAAGAATGCACTATATTGCTTTCTCTATGTTCTATTACAAGTGTTACAAAGCATAAAGGAAAGATACAAGAACATGAGATACTTAAACTACATCCTACAGCCAAGCATACTATGAAAGCCAGCTGGATACAATTGACTAGACTCAAAACAAAATCTATTGTAGAGTCAGAAGGCAGATTGCCTTTTGACTAGTGACTATGACATAGACTCAAGACCTCAATGTACAATTACCGAAAACATGGACCTTTTCACCAACTCATGCAAGTTGGTGACTTGACATAGATACAGCGGAAAGGGGTTCAGCTTTATAGAAAAGTACATCAGATAAAGCATGTTACTAAAAGTCTTCAGAAGAAATTTGTCTTCAGGAGTGGATCTTCGGAAGACTTTGTCTTTGGCTTCAGAAGATATTGGTCTTGGCTTTGGAAGTTTTCACACTTAGAATATTTATGTTGCATGTGTGAAACTACCGAAGCATTCTTCTTCGGTACTTATGCAGCATGCATGCAAAAAGACTTTGGTTGCTTCAGCCTCTATACATATTCTTTATAAAATTGTTTAAGGAACTATTTTGAAAAAAACAAAAATATATTGGTTCTTAATTGTTGAATCATGAAGGATGAAACTATCAAAAACTTAGGATTTCATCATATGCTACCAACTGCCAAATCAGGCCAAGTGCTGAATCCACTTCCGATGTGCATGTATTGAATGACTGCAGATCAACATATGCCGAAGCAAATACTAAGCTACATATATTGAATGTCCGCTAACTAGCATATGTAGATCAATTGTCAATCAGAAGTAAACTCCATTACCCGTTGATCGGCTGCTACTCAGAACAAGATTTTCTGTGTCGATGGTTGTTGTGCTTCACCTTTTGGGGACAACATAGTACTGAACTTGCAACTTTGATACACAAATTATTTATTTGATGTATCTAAACATAGAATAGTTTAATCTTATAGTTTAGATTTCTTAGTATAAAAGTTCTCATATATAGTAAAGGCAAGCTTCTTAGCCATTTGATTGTATGTGTCGATTATAACATTTTACACCTAGATAATTAAGTGTATACTTTGAAAGAACAACTTGTGCATTTACATTTACTCAAAGTATTTTTGTTGTGATAGTAAGTATCTAACTTAGATTCTGCATTTGTTGGTTTTGAGTCAAATAGAAAGTTCCTGTTAGTCTAAACCGACTCAATCCGGCAAGTGCTATCAAAGCTTTGGCTCTTGATTTGTTTGAAGATTACCTTTCATCAAATCACTTGTTTCTTCTTTTGATCACACTATCAAAGACCACGCAGGGTTGGTGAATGGTGTCAATGCAATAGTTTCATAGTGTTAGGAGAGACATAAAACACTTAGTAGATTAAATAGGAAACTGGATTATGATTAAACAAAGAACACAAGTAAAGAACTGGACAAGAACAATAAAACACTAACATGGTCTTCAAGAATGATGTATATTGCTCTCAAGTTCTTACAAAGTGTTGCAAAGCTTAAAACTAATGACAAGTACTTGAAATACTTTATACTACATCCTACAACCGGTCATACTTTAAAGGACATACAAAATGAGATCAATGTAAAGTCAAAAAGAAGATTGCCTTTTGAATAGTGATTATAACATGCTATAGGTCACATTCTTATCAAATACAAAAGGGATAAAAGTACAATAAGTAGAAAGTTACAGACTCAAGACCTTAATCTACAGTTGATAAAAGTATGGACTTTTCACCAACTCATATAAGTTGGTGAGTCTTAAGAGGTGAAAAAGTGGTTCAGCTTTTGTCAAAACTAAGTTAGTGAAAGTATGTCTTCTCTGTCTTTAGAAGAAATCAGTCTCTTGGCTTTGGAAGACTTTGTCTTGAAGTTTCAAAAGACTTCAACTTTGGCTTCAAAAAATTTGGTCTTTTGGCTTCGGAAGATTTGTTACTTAGAGCATTTCATTGAGTTGTATCAAATCTTTCGAAGTAACTTCTATTTACTTCACATATGTATGCTGAGAGCTCTTTGGTTACATCAGCCTATAAGTGTAATCCTTACAAACTCCCCCTAAGCTGATGCTACCAAAACTGAAGAAGAACTTCGATTCTTGATCTTCATAAGTTGACTTTCAAGGTAGCATCAGCTTAGGTTACAAACTCCTCATCAGATCAAGACCATTCCCTTCATCATTAGTTGGAAAGGAGTCCTTAGACTTTTAAGGTAGCTTCTCTTGTCATAAAGATCATATAAAGGAAGTAAGTATGTTTTTCTAGAAGTACAAATTTTGATCCCATTGATCTCTAGTGACATACCATCAGTTTGGGTTAGTAGCAAATACCCAAGACAATATAAGCCTCTCAGCAGCAATAGGCTTTATAATAAGGGGAGTTGGTCAAGAAGCCACTTCATGATCACCCTTAAGATGTTTTGATTCATCCTGAGGTGCAAAAGTGGATGCCTTGGACTTCTTCTTCTTCATGTTTCCTGGTAGAGACCTGTGACACTCAGGTAGGTTATCATGTTTTGTTTGTCTTGTTCCCTACCTACCTGAGTTTGTTGCTTAGTGGTCACAACCTCTTTCTCATGACTTTCTTGAACTTGGGAGAGAGTAGAAGCTTTGTAGAGTCTTTTCCTTCTCATTTCTTCCTTGATTTTAAGGAGCAATTCTACATCCTCAGCCTTAGTTCTCTCATTTGACAACTCATTATCAGGCAGTCCATTCAGTTCTTCTAAGAGAATATGATAAGTTCATCAATGTTGTAATTTCTTGTCCCATATAGTTCAATCTGGCTGCCCTTAACTCATCATCTTGAGTGTTTGCCCTAGGGGCAGCCCTAATTACAGCTTCCATAAAGCTAGTGGTCTCACTTGAATCTCTTCCCTTAGCTTCCTCTTCCTCTCTTTCTCCTCCTCCTCAATCTCCTCAAAGGTTAACTTTCTCTTCCCTTTGTCACTCACAAGCATGTGTGAGTCAGGATGGAGAGAGCTTTGGCCTTCATTGCTTAGCGTTGCACTTGAGATCTGGCCAAAGAGATGTTGTGAGACACCTTCACCAGCTGGTGCCTCATTGAGGGTAATGGGTGCTGAAGCAGTTCCTGTCTCAAGGTTCAAAGGCTCAACTACTGGACTTCAGCCAAGGTTTCCCCTTTGAAGCTAATCTTAGTGTTCACCTCAAGATCTAGTGACCAATAGTCTTGCCTGCTAGCCTCTCTCTCTCTCTCTCTATATATATATATATATACATATATATATATACATACATATATATACATATATATATATATATATAATATATATATATCTTAGTTCTCCTCTTGAACTCTTCAATCACCCTATCTTGAATCCTATTAGCTAACCTTGTAGCTTGATTGCTTTAACTTGGTTTGGCAAGTGGGAGGTTAAATAAGTAGGTGCTCTTATAGTATATTAGGTTGTAAAAGTTGAAAATTTATTGTTGTCCCTAAGACCTATGATTACTAAGGCTCTCCTTTCAACATCATACCTCCATCCCACTATTGGATTCTTAACATAGTAAGATGGAGTGGGCATTGCTCTTCGTATACCCTTCTTAAACAAGCTTTGAATGAGTGAGTCCATATCAATATGTACCTAAGGAGGTTGTTGAGTATGGACATCTTCAAGTGATAGTGGTGAGTCCTTCATGTCCATACTCTGGGCGGAACTCCTAGGTTCTGTGATTGCAAATAGGACTTTCTCCCCCTTTTGGTAGCATCACCCTCTTGCATATGGGAGCTAAGGGTTAGGTCCACCACATTCACAGGTACTGCTGAGCGTAGTTAAGTTCTCCCAAGGGGTATCTTAGCTAACTTGTCCTTGAGATCGGTAATCATAAGTTGTTGGTAATTAACCCTTTTTTGTAAGGTAGCCACCTGAGATTTTAGTGACTTACCTTTGAAACTAAATAGGTACATGTTCTTGAAAGTTTTTGCACCTTTAGTTGCAGAGTCCCCTCATCTTCATCAGAAGAATCACGAGTGGATGAGAGAATAGGACTAATTCTTCTTCCTCATTACCAGCATGGAGTTCTTGGCTGCTAGATTTCCCTTACATCATGATAGCTTCAAGAGAAGTATCAATGTGTTGGGTTGCAATGGTTGAGTTCTTAATGATGTAATCACTAACATAAGTGAGAACCTCTTTCATATGGACTTTTTGGACAGGTTTAGGGAGGTCCACCTTATTTTGGGTTGGATGATGTGGGTTGGATATAGGTGCTTCATGAGCACTCATCTCTCTTTGATCAGTCGTGGAGAAGAGAGACTCATAGTACTTATTAAATCTCATATCTTCATCATCATAGAACTCAAGGTTTTAGGATTGGTTTGTTGAGGTCAGAGGTTGTGGATGACAACTTCTCCCTAAAGATTGATCATTAGAGTTTTGAAACTTTGAGTGAAGGCTTAAGGTTGGTGTTATGAGCTCATCAAGCTAAGCATGAGGAACTTCAGCACTAATCAAAGAAATGGTGGGAGTGGTTTCCTACTCAAGAGAAGTGGAGGATCTAGTGTCTATTTCTTCCTACATGGGTGAGTGCATGGGGGCATGCACATCCTAGTAATTTATGCAGGGGTTCATTTGGATCTTCTTGAGTAGGTGAGGGTCAAGGCTGAGTGGGTGGTGCAGATGTAGAAGGTGTGGGTTTAACATTGGCTTGTCTTACCAAGTGGTCACTTAAGCAATGAATTCTAATATTTTTGGGACCAGGCCTGTTTCTACCACTGAGAAGCCCACAGTGGACTTTCTCATTGTCTTAAAGATGTCGGGCTCCATCTGTCTCAGTTTAAGAGTGTTACTTGTTCCCTTTAAATGTGAGCCCAGTTCACAATTAAGAATGAGTTAAACATATTTAGGGAACATGTAATACTCTAAGGAGTCCATGTTTGCAAGCAAATATGTATAAACAAAATAAAAGTACCTGAACTTGACCCCTTGAACCATTTCATGGACTATGTAGGAAAGATCCTCAGGAATTTGATCCGAACCTCCATGCTTGTTGGATAGAGAATGGATGACCACATGGATGAGGTACTTCTGTTAGGAGGAAACATTTCCTTTCTTGAAGGTTCTTACTGAGTAGTCCCCTTTATAGCTCATTTGTTGGAATGAGTTGTTTACAGCAGGGTTGGGGAAAGAAAATTCTCCTTCTTTATTATCTAGCCTCAGATGAGAGTGGATGGTGGCTGGAGTGATAAAAATTATCCTCCCCTGCACTATGGCAGACAATGCCTTCTCACCGTCCAAGATGACCTCTTGACATGTCCTCCAGAACTCTAACAACTGATCTTCATACAATGGAGGGTCTACTGAAGGGTAGTAAGGTGGGTTGACAACTAAGAAACCTGAATATTTCTTAGATGTTAATAGAGCAACTTGATTATGTTGCATGTGTAACTGTATGGAAAATCAAGTTGGTTTCAGGGATCAGGGTTAGTCATTTTAGAGTAGTTTTGAAGTGAAGAAAGATAAGAACAAAGGCAGTGTGTGTGTGAATTTAGGTTATGAAATTTTGCAGATGAAGAAGAATGTGAAAGAGGGGGAACTGTTAAAGGTATATATATACCTACTCTAATCAAAAGGTATCTCAATATGACATGTGGTAACACCACAATCATTCTCACCAAATTTTTCTCGCCTCTCTCTCCTATTAAATAATTACCTTAATTACTAATAATTTTCTGTAAGGTTTTGTATAAGTCTGATGCATCCAAAAAATCTAATAACATCCAAAAGTCTAACATGCATGCATGCACTAAGTGCTGAGTAGAACGCTTCGGAAGTTTTACACATTATCTTAGAAGATACGGGTTGTTTTAGAACAAAATGTGTATTCAATTGCAAAAAATTTAAAATAAAATTTTAAAAGGTTAATATTACTATTTTATTATATATTTGAATATCATTTTATGATTAATAAATTTTTATATTATTATTTATTTATTTAACCCGTGTAACATACTGGTTTACTAAAGGTAGTGTGTGTGTGTCTGTGTGTTATATGTATATATATGTATATATGTATATACATATGTATATATGTATATATGTATATACATATATGTATATATGTATATACATATATGTATATATGTATATATATACACACATATATGTATATATATACATATATACATATATATACTATATGTATATATATACACACATATATATATGTATACATACATATATGTGTATATATATATATAATATGTATATATATAATATACATATATGTATATATATATATATATGTGTGTGTGTGTGTATATACACATATTATATATATATATATGAATTGGATCTGACACAAAGTTAATGCAAAAGAATAAACTTTGAAATCTAGATATAAATGTTCCACCTCTAAAAAAGTACCCAAAAGGTAGTTTTCTTTGAAGTCGAAAATCTTCCAAATGTAATTTTTCTTCGGAAGTTTTTGAAGAAAACTTACAAAGCCAATTTGACTTCAGAAGATATTCCTTAACTTGATGAAAATTTGCTTCGAAATAAAGATACTTTGAGTATTTTTACTTTAGAGATATATTTGGTTTCGGAAGAAATTGAATCTAAGAAGTTTTTATTCAAGAGTGAATGAACCTTCCGAGGCTTAATTGTTTTCAAAAGAAAATTTTCCTTCGAAACATATAAGTACTTAGAAGCATTTTAGCTTCGAAGATATATCAAAATTTCTTTCGAAGGTAAATGTCTTAGAATTATTTATTGGAAGTCGAATATCTTCCAAATGTAATTTTTCTTCTGAAGTTTTAAAGAAAACTTACAAGCCAATTTGACTTAAGAAGATATTCCTTAGCTTGATGAAAAATTGCTTCGGAAAATAAAAACTTAGAGTATTTTTATTTTAGAGATATATTTAGTTTCGGAAGAATTGAATCTAAGAAGTTTTTATTCAAGAGTGAGTGAAGCTTCCAAGGCTTAATTGTTTGCGGAAGAAAATTTTCCTTTGAAACATATAAGTACTTAGAAGCATATTTAAGCTTCAAAAATATATCAAAATTTCTTTCGAAAGTAAATGTCTTAGAAGTAGTTATTGGATTTAAAAACATAATGTTTTTCTAAAGACAACTTAATGTATTCCAAGAGAAAATATATCTTAAATTTTGAGAACTCTAAGAAATATAATTTTAGAAATTTTTTTCCAGAGTAAACTGGGCTTATATAGGTAATAATATAAACAACTTAAGACACACACATTAAAAAATAATCTTGAGTTTAGTTATAAAAAAATCTACTCAAAATTAATCATCTTAATAGCTGATAAAAGATACTTAAATCTCTGTTTATCAAAAGCTTTTGTGAAAAAATAAACATATTATTCATTTATCTTAACTTTGACTAATTTTATACATTCTTTTTCAAAACTATCTCTAATCAAATGATACTTGATGTTGACGTGTTTAGACTTCGAGTATTGCACATGATTCTTTGTAATATAGATAGCACTATTGTTGTCTATATGAATGGGAGTTTTATTGAAGTTGAATCCATAATCCAACATCTGATTCTGAATCCCAAACACTTGAAGGGGTGTGTTCGTTTAAATCTAATGGTTGGGGATGGTAGCTTTTCCCTAAAGGTTGATCACTTAAGTTTTAAGGATTAGAGTGATGGCTTAAGACTTAGACAATGAGCTCATCAGGCTGAACATGAGTAACCTCATCACTGATCAAAGAAGTAAAGGGAGTGGTCTACTCCTCCGGAGAAGTGGTATTGGTTCCACTTCCTCCAAATGGGTAGTTGTATGGGAGCCTGTTCAATCTGAATAGACTGAGAAGGGGTTCATTTGGATTTCCTTGTGTAGGTGATGGTTATTTATGGTTATGTGGGTGGTTCAGATGTAGAAGGTGTGGATTCAACATTGGTTGGTGTTGACAAGTTGTCATCTTGAGCAATAAGCTCTATCATTTTTTGGACTTAGATTGTTTCTACCCGTGAGAAGCCAACAGTGGTCTTTCTCAAACATTTTTATTCAACTAATCTTACTTGCTTTTGTGAAGAATTTAGATTAATATGATATCATTTAACGTAAGATTTTCTAAGCCCATAAACATGATGATAAAAATCATAAAGTGTAGAATAAAAAAACCGATATAGAAGTTCAAATGAATAAATATATCTAAAATCAATTTGTTTATGAACATTTTTATTCAACTATTCTTACTTGCTTTTTTGAAGAGTTTAGATTAATATGATCTCATTTAAGGTAAGATTTTCTAACCCATATAGATATACACAAAAATACAAAAATGCAAAAATATTTTATGTTGATGATGCTATCTTCTAACTAATTTTCTTTTATTTTTTTAGGTTATAGATATGTTTAATAAAAAATTTTAATTTTAATCGTTTAAAATTTATGTTATATAGGATATAAAATTTTATAAGGAGTTATTCAAATTATAAAAATCTAAAAAACAAAAACAATAAAAAATTAGTCAAGATACAAAAATATGTATATTAAATTTTATTTATTTTTAAAAATAACACAAATATATGAAAATTAGTGGTGTTTTGACATGTGAAAAGAAAGAAATTACAATAGCATCTCAATTGTTGCAGATAGAACGTGCACAAAATTTCTTAGATTTGTCAAAACTAAAAGTTTGATTCATACTAGTGAACAAACCAAAACCAAGCAAGAATTAACAATGGATGCAAAATCAGATAAGGCAAAGTCAACAGTCAAATAACATACGAATGTGTGATACTCTCAACTAGACCAATTCATAAACAAGTTGTGATATATTACAAGCTACAATATTCAAAGAATACTCATAAGATCAATCAACACTTTTCTGCATTGAACATTTGAAATCTGCCCATGATGATTCAATAGCAATCTCAGTATATTCACTCCATCAAAATTCACCTAGTCAGAATCCGGTTCAAATCATCCTACATCATATAGTAAGAATGAGGTTTCTGGCCATGAACACTTTATAATTATTCAAAGCAAAATTATACACATTCACTTTATGCTAAGGCTGATTATGTGACAAAAACTAGAAGTTGTAACTGTCCTGAACGCATTGGAATAAAGAAAAATGACTAGGAATGTGACCATAGTGAGCATAATTCTTTTGTTGATCTACACAAATGTTAGACACTAAGCATTATTTCCTTGAACACCTTTTTTACAACTAGCATGGTTGAGGGTATGCTGCTTATCAACCTTATCATAAGCGTAAATAGTAGAGATCAAATTAGACAAGCATGTCTTGTACATATCATTACTTTTCTTGATGGAGATGTTCTAGTAGTTTTTTTCTAATTATAAGATATGAGTTTAAAAGCTTTCTATTGACTTCTCCATCTGTCAAGGAAATACCTGCACTCTTCCATCTCTATACTTAGATGTATAAATCGGTTAATATGAGCATCAAGTGTTTCACCCATAATATGACTAAGCGAGTTGAATTTTTATTTTAACATGTCTTTACAATTTTTTAGTGTCTTCATTTCCCTCATATATTTCAACCAGGCATCCCACAACCCATGATTGATCTTGATGGATAGTGTCGTAGTCAATGAAGAAAAATCCTTCTCCTCCTTCTCGATTGCATCATAATCTGCATCGACATACAATTCCAGATCCTTTGGTGCCATGGTGTTATCTTCCTTCTGGTACATCAAAACATATGGACCCTTGTAGATCGATCTCCACATCTTAGAATCAGTGAATTTAACATAATTTCTATACCAAAACTTCCAGTCAGAAAAGTCATGTACAGACGACACTAAACGTGGTACGTGGTTTTGTTCCCCTTCTGATATTATATTTTTAAATTAATGTACACATTCATGTTGTTCATACTTTGCGATGAAGCATTAGCCATCTTGAATAGTAGTTTTATTCGGTCTCTAACAAAATATTCAGTTGACCATTGTAGTCGGTTGACCAAGTGTAGTCAGTCAACACCCTATATGAGTACTAGGAAAGTTGTTCCCTAGAACTACTCTAATCTGAGAACTCAAGGAGATGGAAAAGCTTTTCAAACTACAAAAGCTTTAACCCCAAGAATCTCTCTACCCATAAACTAAGTATACTCTCTAGAACTTCAAAATGAGTCTTTAAACGAGAACTTCCTTAACAACCTGAGATCTTATTTCCTAATTCAGCTTTCGATAATTTGGGAAATTGTACCTAAACTCCTGGATCTTGAATTTTGAATCTCATATAACAAAGAACATAGTTTCTGTTCTTCCCTTTTGCATATGATAGTCTTTGAATAATAACTTCTGAAACTCCAGAGTGATATGGTCAGCACCTAAAACAAGTAAAAATCATCAACTATTACCTCGAACATGGGGAATGATAAGCCTTCAAGAGCTTCAAAGCTCTAATATCAATTTTAAACTCCCAAACTCTTTGGATCTTTATACCACACCCAAACACACGTTGAATATGCAAAATCTTGATAACATGTGGTTCCCAAAAGCAAACAATAACAAGATGAATACTTGAAACATTTTTATCTACTGACAAACAAAGATGATCATACTCCTGCTGGTTTGATTCTTGACTACAAATGATTACAAAAAGAGATTAACCAACAAATAACTAATATTCTATAAAAAAATAGTATTTATACGTATACAAAAGTATTTTAGGCATGGTGTTGGATAAAGAAGGCTGATGCAACCAAAATCAAATCATTTAGACAAATTTTGGTGCTGCTTACAAACGCTTCCAAAGCCAAGTGTGGAACTTCCGAAGGCAGTAAAGTTCTTCCGAAGACAGAGTGAAAGTTCCACTTCCGAAGCCAAGGCTCTACTTCCGAAGACAAAGTATTCACTTCCGAAGATGAAGTCTCAAAGGAAGAAATCAGAAGACTACTTTCGAAGCATGAAGAATGCAGAAGTTCTCAAGCCTCGGAAGAAGCAGCATCTTCCGAAGTATAAGTGGCTTCGGAAGTACTTGTTCTTCCGAAGCCACTTAACCTTCGGAAGACACTGCTATGACCAAGTGGACATAAGTATGGCCTCTGACACTTCACTGTAGACCTCTGATACTGCATGGCGTTTTCTCAAGAGCCATGTAGTTGACCATACTTTATTCCATTGTTCACCTTTTTATGTTAGTACAAGTTAACAACTTTAGTTGGTGACAAAAGGTAAGTCAGGGACATGTCCTGACTACCCCTGACTACCATATCTCAGATAAAGTCTTAACTGAGATACCCTTAAACTATAGCTTTTAGTATTTGCTTTAGTTAGAGGATTCCAGCCGGTATCAAAGTATATCCGGTTGTAGGTATTATTATATATAGTCTCTCATTGTAACTCATAAGAACATGCTTGTAAGAGTCTTCTAATATTTGAGTTGAGAAGCAATATATGCAAGTATCTTGAAAATTACTTCTTGTGTTTTGTTATTACTTATTATATTGTTATCAACTCTTAAAGATTTTGCTTTCATCGAGAGTGTTGTTTAAGTGAGTTTGAGAGAAAACCAAGTATTTAGTGACAAAAACCGATCCTGCAATTGGTATCAGAGCTTTTTAGGCTCTTGATTGTGTGATCTAACCATCCAAATCAACCTGTTTTTCACTCCTCCTTACAACTCTCACAAAATGGCCCTTAACAAATCCGAAGTAGAGATGGGAACGATGACCAAAGATCCCATCATTACTCCTGAAAACTTCAGGTCTTGGAGCAGAAGAATGGAAGGCTTCATCAAATACAAGATAGCAAAATGTGAAACTCCATTGTCAACGACCCGTATAAACCAAAGGTGGCATCACCTGTTGGAAACGGTGCCTTGATAGAAAAAGCTGTTGAAGATTATTCTGACGAAGACAGAAAGAAAATGGACATCGATAGCAATGCTATGACTATTCTGATGACTATAATACCCAACTCCATCATGGTGGGTTTTGAGCATTGTAAGTCTTTTAAAGAATGCACTTGCATAGATGTATTCAAGCTCTAATCATTGAAGCAGCAGTTCGAGAACTTCACTTATATTGCTGGAGAGACCCTCAGCCAGCAGTATTTCAGGTACATGGATCTTATTTCTTCACTTCAGTCTGTGAAGATCACTCCTGAACTTAGAGATCTTACAAGAAAGTTCATGAGTGCTTGTCCAAATGAGTGGACATTCTACTGTGTCTCTATCAATAGGACAGAGAACTTGAACACTCTTACCATGACTGAACTCTACGGCATCCTGGATGGATACCGGTTGGAGATAGAGAGTAAGAAGGGCCACCAAACAAGCAAACCTCTGAGTCTTCCTGCTAGCAATGCTTTAATGGTTACTGAAGGCTCAGTACCCCCATAACCTCAGCAATACCTGACATACAACAAACAGTCATCCTGCTCCTCTGGATCTTACATCACTTTTCCTGAGACTCTAAGGTCTCAACAGGCTCAGCACAACTCCTTTCAGGACAGTTGTGCCTTTGTCTCAAGAAGTGGGCACTCTGGTGATTTTCAATATTGTTTTGATGATCTAGAGTGTTTTAGTCCAAACGATGTAGAGTATGTGGACATAGTCCAACAGATGGCTCTTTTAGCCTATAGAGCGAAGAAGTTCTTTAAGAGAACTCGAAGGCAATTCCCTCAAAATCCAACTGCTAGCAAGTTTGGGTTTGACAAGACCAAGCCAAATGTCACAATTGTAACCAACTTGGTCACTTTGCAAGGGAATGCAAGGCTGCCAAGACCA
This sequence comes from Flaveria trinervia, assembly GCA_025506515.1. Lineage (NCBI taxonomy): Eukaryota > Viridiplantae > Streptophyta > Magnoliopsida > Asterales > Asteraceae > Flaveria > Flaveria trinervia. The sequence continues at coordinate 45,186,652 of CM046456.1, forward strand.
ATCCGGGAACCCCACAGGCCTCCACACATCCCTCAACATCAAAGCCTACTGTAAAGTCAACTGAAACAGCTGCAATGGCTCAAGAAGTTGACTAGAGCTTCATGGTACAGGATGTGACTCCTGCTCAAGCTCTCATGGCCGAAACAGATGATAACCAGGTATATGAACATCTCTGTACTCCTACCTGTATAGCTAAGGTTAAATTATATCAGGATTACAATATGGAAATTAGATCAAATATTGAGTCTTTAAATATCTTTAAATCTGATTTTAAAAGGACTGAATCTGACTATCAAAAGAAAATTGAGGAGTTAGAGAAAACGATATCCCTATTAAAACATGAACATACCAACTACAAAGCTCAAATAAAGGATCTGATATCCAAATTGTTTGAGGCTCAAGCCTAGCTTGTCACTGCTGAGGCTCAAGCCAGGAAGCATGTTATTTCTAAGCAGAACTTCCAAGCTATTCTTGCATCATCCTCCCACTCCAAACTCTGTTATCAAAACAAAGGAGGTTTGGGAACCAATGAAATTGCTCCACCATATTCTTATGAGTCAATAAGACAACCTAGATATGGTACTAAAGAGCAAGAGGTTCCAACTGTTGATCCTTCAACACTAGAGTTGAAGGATGAAGCAACAGTAGTGGCCACCACAGGAAAGGAACAGGTAAATGTACCCACCTCTCCCAGTGAAGATCAAACCCTAACCACCAAAGCCAGAAGAAGCAGAGCTAAAGTTGCTAGAAAAACTGCCAAGAAAGTGGCTGAGTCTAAGCTGAAGATTGACCCAAAACAAAAAGGTGTATTTATCTCAGCTGGATTCCAGGTGATAGGTACTTCTGATTCAAGAAAGGATTGTAATACCAGCACTCCTGTCCCACCAAAGGATCAGAAGTTGAAGGGAAATGTTGCTGACCAAGAGAGAAAGACTAAGAAACAACAACCTACAAGCTCCCAAAAGACTAACATTACATGCATCATGTGTGGTCTACAAAACCACATAGATAAAGATTACTACAATCCTGCTAACACATTGTAGATATATGTGTCCTTAGTTTTTGAACTAAATGTAATATGTTTTTATTGCCTTACACATATGTAATTGTACAGGTACTTAATGAAATACAATATGTGGTTGTGCTTATAATGTTGAATATTTCATTGTTGGTATGTAATAACACGTATTGAACTGACTATATAGATTGTGGTTGTTTGAATAATATCTAAATCAATTAATGATTATGAAACATATTCAAACTTAATGAACAACTTCATGCTAATGAACCAGTCGTACGAATGAACCAGGAGACTAGATCAGTTGCATGATTGAAACATGAGATTGACTCTATCGCACGACTGTACACTCAGTCGTGCGAATGGATCAACCACATCACTCAATCACACAACTGAACCATGCAAATGGTCCAGACACACGATTGAGAAACCTTAACCTATAATACCACTTAAATCGTGGAAAAACTAGACACTTTGAATAATTTGATACCCAGTCATACCCTAGCCGTCCAGAGACCTCTAGTAACCTGTTCTAACTTCAAAGATCACAGTAGATCGATTGCTAATCGTTCTTGACGTTTAGATTCATCTTTAATTGATTCTACATGCGTTCTCACTGATTGGATCGCCAATCAAATAGGATTCTGCACTATTTGATTCGGTACACGCGTAAATCTATTAGTATTCGTCCAGTACACGATCCTAACAAGTGGTATCAGAGCTTTGGCTCTAGATTTACGTGTGATTCAATCGTTTTGATATAAAAATTGTGTTCTTACACTCAAAGCGCGATCTTTTGTGTCACGTCGGGTTTTAGACGTCTCCTGGTCGTAAAGTTAAGTTTTTTCCGGCATACGACAATTAGGGTTAGCAAAAATTCGTGTTTTTGCATTCAAACACCTTAAACCTATGATTTTTCGAAATCCTGCACGCCCAGTCACACAATTGACTCAATTGCCTGACTAAGTTCATACGCATCCCCTATAAGCATGATTAGACTCATTCGTACTTCCATTCATACAACTGAGAAGCCTATTCACATTGTTCAACCGCATTAGTTCATTCGGCTGACTGAGTCATCCGCATTGTTTCAGTCGCACGATTGAACCATCCGCATAGGTCAATCGCCCGAATAGCCCAATCGCACACCTTCATTCACTCTAATACAAAATTTTGGTTTAAAGTTAAAGTTAATCGCAATGGAAGACCAATACTCAACATTCACAGCAGGGAGAGACTCATATATACAAAACTTACTGCTACTGGAGAATGAAGTGGGGATCACAACAAGCCCCCAAAGCTAATCACGTTAGACGAATACCCACAATGGAAGCAACGTTTCGAGATCTACTTAAATGGAGTATATCCAAATCTGTGAGAGCCTATAGAGATGGGGTACAGCATGCCTGGACGAGCTGATGATGTCAAACTCACACTTTGTGGCATGACTGACGGACAAAAGGTGAAATACAATGCCGAAAAGAAAGTTTATGCTTTGCTTACATAGTCAATTCCGAAGGATATTTTCCATCAATTATTTGAATATACATAAGCAAAGAAACTATGGGATGCATTGGAGAAAAGATATGACAGAAACGCATCATTGAAGGCCATAAAGGCTAAGGCTTTAAAGAAGGAGTTTGACAACTTCTCCTTGATGGGAAAAGAAAGCCTAGATGATGTTATCGACAGGTTCTACCACTTAATGAGTGAGATGCACACTCATGGAGTATCGATGTCAATGGAGGACAAAGTGTCCAACTTTACAGATGGGTTGCCGGAGAAATGGTATCATTTGTCTCCAATCTCAGACAGAATGGTATGCTAATGAAGTTAGATATCAATGACTTCATTCTGAAACTGAGAAAAGAAAAACTGAGGATGAAGTACAGAGCTGGAAAGTCTTCTTATGATCAGAATCCAGCGCTGTACAACGCGACTCCTCAAGCCAAAACATCTGGAGCACCTCTTCAGATAGCTTTTGTATCAAGCTCGTCTGGTCCTTCACCAGCCTCTACTTCAGGGTCAGAAACGTCAAGGTCATCTGGTACCCAATACATTGCACCTAAAGCAAATGCAACAAAGCTGAAGACCGAGAACTTTGGCAATGTGATAGTTGAGGTAGCTAAAGAGCACATGGATCTCTTAGCTGTGGTAGTCCACTCCTATGATGGACTAATTGCTGGTAAAATTGGGAACTGCCATCTGGTAGATGAGGATTATGACCAGGTGGATGAGACAGAGCTGGAGCGGATGGACATAATGTGGGCCTTAGCTAGTGCAGTCCGGAGAGCTAAGATCAAAAAGACCGGACAAAATTTGATTGCGACTAAGGACACTACCTTCGGCTTTGATAAAACCAAGGTACCTGCTTCAACTGCGGTGAGAAAGGGCACTTCAAAAGGGAGTGCGTGAAGCCAAAGAAGACTAGCAATGGGAATCCTTTCTCCTCCTTTAATCATCAGGAGAAACCCACTAGCAGTCCTACTTCATCAAGCAAGGATCCCAAAGCCTTGACTGCTCATGATGATGAAGGACAGGACTAGAGCTTTCGGTTTGTCTCACCGAGAGAATCTAATATAGCTAAAGTGGAGGATATAGATGATGACTCAGCTAGTGAAGGAGATATTGCAGTTGAACTCGCGATGTCAAACTCAAAGGAAACTGCACCAGTGGTCAACTACCTACCTGAAGAAGGGAGAACTACGACAACATCAGAATCACCAGCTCCAGAAACACCAGATTCTGCATTGATGATTGATTCTTCAGAAACTGCTCAGGTAAGTACTACTTACCAACTTTTTAATAATCATGCTTGTTCTGATTGTAATAAATTTAAGGAAAGCATTGATTTTAAATTTACTAGGTTATTAGATCATAATGATAACTTAGTAAATGACTTGGAACTGTGCACTGAAGCAAACAGAGTGTTAAAACAAAATGAGCATAGTTACAAAGAAAAAATAGACCTTTTCAACAAACAGCTTAGGGAAACAGAAGTAGTAGCCTTTAACCAAGCTAATGACATTAGGTACTATCTAAACTCCCTAGAGGACACTAAGAAACAAAAGGCAGTTTTAGAAGTAGAAGTTAATTCCCTAAAACAAAAACTACATAGTTGGACTACTTCTTCACACATAGTCCAACACTTAGTGAGAGAGCGTAATAATGGGGAGGGTTTGGGTTATAAAGTGGTTCGACCATCACATGAGACCTTGATGAATACTAAAAGTAAACCAATTAATAACAATCCAATCAAGGATCATGTGGTGTCCACTCCTCTTGTAAGTGATCCAGATTCCGCATTTTCATCAAATGAATCTGATACTAAACAAAAGGAGGCCACTTCAAAGGCAAAAGGTAAAATACCTTGTGTTAATCTGGACAAAGAGTTTGAAAAGTTTAGTATAAAGTCTGGTTCAACAACTGTCAAATCTGAACCTAAAAGGACCAGTAATGTTAACCAATCACGTGCATCATGTCAAAGTCCAGAAACTAGAAAAGAAAAATAGGTTAAAAATGTTAAAGCAATTAACTTTGTTAAACCAGACAAAACATCTAAACAATCAGAGTCAAAACCCAAATAGATTAAGGTCACCTGGGTGTCACATACATCTCCACAAAAACGGTTAAATCGTAAAGTCAAAAGCAGATCATGCTACAGTTGTGGAGAGTATGGACACATTGCGTCTAATTGTCCTTACTATCAGACACCAAGGAGGAAAGTTGAACTCCTGAACAAAAACCTAGCTCTTTTAAGAGAAACTCAGTGATGCCACCTAAAAGAGATAGTGAACCTAAAGTTCAACACATTAGCCAGTCATCTGTTTATCATAAACAGACCTTACACAAAGCTGGCTTATGGAAGGAGAAATCAACCTCATTGTCTGATAATGAGAACAAGAAGACGTCTGAGCTTCCCTCATCCTTGAACAGTCAATGGGTTACATTTATGATGTGTGATGCCTCTGGGAAACCTAAGCCAGTGAAGGCTTGGGTCCCTAACCTAAACTAATGTTTTCAAATTGAATGTGCAGGGTGTTCGATATAGTGCAGAAACCAACACGTGGATTATAGACAGCGGAGCATCCAGGCACATGACAGGGAACATGGATCTCTTATCAAACGCCAAACATATAAAAGGAGGTCACGTTTCGTTTGCAGGAAACAAAGGTGGGTACATCACAGCTCAAGGGGAAGTAGGTAATCAGAAAGTGAAGTTTGACAAGGTAAACTACGTTCAACAACTTCAAAATAACTTGCTTTCTGTTTCTTAAATTTGTGATAAAGACTTTAAGGTAGTATTTGACAACAAGAAGTGCTATGTCCTGAAAAAGGACTACGTCATCCCAGAGGATCAAGTATTAATGTCTGCCTCAAGATTTAAGGACCTTTATATCTTGGATCTATCAAAGGCCTCCACAACGGATCATGAAGTTCAGTGCTTCTTGTCAAAAGCTACTGAGAAGGAATCCATCTCTGGCATAGGAGAATGGGACACATTAATCCATGGAAGATGAATCACTTGATCCAGAATGATCTGGTGAGAGGAGTTAACGTCAAAAACTTCCAACTTCCGGATTTTTGTGTTGCGTGCAAGAAGGGCAAACATACGAAGAAGTCTCATAAGGAAAAGAAAGTTCACTCTATCGAACTTTCTCTTGAACTTCTTCACATGGATCTGTTTGGTCCAGTCAATACAAGAAGCATCGCAGGCGACTTGTACTGCTATGTAGTTACTGATGACTACTCAAGATTCACTTGGGTGATATTTCTGAAATCCAAAACAGAGACATTTAAGTCATTCAATAAATTAGTAACTACTCTGGAGTCCCTATACAAGTTGAAGGTACGTCAAGTGCATTCAGACAATGGAACTGAGTTCAAGAATCAATGGATAGAGGCTTACAGCAAGGAAAAGGGAATTGTGCATTAGTTAACTTTTGCCTATACTCCTTAGATGAACGGCGTTGCTAAAAGGAAGAATCGCAACTTGATAGAGACAGTACGGATGATGCTAGTAGACTCAAAAATGCCCATCCAATTCTGGAATGAAGTAGTTGCAAATGCATGTTATACGCCAAATCGGGTTATGGTTGTTAAACACCATGGAAAAACGTGCTACGAGTTACTACAACGACGTAAACCAAATCTAGAGTATCTTGAACTGTTTGGCGCTCCGTGCACCCTATAAAGAAGACTCAGGAGGGAAAATTCAACGAGAATACTGATGAAGGTATCTTTCTAGGATACAACATACCGAACAAGAGGGTTTACAACAACTTTACAGGTGAGGTAGAAGTGTGGTGTAATGTTGATGTTCAGAGATACACCACACCACCTGCTGGAAAGGGACCCGCCTTCTTTTTCGACTATGATAGATTCTTCAAGTCCTTCAACATACCACTCTTCACTTCTGATGATGAGTTAGCTACAAAGATGATGTATGATGTTCTAAACACACCAGCTCAGGAATCTATATCATCTGGACTACAAGCGATTCATCTAACAACTCAGACGGAGCACTTGAAGATAGTGACTCTTCCTCTGATGAAGAAGCTATGGAGACTGATTAGAACAACCAGGAGCAACAGGTTCCCCCTATCGATAGTCCACAAGCATCTAACATTGATGCCTCTGCTTCGGAACCTTAGACTCCTACTGCCTCAGATATTGAACCGAATGTTCATAATCTTGATTCTGAGGTAGTTGTTCCAACCACTCTTGGATCACGACTAAATGTGTATCATCCTTTGGATAATGTCATTAGAGATGTGAGATCAGGAGTTCAAACCAGAAATCAGTTGTATTCAGCTGATTATGCCTCGATGATAGAAAAGGGCTATCTTGATGATGGTGCATATCGTTGCTTGTGTCTCAGTTCGAGCCAAAGTATGTTAGTGAAGCCCTGAATGATGAGGCATGGGTGAGTGCCATGCGAGAAGAACTTCTTCAGTTCAAGAAGTTAGGTGTATGGACTCTGGTGGATAGACCTAAAGGTGCAAAGGTCATTGGCACAAAATGGGTCTTGAAATGCAAGAAAGATGATCAAGGTGTGATCATCAGAAACAAGGCTCGGCTTGTTGTCCAAGGATTTCGACAAGTCGAGGGCATTAACTACAATGAAGTGTTTGCACCCGTGGCAAGAATGGAAGCAATCCGTATCTTCCTTGCTTACGCATCGTATATGAAGATTAAAGTTTATCAACTTGATGTGAAGAGCGCATTCCTTCGTGGTGGAATCAGAGAGACAGTGTACGTTAGTCAACCCGAGGGATTTGAGAATCCATATCATCGGGACAGAGTTTACAAACTCGACAAGGCTCTATATGGGCTTCATCAAGCTCCTAAAGCCTGGTATGAGAAACTCTCGACTCATCTTGTGAAACACGGTTTTCGAGGAGGTGTCATTGATTGTACACTGTTCATAAAAGAAAAGGATGGAGATTTACTGCTTGTCCAAATCTATGTCGATGACATAATCTTCGGTTCAAAGAACGAAGATCTATGTAAAGAGTTTGAAGTAGTAATGAAGGCTGAGTTTGAGACGAGTGCCATGGGAGAGATGAAATTCTTTCTCGAGTTACAGATGGATCAAACACCAAAAGGTATTTTCCTACATCAGACCAAGTATGTAGGAGATATTCTCAGTCGGTTTGATATGGAGAATGCTTCCGCAGTTGGGACTCCACTTGCTACAAACTATGTTGTAGCACCCGATGAGAATGGTGATCTGGTCGATGCCACCATGTACCGAGGAATGATTGGATCATGTACCTCACTGCCTCAAGACCTGATATCATGTACGCGACATGTTTATGTTCAAGATATCAGGAAAAGCCAAAAGTTAACCATCTGATAGGGGTCAAAAGGATCTTTCGTTATCTGAAGGGTACTCCAACACTTGGGTTGTGGTATCCTCATGACGATGACTTTGAGCTGACAGCGTATAGCGACTCAGATTACGGTGGCTGCAAGATGAACTACAAGTCTACATCAGTGGGAAGTCAATTCTTTGGGAGGATATTAGTGACTTGGCAGTGTAAGAAGCAGACCTCGGTTGCTTTGTCAACCTGTGAAGCCGAATACGTTGCTGCTGCAAGTTGCTGTTCACAAATCATATGGATTCAACAGCAAATGCAAGACTACGGTTTGAAATTCTCCTCTACTCCTATTTTTGTTGATAACTCTGCTGCGATCGTAGTAACTAAAAATCCGGTCCAACATCCTAAGAGCAAAACATCAGCATAAAATATCACTTTATACGTGATTGCTTTGAAAAGAATCTAATCGATGTGATTAAAATAAATACTGATTTTCAATGTGTTGGCCTCTATACAAAGGCTTTTAATAAACCACGTTTTCTATATTTGTTAGAGGTCAACGACGCTAAAAAGAAAAGTGATGTAATTCCCGATGATGACCATGTGTAGTCCGATGCTTATTGTTCATTTTTTCTTTTATTTTATTTTCTTTATTTATTTGTTTAACTTCAAGTAGTTTAATTAAATTGATGTTATTTGGTCACCTACTAAAATCTCAAAAAGCGTAAATCGGTTACGGTTTTAGAATTTTAAGGGGAGAATAGGTCAGTTAGTAACATTATAAAAAAATATAAAAAACGAGGGAGGAGGAGAGGCTAGCTGATAGAAAGTAAATCGTATCTATGATACCAATTCAATAACTTTGGAAAATGATAGTACACAGGTACAAATCACTTGGGACTTTAAAAGATTAAACAAAATAAGATGCGAAGTTCAAAGTATAAGTCTGTGTAGTCTGAGCAATATAAAAGAAAAAATGATAGTAAAACTAGCCACTACTAAGATAACACAAAGAAACTAGACCTAGAGATTGTTAGACCACAAATGATATGTCGATAGATTCAACATAATAGATGATTAGACCTTGTTGGTGATCTCAAGAACAAACTAAGTTGTTCAACAAGCTGTGGGTTAAATCTTATCCTCGGTTAACACAATCAACAAAATTTGATTAAGGGGTGACGAGCAGAATAAGCGCCACAAATGTGAGCGTAAGACCAAAATATGAGCAAAAGCAATCAAACTAATAACTTATGTTGTTGGTGAGAACTGTGCAAAAAGATTAAAATTGCTCAAACAAGAAGATAGGTTATGTGCCTCTCTGCTGTGCGGTGGCACCGACCTGAGGATAAGCATAACCTATATATTCTAGACTTCATTGTTGTTTGCCACCTCTCTGCTATGCGGTGGCACTGACCTGAGGATTGGCTTCTCTTTGAAAGTTCTAAGAATAGTTTCTTCTTGAAAACTACCTGAGACCGCTCAAAAATCTCCTGAGGAATGTTGATTAACTTATAAGTATGGGATCAATGGTTGTTGAAATAATCAAACCTTAAAATATCACCAATCCGTGTCAAAAGTCTGTGTATGGATTTAAGAGGACCTGTATACTAACAATCATCGTGGCTACAATTCTTGAAAGTCCAAATCAATGTAGGGATCTAATAGTACTAGTATGATTTCCTAAACTTTCTAACGACTCTAGATGAATAACAAGAATTGAGGATCAAAAGGTGTTGATAACATGTCCCAAATGATTTGACTTGCCTGTGTGATTCCAAATTGAATTGGTCCATTTATGGTCAAAACTAATTGAAGCTGCCTATTCCGGAACTGAATCCATTAGATTTATATCTTAGGATTCACACCTCACACAAAACGTTAAAGACAAGTTTTAGTTTTGTATTTCAGTTTAAGTCTTTTATTTTGTTTAAATTTAGTCAATTCAATTTGTTTGATATCGGACTACGCCATGGAATTCATTAGGGGAGTTAATCATCTAATAGGGTCATGTCTGAGGTGACCACACATGTTTTCAAGGTAAAATCAGTCACGTCTGAGGTGACAAATTGCTTAAAAGGATCATGTCTGAGGTGATCAATAGTTTTACAAGTTAAAAAGATCATGTCTGAGATGATCAAATGCTCATAAAGTTTAATTTAAAGTTAAAAAGGGTTTAAGTGAGAAATGTTCATAAAGTCAAAATCATGAGTATGATCCAATCGCACGACTGAACCATGGGTATGGACCAACCGTACGAATGGACCATACGCATGCACTAAACAGCCGAATGGCACATGAGTATGAACCATTCACCCGAATGGCCTATCAGAATGAGCCAGTCGACCGAATGGAACTGTGCGAATGAGTCAGTCGCCTGACTGATATCCAGTCGACCGAATGGAACTATGCGAATGAGTCAGTTGTCTGACTGAAATCCAGTCGGCCGACTGAATGTGATCGACTGAGCCAATCGCACAACTGAGGACCATTTGCCCGAATGAACCGAACGAATGGGTCCAGTCGGGCGATTGAAATCAGACTCAGTACAAATAGGGCCACAATCGATCGCATTCAACTCATCACCCCCAATCGCCCTAAAATCACACAGCCTATCGTTACTCTGCCAAAATTCCCTCTGACCTAAATTGCTTGCTTATTCTGATCTTCTGACGTTCGTTGTTGTTTATACAGGTAAAATACGGTGTAAACTTGCCAAAAACTCTGTCGATTAGACTCCAAAATCAAGAAATTAAACCTAACAAGACCCGAGACTTTAAATGAACTAATAACCTAACTAAACCAAGTAAAATGTTGAAATAAAGGATATTAGGTTATTAGTATAATAAATGCGAGTCTAAAGAACCATTACTCGACGTCTAATTTCAAGAATTGGTTCATTTTGAATCTCAGCGACCAAACAGTGGGTCATGCGACTGGACACCAGGATGAACTCCAATCGCACGATTGAGCTGGTCGAATGGCTCAATCGGCCGAATGGATCATATGGATGAGCTCATTCGGCCGACTGAACCAATCGTAGGCTTTGTCAACCGATTGAACGCAGTCGCCTGCTCAGTCACCCAACTGAATCCAGTCGCATGCCAGACCAACCGACTGAATACAGTCGCATGGTTCAATCGCATGAAAGAACCAGAATGAATTCAACCAAGTTAATTAGAACTAATTGTGTTGGTTGGTTATCTAATGTCTACATGTCTTGTGTGACAGATTGATGGCGGACAGATGGCCCATCAACCCCAAGCATAACATATGTGCTCATTTAGATTCTACAACTCGGAATGGTGTCGAGTTTGCAAGGGTCATCGCTTTCCGATCAAGCCATCCATCAAGGCGATATCTACACCATGCACTCCCTACAGGTCAATTCAGCAGACCTTCTGTGAGGGAGCATCGGTTGACCGCTCTCATGAGCCGTACAACATCAGGAGGTCTACTTTTGGATGGATATTGAGGTCACTGCCGAGGATATCAGGAGAGTACTTGGGTTGGGTGATGATGCAGACCACCCCACCTGACTTCACCTGCTGACTATGAGAGGGTGCTTCTTGAGGATGAAGTACGCTGGGGATATTAATGCAGGTGTGCTCAACAAGAGCAACATGTGTCCCCAGTACAAGTACTTGGCACATGTCATCCTCAAGTGCTTGGCTTCGCGAAGGGGTGGGTTTGATGATCTTTCAGACCAGATTCAAAATGCCTACGTGGCACTGGTACTAAACCACCTTTTCAGCTTCTCAAGCATGATATTCTCTTACTTGATAGACAATCTGGAGGCGAAGGGCAAAGAGGGTTTTTGCATGTGCCCTAGGTTTTTACAGATGATCTTTGATGACAAGCTGCCCACATTGCCTACGGAGAGCCAAGATGCAGTGGCATTGGAGATTATGGACGATACGACACTGGGTCGTATGAAGGTATACCATGGAAAGCAGGGCAAACCCCCGGTAAAGAGACTCATTGGCCATCTGGCCAAGGTGGACTACATGGCACCAGGGAGGCGTATATGGCACCACATAGACAGTGATTCGGATGTCGAGCAACTGGAGCTCCCTGAAGATGACTCTGACGACGACGACAGCGGTGATGATGGAGATGCAGGGACCACTCAACTGAGGGCCCCCACTGCTGATATAGCATCTCCAACATCCACCCAAGGTGGAACAGAGGCTGCAGGGTTCCATCATGACAGGATCAGTGATCACAAGTTTGATGTATCAGAATACAGCAGCGGAATACAAACTAGAATTAGACAAATTGTAGCAAGCAATTGATACTTGTAAGCATAAGATCGCATACGATTATAGGGAGAGAATATATTTCTGATTTCTAGGAATGTTTATAGATGTAGAATATTTCTAATCAAATCAATCATTCATTCCATTCATTCACTCATTCATCTCACGGATTACAATAGGTGTCACTCCTTATATAGAGTGCAACAATCACTGCTGTTATCACGGAAAGTGACAACTGGCAGATCCAATACAAAAATAACTAATTCTTAACAAACTACTGAAATGTTCACAACTACTGAGAACATATCAGCATGTTAAGTACAAAATATAAAACTACTAAACTACAACGACTGAAGAACAAGCTCTTCAGTCGTTTTACAAAACTACTGAAACATAAAAATATAAAACTACTGATATCACAACTACTGAAGAAGTACTCTTCAGCAGTTGTGACAAACTACTGAGGCTTCAGTACTTGATCTTCAGACTTTGACCTTCAGGTGTTTCATCAGCTGATGACTTTAGTAGATACCATCAGCTGATGTCTTCAGTCTTTGTCTTCAGACCTTGTACATCAGTTGTTGATCTTTAGCACTTGTAAACTCTTCAGCTGTTGTACTTCAGTACTTTGGTCTTTCAGCTTCAGCACTTGTGTTCTTCAGCTGTTGTACTTCAGCACTTTGGTTCTTCAGCTATTGAGGTCTTCAGCACTTGATCTTCAGCTGTTGAAGTCTTCAGCACTTGTCAAACTACTGATGAGGCTTTCAGCAGTTGTTGTGATACCATGTGGGACTTAGAGGTTTTCTGATCTTGGCTAATTGGTTCTTTTGGTCCAACAAACTCCCCTGAACCAATGCAGCCAAAACCTCTAACTTATTTATTCTCCCACTTATTGATGGCAAAATGTTGGTCTTTTTCCTTCTTGATCAGTAGAGAAGATGACCCATGTAAGCTCCGGCCTGGGAAGAAATCTCAAATATTGTTTGGCAGAGTATGAATGGGAACTCTGTTTTGGGGAACTGGACACAGAGTTGTTATCCCATTCATGAGATTTACTTCCCCATAATGAGTCTGTATGACTCACGAACATAGGCCTCAAGGAGAACAACTTGTTCCTCCTGAGAGAGTTCTTCTGCTCCTCCTTCGAAGAAGAACTCTGGACCATAGTACTCTGATAAGTACTTCATGGTCCAGCCATTTTTCAGCTCAACCATAGTTACCTCCCTATATACAAATTCATCAGGATGGTTGCCTTCAAGGAGTAACTGGAGCTCATTCTTCTGGATGTCTTCAAGCTTTTTATATAACAACCCCTTCTTAATCATCTTGTTTTCTAGTAAGGCTTGAGGTGTCTTCTTTGCTTGGTGAGCTTTCTTGAATTCATCAATGATTTCCCAAGGTGAGACTACAACGGCCAACATGATGGTAGACTCTATTGTTTTTCGTACCTGGCCGTTGTATCTGTGTGGGATAGTTCTTTTATGGATCCTAGAACTCACCCTGGGGTCTGGCCATACTCTCACTCTCTCCTTCTGATACTGAAAGGTGTGCCTGAGAGTGTACAGCCTTTGAGCATGCCCTTTCATGGCTTGAATAGATGATGACTGAGGAAATTCCTGTCAACCATCTTCAACAGTTGCTCATCGTGCTGTTTCTGCTGTTCTTCTTCTTCTATCTTGACTCTGACCATTTCCTTTGAGAGTCAGGTGTGATCATGGGTTGACTTCGGGGTTTTGGTAGCTTCAGAACAGCAGAGAGTGGCAGACTATCATCTTCATCCTCTTCTTCTTCTTCTTCTTCCATCCTCAGCACCCTTCTCCTCCTTCTGGGTACATCACTGGATGATGGTTGGGTTGGTGAAGGAATTGGTTTTGAAGAATGAGGATGTTTGGATTTTGGCTTAGAGGTTGGTTGGGAGATTTGAGGGATAAGATCTGTTTGAGTGGGTGGAAGGGAAGGTTGATCTAGCATCCTTGTAGTTAGTTTCGCCTTTGTGAGTTTAGCCATCTCTAACCTTTTACCAGCCCCAGCCTCATCAAGGGCTTCCACAATAATCCCTTTGTTGAATTGCTCAGACAGACAGATTCTGGTGGCTATAGCCAGAATGCTGTCCCTGGTCCATGCGCGGATCTCCATTAATGATCTTCCCAAGTATTTTGCAATAAAGCGGATCATTATTTCCAACCTCTCTTTCTCAAGAGCATCATACCCTGCCCATCGGGTTTGTATCTCTTGTACTTCTAACCTTCTGATCTCACTATCCAGTGTGGTTGTGTCAAACCCCTGCCTGAAGAGTTGTTCAATTATTTTATCCATGGATCGGCTGTGTGTGGTGTCAGCTTCTTTGACCAGCTCCTCCAAGGATTTGTCTTCAGCCGTGTGATCATCAGCACTTCTCTTTCGCTTGTAAGTGAGCAGAGGTTGCTTTTCTTTTTCCTCCTCTTGCTTCTTCTCCTCTGTTCTTTTCCTCTTCTGTTCTTTCACTGCAGTACTCTCCCCCTTTTTGGTTGCATTGGAGGAAGGGGTTTGTACCGCAGAAAGAGTCTTTTGGACAGCAGCATCAACCAAGGACTGTAATGTTGAGGAAAGCCTCTCATCAATGGCTTTGATCACTAAATCAGTGATTATGGGTGTGATGAGAGGGAGGGAATTTTGGAGTACAGCACCTATTTGCTCAGGAGGGTTCTGTTCCTGAGAAGTAGGGCCTGAAGCAGAGGCAGGTGGTTGATTTTGGAGTGGCTCGGTGTTTGGGAAACCTTCAAGGGAAGGTGCCATCTGTGGGTGGATAGAGGCAGATGGTCTTTCTCCTTGTGAGAGTTGGTCAAGTAGGTTTTGCAGCCTACTGACTTTCTCTTCAAGGAGTGTGTTCTGGGCAAGAACATCATAGAAGAAGCCCAGGTCATCATCAGCCGAAGCTGAATCAGCTGACCTCCTGCTTAGATGAGGAGCCTTGACTCAGACAGTGGGGAGTAGGGTGGTTGCCACCGACCGAGGTAATCGGGAGGTTGGAGGCCGCCCTGGCGAGTCTAGGGAGGCTGACATTGATCCTACTTATGCTCCCGATCAG
Source organism: Flaveria trinervia (assembly GCA_025506515.1). Taxonomy (NCBI): domain Eukaryota; kingdom Viridiplantae; phylum Streptophyta; class Magnoliopsida; order Asterales; family Asteraceae; genus Flaveria; species Flaveria trinervia. The sequence continues at coordinate 45,201,820 of CM046456.1, forward strand.
CCCAGCAGTGTTTCAGGGGGAGCATCCACCTCGAGGGGCTCAAGGAAGAAAAGGATGGCTCAGCCCCACGGTTTGAAGAAAAAGAGGAGGAGGATGACTTTCATCACCACCACCACTACTACCACCACTCCCACCACTCCAACTACTACCACCACTACTACCATTCCATCCACCACCTTATCTACCACCTCACACACCACTACCATAACCACTCCACCACCACCTTCATCTATACCACCCCCAATCTTCACCACTCCACCACCACCTTCATCTATACCACCCCTAATCTTCACCACTCCACCACCACCTTCATCTATACCACCCCCAATCATCACCACTGCCACCGCCACCACCACCACCACTAGCCACCATGCAGAACTGTCATCTTACCTCTCCTATCCATCTGGATCCTCTCGACCTCCTAGTGGGGTAGAGGAACAGCTCTCGGCACTTAACTGCATGTTGCTGAAGCTGTTGGCAGCCGATGACGCGAAGACTGCCCAGATTCGTCAGCTAGTAGAACTTATTGTTGCACAATCTCTGCAGATATCTTAGCAGGCACAACTGATAGAGCAGCAGGCACAGCAGATGGCTGCTCAGAGCTCAGAGATGTCCCAACTCCAGGAGCAACATGTCCAATCAGCAAACGGATAGAGGAGTTGGAGGCGACCAACAAGACCATCATGCTGAGGCTCAAAGGATCAAAGGATGATCCCTTAAAGATCAGAGAAGGAGATGGAGATGATGGTGGTGATGATGACAGTGATGATGATGATGATGACGATGATGATGGTGATGATCAAGGGGAGGATATAGATGCTGGTGATGATGTTGTTGATGATGATGATGATGGAGATGATGATCCTTTTGCTGCGGGTGCCACATCTGCAAGTGAAAGGAGGACCAAGAGAGATCAGGACCAAGGTGCCTCCACTTCAGCCCCGTCAGCAGAGGAGCACATGATATAAGACAAGAGTAATGCTTAGTTGTTTATGTTATTTAAATCATGTGTATTTGAATCTTGTATCAAATTAATGTAACTAATGTTTATATTTGTCGTTGATGTTTACTGCTTTGATTGTTGACTAATGGTTGATGTGTTACATGTTTTAAATCAAGCAGATCCAAACTATCAAAGAGATGAATATGATGCTCCCCTCCAACAGATCAAGACTCAGCTCATGATGATTCTTGATCTGCAGGGTATAGTTAAGAGATCAGTGATTTACACTCCTGAAGAAGGAGAGATATTTCATAATCTCACAGACGAGCAACTTGCTGAAATATTCCGACTCAATCCAGATGAGATCGTGAAAGATGCTCCAACAGTCCATGTGGAAAGTGACGACGAGCTCAACGACGTTGATGAGATCGAGATTGAAGATGTCACGGACCAACACTATCCGGAGTACACTGACATTGAGGGTAATGTCGTTCCCAATCTGGGCGACAACCTTGTCAGTGAAAGTTTTGAGACTCTGGATAAAATGGAAGAAGAGTCTGATAAGAAAGAAGATACTGCCCAAGCCTCGAAAGCTGAAGTAAATATCAGAAAGGCTGAGTGGGCTGCGTGCTTTAAAGAAATAACAGCCCAACGCAGTGCTTTAACGTCAACTGTCTACACCAAGCTGTACAAAGTGAAGAAACATCACAAGGTGTCGGGCAAAATCATAGCATGGGCGTATTTTGAAGATCTCAACGTTTATGCAGTTAAACGTGAGAAGGGGATTGAGTACTTCAGGTTCCCACATGACCTGAAGACTCTTCCGGGATTTGAGCTAAACCAGTTAGCAAAGTTAAAATTGCTATACGCTAACCCACGCAAAATGTCAGGCTGGTTTGAAACAGCTCTAAAAAGAGAGTACCACACCAGATGGGTCAACTTCAAACCTCAACAGCCAACGAGGTATATCAGACGGTCTGAGGTTGATGCCATTACTGGAAAACCGAAAATAGTGCTGAAGTGGAGTCCTCCGCGCACAATCTCAAAGATCCATCTACGAGAAATGCCACAAGACTTCACTCCACACTTCAAATGGTGGTACTATGATTGGAGGACAGGATAGGCAATCATAGTTTTGAACAAGAATGGTGTAATGGAAACCATCAGGGTGATTGACCTAATGTGGCTTACAAACTTCTCTGCAGATGATGTTTATACATTATACAAGTGGCTATTATTCTATGACTCTCAAGATATTATACAAGCTTTACAATTTCAGAACGTTATAAGACTCTGTTTTGCTTTTGAGATACATGTCGGAGTCACTAGAGAAGAGAAGTACAAGAAGTTTGAGGAACTTATGAAGGATGTAAGACATTAGATGAAACTAGGTCCAAGGGGGAGTTTGTAGATACATGTGTCCCTAGTTTCTGAACTTAATGTAATATGTTTTTATTTTCTTACACATATGTAATTGTACGGGTACTTAATGAAATACAATATGTGGTTGTGCTTATAATGTTGAATATTTCATTGGTTGGTATGTAATAACGCTTATTGAACTGACTATATTGGTTATGGTTGTTTGAATAATATCTAAATCAATTAATGATTATGAAACATATTCAAACTTAATCATGTGAAGTTCTAATGCGATTGGCCCATGCTAATGGACCATACGCATGAACAACTTCATGCTAATGAACCAGTCGTACGAATGAACCAGAAGACTAGACCAGTCACATGATTGAAACATGAGATTGACTCAGTCACACGACTATACACTCAGTCGTGCGAATGGATCAACCGCATGACTCAATCGCACGACTGAACCATGCAAATGGTCCAATCGTACGATTGAGAAACCTTAACCTATAAATACCACTTAAATCGTGGAAAAACTAGACACTTTGAATAATTTGATACCCAGACGTACCCTAGCCTGTTCCAACTTCAATATTGCAGTAGATTGATTGCTAATCATTCTTGACGTTTAGATTCATCTTTAATTGATTCTACGTGCGTTCTCACTGATTGGATCACCAATCAAATAGGATTCCGCACTATTTGATTCGATACACGCGTAAATCTGTTAGTATTCATCCAGTACATGATCCTAACACACACATTATGCAAATAATGTTAGGAAAGAAGGACTCGGGGAAGGTTTCTCGTTTGGACCTTATCAGATAGTCCAAGTGATGAAAAAGGGAAAGCTAGTTTCTGAAGCCAGGTTGTCTTCGGAAGAAACTCCTTCTTCCGAAGGGAAAATGGCTTCAGAAACAAAAGCTACTAAAGTTCGGAAGAACATGAAAGCTCCTTGAAACCATCCCAGAAGAAGACTGCCTCGGAAGAAAAGGTGGTGAAGGTTTCTTCCGAAAATAAAGAAGCTTCGGAAGAATGCCACGCTGCAAAAGCTTCAACAAGCTCATCCTCTATGATCAACCAAAGGATGGATTAGAAGATCAAGGAAGATGCTGCAGCCCAAACCTCTTCTTCAAAGACATCCATTGAACCCCCATGCTTAACTTTTGGTTCAATTATGTCACTATCATTGGAAGAATCCAAGACCAACCAGGCTTGGGTTTCCAATCAAAACTAACAATCTCATCTTATGTGCAGGGACATCTATATGACAAGAACAACAATGTCTGGATTGTGGACAGTGGATGCTCTAGGCACATGACAGGGAACAAATCTCTCCTTCAATAGTTTCAACACTACGATGGAGGTCCTGTCCAATTTGGAGATGAGGCTGGAGGATATATTTATGGCAGAGGGAGTATATCCAATGGTAAGTTAAAATTTGACATAGTTAACTTTGTCAAACAGCTTGAAAACAATCTGTTAAGCGTTTCTTAGTTCTATGATCAAAAGCACCAGATGCTTTTCACAGAGCATGAGTGCATTATCCTCAAACCAGGGATGATAATTCCTCTGGAATTGGTGCTTCTTAGATCTCCCAGGAAAGGGGATATGTACAAGCTGGATATGAACAATGCTTCCCCAATGGGTGAAGTATCATGCTTTCGTTCCAAAGCTGATAGTGATGAGTCAACACTTTGGCATAAACGTATGTGTCATGTAAATTTTAAGACAATAAATAAATTGACTAAAAATAATTTGGTACATGGTTTGCCTAAAAAGGAATTTTTCTGCAAAGACAACTGTGTGGCATTCCTGAAAGGGAAGCAACACAGGAGCTCTCATAAATCCAAAAGTGTTAACTCCATCACTACTCCATTACACTTATTTCACATGGATCTCTTTGGTCCCACAAGTATAATGAGCATTGGAAGGAATCATACTGCCTTGTGATGGTTGATGATTTTACAAGATTTACATGGGTATTCTTTTTAAGAACAAAAGATGAAACTGCTGAAACATTAAAATCTTTTATTCTTAAGATAGAAAATCAAATTGATCACAAGGTTAAGATTATTAGAAATGATCAAGGGACTGAGTTTAAGAACTTCATTCTTGACTCATTCTATAATTCAAAAGGGATTTCCAGACAATATAGTGCTCCCAGAACTCCTCAACAAAATGGTGTTGCTGAGAGAGGAACAGGACACCTATTGAGGCTGCTCGAACTATGTTAGCTGATTCCAAACTACCTTTAACATTCTATGTAGAGGCAGTCAGCACTGCATGCTATGTGCAGAACAGAGTTCTTGTAGTTAAGCCACATGGAAAAACCCCTTATGAGCTATGGAACAAGAGGCCACCATTCATTGGCTTTCTATAGTCCTTTGGCAGCAGGTGTACCATACTTAACACAAAAGACAATTTAGCAAAATTTGCTGAAAAGTCAGATGATCCTATCTTTATTGGATACTCTTCTAGCTCTAAAGCTTATAGAGTATACAACATTAAGAATCAACAATTTGAGGAGTCATCCAATATAGTTGTTAATGAGCACACTCCTTGTGTTAGGGGGAATGGCCCTGATCATATCTTTGATTTAGAATTGTTTCCAAACTATTCTAAACCTTTTTGTGAGAATGTTTCAGTTGGAACAGGTGCTTAAAATGATGTTGATGCTGCTGCTGATGATCAACTGTTTGAGCTACCCAGACCTCTTCCAAGTTCTCCAAGAGCTGCAATAGATCAAGCTTCCACTATTCACAGATTAGATAGCATATCCATGTCAAGGAATAGTGAAGCTTCAACTAGTGAATCACCTGCAGATCCTCAAAACTCATCAGGCGATCCTACACAACACCTAGTTGATGGATATAGCCTCTTGAAGGAATAGGCAACTGTTGATGCTACTATACAGCCAACCATTGATGATGTTTCTCATTCATTCAATCAGTTCTCATTGCATGACTTTGAAACAACAGTTGGACAAAGTGTTCCAGTTCTTGAGTAAAATATGTCCAACCTGGATCTATCTCTGCAACTGGAAGTGATTTCTCGTCTTAGAATTCATAAAACTCATCCAGCTGAGAACATCATTGGGGATGTCTCTCAAGGTGTGAAAACAAGAGGGCAGACTCATCATGGGAATGTCTGCATGTACTCATGCTTCTTATCCCAGATGGAACCCAAGAAGGTAGAAGATGCCTTGAAAGATAGTAGCTGGCTTGAATCAATGCAAGAGTGTTGGGACCGGGTATTTGCACGAAATACCTAGTGGTTAGCATGTAAACCAGATCAAATAGTGCGGAATCCTATTTGATTGGCGATCCAATCAGTGAGAACACATGAAGAATCAATAAAGAATTGAAACTAACGTTAGAAATCGATTGGAAATTGATCTAATGTGTTCTATGAACTTGGAGAACGAATTGGAAACCTTCTGGACTGCTAGGGTACGTCTGGATTCGTAATAGAATGAAAGCCCTCTTTTTTTTCACGAATTGGATTGTATTTATAGGTTAGTATTGTTCATTCGGGCGACTGGACCATTCGCATGGTTCAGTCGTGCGATTGAAGCATGCGGTTGATCCATACGCACGACTGAGTGTTCAGTCGTGCGACTGAGCCAATCTTATGTGTCAATCATACAACTGATCCAGTCTCCTGGTTCATTTGTGTGACTGAGTCAATCGTATGAAGTTATTCATGTGTGTGGTCCATTCGCATGAGCCATTCGCATGAAAACTACATTATGTTAAGTTGGAATGTATTCATTAATAAACATTATGTGTAACCATTCAAACAATCACTATCCTAATTAACCAATTCAATATCGACTCATTAACAAAATATTAGTCATTACAAATCACAAACAACCAATATCATTTCATTAATCATATCAAATTACATCAGAATCAGATAAACATGATCTATTACATTTCATATCATGATCTAGGGACATACATGCATCAACAAACTCCCCCTTGGACCTAGATCTCTCTAATGTCTTGTTTTCTGCATCACCTCCTCATATTTCTTGTACTTGTCCTCTTTTATGACTCCTGCGTGAATCTCAAACTCGACACAGAGTCTTATGACATTTTGGAACTGGAGGGCTTGTACAATATCTTGCGTATCATAGAACAGTGGCCACTTGTATAGCGTGTAGACATCATTTGCTGACAAATTTGTAAGCCACATTGGGTCGAATACCCTGATCGTATCCATTTGGCCCTCTTTGTTTAGAACTATGACCGCTGCTGCTGTTCTCCAATCGTAGTACCACCACTTAAAGTGTGGAGTAAGTTCTGTGGCATTTCCCGAAGTGGGATTCTTGACATTGGCGCGGAGGATTCCACTTCAACACTATCTTCGGCTTTCCAGTAATGGCATCAATCTCAGACCTTCTGATATACCTTGTAGGCTGTTGGGGTCTGAAATTAACCCACCTGGTGTGGTACTCCTTCTTTAGGGCAACCTCGAACCAGCCTGACATCTTCCTCGGTCAGCATACAAAAGCTTTAGTTTAGCCAGCTGGTTGAGCTCAAAACCTGGTAGAGTCTTCAGATCATGTGGGAATCTGAAGTACTCTATGCCCTTTTCCCTCTTAACTGCATATATGTTAAGATCCTCCAAATACGTCCACGCTATGATCCTGCCAGTCACCTTATGATGTTTCTTGACTCTGTAGAGTTTGGTGTAGGCATCCTGTTTTGGTGCAGCGCGTTGGACTCTAACTTCTTCAAAACACGTAGCCCACTCAGCCTTTGGACATCGACATTGACATCATCATTTGAGGCTTGGGCCGTTTCCACTACTTTCTCCGACTCTTTCTCCATCTTGTCTAACACCTCAAAAGTATCGCTGACGAGGGATTCACCCAGATTGGGAACCATATTTCCCTCATTATCAGCGTACTGAGAGTAATGCTCGGCAGTGACATCTTCAATCTCGATTTCATCAACATCGTTGAGCTCGTCATCACTGGTCGAGTTACATGTCGGAGCATCCTTCACTATCTCGTCTGGATTGAGCTTGAAAATCTCTGCGAGTTGCTCGTTTGATAGGTCGTGAATTATTTCCCTTTCTTCAGGGGTATAACTCACCGACCTCCTTACGATCCCTTGCAGATCAAGAATCATTGTTAGCTGAGTCTTGACCTGCTGAAGGGGAGCAACATCAAACTCATCCCTTTGGTAATTTGGATCTATTTGATTTACACATTCAACATATCAACCATTAGTAATTAATCAAAACTAAAATGCATTAACTTAATTTAAACGTTAAGTACATATGTTTCAATACACGATTCAAATACAAAAGTAATTAAATACATAAACATCTAATCTTTACTTTCGTCCTGTATCATCGTCTCTTCACTTAGTGGAGCAGAGGAAGAAGCTGGTTGGTCTTGTATGTTCTTGGACCTCCTTTCTTGACCTGAAGCAGAGGCCGATGCAGCTGCATCTCCTCCTGCTGTATCATCATCATCAACCTTCTCCTCTGTCCTTTCTTCTTCTGTCCCCTCTTCCTCCTCTATCTCATCCTCATCATCCTCATCATCAACTTCATCATCATCATCATCTCCGTCTTTTTCTTTGATCTTCAAGGGCTCCTCCTTAGATCCCTTTAGCTTTAACATAATCGTCTTCTTTGCCTTCTCCAACTCCTCTATCTTCTTGTTTGATGTGACACTATGTGCTTGGATTTGGGCTAGTTCATGGCTCTGAGCAGCCATCTGTTGGGCCTGCTCCTTTATCACTCGAGCCTGCTCTTCTATCTGGTGAGACTGAGCAGCAGTAAGATCAGAAAGCTAGCGGATCTGAGGCGCCTTCTCCTCATCTGCTGCTAATAGGCGCATCACCATCCTGTTGAGTGCAGACAGCTGTTCCTCTACCCCAATTGGAGGTAAAGGTGATACATATGTATGAGATGGATGGCTGAGGATCCAGCTTGGTGGGTAGCGGTGGTGGTGGTGGCTGTAGTGAAGATGGTCTGTGAAATGGTGGAGGTGAGGTGGGAGTGAAAGATATGGTGGTAGATGGAATCTGTCCAGTGGTGGGAGGTGTGGTGGTGGTAGTAGTAGCTGTGGTGGCTGTGGTGGTTGTGGCTGTGGAAGTGGTAGTGGTGGTGGCAGATGTGGTTGTGGAGGCAATGAAGGTGAGACGTCTTTTCTTCTTCTTCTGACCATGGGGTTGAGCCATCCTTTCCCTCCTCGCTCCCGTTGAGGTGGATGCTCCCCCTACAACCCTGCTAGCTGACTCCGGTGCATAACTCGGATCAGTGGCTGCCTCTCCTGAGTCTCTTGGACGTTCACCAACCGCCCTTAGCCCATGTTCTGTGGGAACAACCTTGCTTCCCATAGTACGTGTCAAGGGCTCATCTTCAGACTCCTCTTCCCTCTCATCAGGAACAAAATCCTGATGGAAACCAGCAGACTCGGTTTCATTATGGGTGGATGGTGGAGATGGTATATCAGTGGTAGTGGCCCTAGATGGAATGGGGCCTGTATCTCCACCATCACCACTGTCGTCATCATTGTCGTCATCAACTGGTAGACCAATAGGCTCAGAATCAGAGTCACTGTCATCATGATGCCATTTTCGTCTCCCCGGCGCCATATATTTCTCGTTTGCCAAATGGCCAACAACCTCTTCACTTGGGGCTTCACTTGTTTGCCCCTATACACCCTCATCTCCGACCCAAGGTCGTGTCATCCATAATTTCCAAAGTAACTGCATCGTGACTCTCCTTTGGGAGAAGTGGCAGCTTTTTGTTGAAGATTAGCTGTAGAAACCTGGGGTACATACAAAATCCTTCCTTCCCTTTTGCTTCCAGGTTCTCTACCAAATAGGAAAGATCATACTCGAAAAGCTGAAAGGGTGGTTCAGCACCAGTGCCACGAAGGCATTTTGAATCTGATATAGATCATCGAACCCCCCCTCCTCGAAGCAATGCACTTTAGGATCACATGCGCCAAGTATTTGTACTGGGGGCACAGGTTGCTCTTATTGAGCACACCCGAGTTTATGTCCCCCGCGTACTTGATTCTGAGGAAGCATCCTCTCACAATCAGTGGATGTAATTTGGTGGGTGATTCGTATCGTCCCCAAATTCAAGAACTCTCTGGAAATCAGCAGCAGTAACCTCGATATCATGACCCAGAATGGAGCTCCGTATATGTACGGCTCACGAGAGCGATCAACTGAGGCATTCTCCCAGAATGCCTGGTGTAATGACCTGTAGGGCGTGCAAGGTGTAGATATAGCCTTATGTATCCGGGAGCGTCTAAGGAAGGCTATAATCTCTGTGAACTTGGCCCCGTTCCGAGTAGTATGATCCAAGTGAGCACATGTGTTGTGCTTTGGATTAATGGACCATCTATCAGCCATTTTTCTGAAACACAAGACACAGAATCATTAGTACATAATACATCAAAATTCAGTTCTAAGTGTAATGTTTAATTCATTCTGATTCATTCGTGCGAATGAATCATGCGACTGGAGTCAGTCGTTTGTTCTTTCGTGCGACTGAGCTCGTTCGGGTGAATGAGACATGCGACTGAGTTCAATCTGCTGACTGAGTCTGCGATTGGTCAGTCGGCCGACTGAACTCATTCGCATGGTTCATTCGGCCGATTGACCCAATCGCAAGATTCAATCATACGATTGGAGTTCATCTGGACGACCAGTCGCTTATCCCACTATTCAGTCGCCTGTGGTTCGAATCTTGACCAATTCAAGTAATTTAACATGGTTTAATGGTCCATTAGACTCGCCATCTTGTCACTAATAACCTATTAAACTTAATTTTAACATTTTGCTTAGTTTATGTAGGTTATTAGGGCATTTTTTAGTCCGGTTCTTGTTTCATTCGAATATCACATATTTGGATTCAAGATCTTCTGATTTCGGTAAGATTTAACTGCAATGTACCTGTATAATCGTCAATCGAACATCAGAAGATCAACAGCAATGTGAACACAAGATCTCTAGAAATTTTGGCAGAGTAACGAGAAGAATTGCGATTTAGGTGCGATTGGGAGTGATGAGTAAAACACGATCGACTGAGGCCCTTTAAATACTGAACCTAAGTTCAATCGGCCAACTGGCCTCATTCGCTCAGTTCATTCGGGCGACTGAGGTTTAGTCGTGCGATTGGCCCAGTCAGTCGCTTTCAGTTGGCCGACTGAGTCTCAGTCGGTCGACTGACTCATTCGTGCCCTTTCATTCGCACCCTCAGTTAACCGACTGAGTCTCAGTCGGTCGACTGACTCATTCGCACCCTGTCATTCGGTCGAATGGATCATTCTTATACGCCATTCGGTGAATGACTAAATTTCATGTCCAGTCGTGCGAATGGGATCCATTCGCATGGTTGGTCCATATTCATGGTCCAATCGTGCGAATGGGTCACACTTAGTAAATTTTTTGCCATTTTGAACATTTTACTTTTAAGACCCTTTTAACTTTTGAAATAAACATTATGAGTTTTTGATCATCTTAGGCATGATCATTTTAACCAATTTAGTCACCTCAGACATGACTCTTTTAAACACTTTGTCACCTCAGACATGACTGCTTTAAACTTGAAAATTCATGTGGTCATCTCAGACATGACCCTTTTAGTGAGTTGATCCCTTATCGATTTTCATGATGTAGTCCGGCAAACAAACAAAACTAAAGGACTAAGTGAATAAAAAAAACTAAACTAACGTACAAAAAATAAAAACTTGTTTTTGGCTTTTTGTGAGGGATAAATCCTAAGATGGAAGTCTACGGGATTTGGTTCCGGAATAGGCAGCTTCAACTTAGATTGACCACACCTAGACCAATTCAATTTTAGAATCATACAGACAAGTCAAATCATTTGGGACTTGTTATCAAACTCTTTTGATGCTCTATTCTTGGTTTTCATCTAGAGTCGTTAGCAACTTTTAGGAAATCATACTGGAACTATTAGATTACCACATTGATTTGAACTTTCAAGAATTGCAGCCACAATGATTGTCAATATGTTTGTCCTCTTAAATCCATACACAGACTTTTGACACAGACTGGTGATAAATTTAGGTTTAATTATTTCAACTAACATTTGTGGATCCCACACTTATATGATAATCAACATTCCTCAGGAGCTTTTGAGCGGTCTACGGGTATTTTTACAAGAAGATACTATTCTTAGAGCTTTCAAAGAGAAGCTAATCCTCAGGTCAGTGCCATCGCACAGCAGAGAGGCGGCAAACAACAATGAATCCTAGAATATCTAGGTTATGCTTATCCTCAGTCAGTGCCATCGCACAGCAGAAAGGCACACAACCTATCTCCTTGTTAGAGCAGCTTAATTTTATTTTGCACAAATGCACCAACAACATAAGTCATTAGCTTGATAGCATTTTCTTTCATTTTTTCGTGCTTTGCTCTATTTATGGTCATCCGCACACATTTGTGGCGTTTACATGCTCATTACCCCTATTGGAATATTGTTGATTGTGTTAACCAGTGATAAGATGGAAGCCCACTGTCAGTTGAACAACTTAGTTTGATCTTGAGATCACCAGTTAGGTCTAATCATCTATTGTGTTAAATCTACCGACATATCAATTGTGATCTAGCAACCTCTAAGTCTACTCTCGTTGTGTTACCTTAGGAGTTACCAGTTTTTCTATCATCTTCCCTTTTTATTGCTTAGACTACACAGACTTATACTTTGAATTTTTGCATCATTTCTAAATTAAATTTTAAAGTCCCTCTTGATTTGTTCCTGTGTACTATCATATTCCAAAGGGTTGAATCGGTACCACAGATACGATCTACCTTATATCAGCTTTCCACTCCTTCTCCCTCGTCTTTTTTTTTTTGATAATGTTACTTGCTGACTTATTCTCCCCCTAAAATACTAACATCATAACTAGTTTAATTATTTTAGGATTTTAATAAACAGCAGAATAACATGAGTTTAATTTTAAACAGACTAAATTAACCAAATAAAATAAAATAAAATGAAAAATTAACTAAGCTACACCGGACTACACATGATCATCATCAGGAATAACCTCACTTTTCTTTTTAACGCCGTTGACCTCTAGCAAATATTGAAAACGTGGTTTATCAAAGGCTTTAGTATAGAGGTCAGCGCGTTGAAAATCAGTATTAATTTTTAACCACATCAATGAAGTTCTTTTCAAAACAATCTCTTATGAAATGGTATTTAATACCGATATGTTTGGTCTTAGGATGTTGGACCGACTTTTAGTTACTGCAATTGCAGCAGAGTTATCCCAAAAATAGGAGTAGAAGAGAACTTTAAACGTAATCCCGCATTTGCTGTTGAATCCAGATGATTTGTGAACAGCAACTTGCAGCAGCAACGTATTCGGCTTCACAGGTTGACAATGCAACCGATGTCTGCTTCTTACACTGCCAGGTAATTAATCTTCTCCCAAAGAATTGACACCCTGCTGATGTAGACTTGTAATTCATCTTCAGCCCCCGAAATCTGAGTCACTATACTTCGTGAGTTCAAAGTCATCATCATGAGGATACCACAACCCAAGTGTTGGTGTACCCTTCAGATAACGAATATCCTCTTGACCCCGATCAGATGGTTGACCTTAGGCTTAGCATGATATCTAGAACATAAACATGTAGCATACATGATATCAGGTCTTGAGGCAGTGAGATACATGAGGGATCCAATCATTCCTCGGTACATTGTGGCATCTACAAGATCTCCATTTTCATCAGGTGCTATATCGTGATTCGTAGCAAGTGGAGTTCCAGCAGCAAAAGCATTCTCCATGTCAAAACGATTGAGAATGTCTCCTACATACTTGGTCTCATGTAGAAATATCCCATTTGGAGTCTGATCCACCTGTAACCCGAGAAAGAACTTCATATCCCCTATAGCACTCATCTCAATTCTTTCTTCATAACTGCTTCAAACTCTTTGCATAACTCTACGTTCTTTGAACCGAAGATTATGTCATCGACATAGATCTGTACGAGCAGTAGATCGCCATCTTTTTCTTTGATGAACAGCGTGCAGTCAATAACTCCCCTGCGAAAGCCGTGTTTCACAAGATGAGTCGAGAGTTCTCATACCAGGCTCTTGGAGCTTGATGAAGCCCGTATAAAGCCTTGTCGAGTTTGTAAACTCTATCCCGATAGTAAGGATCTTCAAATCCCTCGGTTGACTGACATAGACTATTTCTCTGATTTCTCCATGAAGGAATGCACTCTTTACATCTAATTGGTAGACTTTAATCTTCATGTACGATGCATAGGCAAGGAAGATGCGAATGGCTTCCATCCGTGCCACGGGTGCAAACACTTCATTGTAGTCAATTCCCTCGACTTCGCGAAATCCTTGACCCCCAATCGAGCCTTGTTCCTCATAATGACTCCTTGGTCATCCTTCTTGCATTTTAAGACCATTTGGTGCCAATGACCTTAGCACCTTTAGGTCTGTCAACCATAGTCCATACACCTAACTTCTTGAACTGAAGAAGTTCTTCTTGCATGGCACTCACCCATGCCTCATCATTTAGTGCATCACTGACGTATTTTGGCTCAAACTGCGAGACAAAACACCGATAAGCACCATCATGAATATATCCATTTTCCATAACGGAGGCGTAATCAACTGAGTATAGCTGATTTCGGGTTTGTACTCCTGATCTGACATCCCCAATTACATTGTCTAGGGGATGATAGACATTTAGTCGTGATCCTGGAGTAGTAGGAACAGCTACCTCAGAGCCAAGATTATGAGCATTTGGTTCTGCATCTAAGGTAGTTGGAGTTTGAGGCTCCGAAGTCGAAGGTGCATCACTGGTAGATGCTTGTGGACTTTCAGGAACTGGAACCTATTCCTCCTGACTGTTCTGGTCATCTTCTTCAGCTTCATCTTCAGAGGAGGAGTCACTGTCGTCGACTACTCCCCCTGACTGAGTAGATGATCCTCCCGGTGAGCTTGATGTTGGTGTATTCAAGATATCATACATAATTCGTGAGGCTAACTCATCATCCGAGGGAGAGAGAGACATGTTGAAGGACTTGAAGAATCCATCATAGTCGAAGAAATAGGCGGGTCCTTTGCCAGTAGGTGGTGTGGTATATCGCTGAACGTCAACATTACGCCACACTTCTACTAGACCGTTGAGTTGTTGTAAACCCTCTTGTTCGGAATGTTGTATCCTAGAAAGATTCCTTCATCCGCCTTCTCGCTGAATTTACCTTCTTGTGTTTTCTTCATAAGTGTGCACGGCGCGCCAAATGGTTCGAGATACTCCAGATTCGGTTTGCGTCTTTGTAGTAGCTCGTAACATGTCTTTCTGTGACGCTTGACAATCAGAACTCGATTCAGTGTATCACATGCATTAGCAACTGCCTCATTCCAAAATTGGATAGGCAGTTTCGAGTCTGCCAGCATAGTCCGTGCTGTCTCAATCAAGCTTCTGTTCTTTCTCTCAGCAACGCCATTCATTGAGGCGTGTAGGCAGAAGTGAATTGATGTACAATTCCTTTTTTCTTGCAATAAGCCTCCATCCACTGGTTCTTGAATTCGTCCCGTTGTCTGAGCGTACTTGTCTAACCTTCAGCTTGTAGAGAGATTCCAGTGTGGTTACTAACTCCTTGAAAGACTCAAATGTTTCTGATTTGGACTTCAGAAACATTACCCAAGAGAACCTTGAGTAGTCATCAGTAACCACAAAACAGTACAAGTCGCCTGCTATGCTCTTTGTACTGACGGGACCAAACAGATCCATGTGAAGAAGTTCAAGAGGAAGTTCTATTGAATGAATTTTCTTTTCCTTATGAGACTTCTTCATCTGTTTGCCTTTCTTGCAAGCTACACAAAAATCAGGAAGCTGGAAGTTCATGACATTAACTCCTCTCACTAGATCCTTCTGAATCAAGTGATTCATCTTTCTTTGACTAATGTGTCCTATTCTCTTATGCCAGGAGATGGAATCCTTCTCAGTAGCTTTAGATAGAAAACACTGAACCTCCTGATCCGTTGTAGCAGCTGTTGACAGATCCAAAACATAAAGGTCTTTATATCTTGAAGCATCATCAAAACTTGGTCTTCTGGGATCACGTAATCTTTCTTGAGCACGTAACACTTCTTGTTGTCGAAGATGACTTTAAATCCCTTATCGCAGATTTGGGAAACAGAAAGTAAGTTATTTTGGAGTTGTTGAACATAGTTCACCTTATCAACTTAACTTCTGATTTCCCACTTCTCCCTGAGCTGTGATATATCCTCCCTTGTTTCCAGCAAACAAACTGCCCCAAATACTCTCTGAGCTGTGATATATTCTCCCTGAGCTGTGATATATTCTCCTTGAGCTCTGATACCACTTGTTGGGATCGGGTATTTGCACAAAATACCTAGTGATTAGCGTGTAAACCAGATCAAATAGTGCGGAATCCTATTTGATTGGCGATCCATCATGAGAACACACAGATCATAAAGAATTGAAACTAACGTTAGAAATCGATTGGAAATTGATCTAATGTGTTCTATGAACTTGAGAACGAATTGGAAACCTTCTGGACTGCTAGGTACGTCTGGATTCGTAATAAATGAATGCCCTCCTTTTATTTGCTTGACGTTAGATAAAGAGCCCTGTTTCCTGTCATGTGCCTGGATGCTCCGTTGTCTACAATCCACGTGTTAATTTCAGCACTGTAGCAGCACCCTGCACATACATGTAAAGATTAGTTTAGGTTAGGAACCCAAGCCTTTACTGGCTTGGGTTTCCCAGAGGCATCACACATCATAAATTCAACCCATTGACCCTTAGAGGGTGAGGGTAGCCCAGGTTCCTTCTTGTCATCATCATCAGACACAGAGGTTGACTTCTCTTTCCATAAGCCGATTTGTGCAATGTCTGTTTGTGATACACAGTCGACTAGCTACGGGTTGAACTTTATGTGCACTAGTTCTTCTAAGTGGAGTTAAAGAACTCCTCTTAGAAGACCTAGGTTTTGAGTCCTGAAGTTCAATCTTTTTCCTAGGGTCTGATAATAAAGACAATAGGAAGCAATGTGTCCATATTCTCCACAGTTGTAGCATGACCTGCTATCAACTTTATGATTAAACTTTCTTTTGGAGACGTGTGTGACACTCTAGTAACATCACTTACTTTAGATTTTGACCCTTCTTTTGATGTTTTTTCTTGTTTAACAGAGTTAACTGTTTTAACATGTTTAATATCTTTTTCCTTTTGGTTAACTGGTTTTTGACTATTTGAAGTCCTTTTAGGTTCTGATTTGACTCTGTTGACTGACTTTAAGTTAACCTTTTCAAACTCTTTTTCCAGATTAACACAAGGCAATTTACCTTTTCCTTTGAAGTGGCCTCCTTTTGTTTGTTTCCAGATTCAATGGTTGAACATGAGGAATCTGGATCACTAACAAGAGGAGTAGACACCACATGATCCTTGATGGGATTGTCATTTACAGGTCTACTGTTAGTGTTCATCAAGGTCTCAGGTGGTGGTGGAACCACTTTGTAACCCAAACCCTCCCCATTGTTTCTTTCTCTCACTAAGTGTTGGACTATGTGTGATGAACTTGTCCAACTGTGCAGTTTTGTTTTAATGAGTTTACTTCTACTTCTATAACTGCCTTTTGCTTCTTAGTGTCTTCTAGGGAGTTTAGATAGTACCTAATGTCATTAGCTTGGTTAAATGCAACTACTTCGGTTCCTCAAGTGTTTAGTCAAAAGGTCTATCTTTTCTTTGTAACTATGCTCATTTTGTTTTAATACTCTATTCGCCTCAGTGCACAGTTGTAAATCTTTTACCAAGTTATCATTATGATCTAATAACCTAGCAAATTTCTCATCTATGCTATTTCTAATGTATTACAATCAGAACAAGCATGATTATTAAACTTTTGGTCAGTGGTACTTACCTGAGTTGGTTCAGAAGAGTTAGCCATCAACGCAGCATCAGATGTCTCTGGTTCTGGTGATTCTGTCTTTTCTGTCCTTGCTTTGGTAGTCTCCTCTTTAGGCTTGTAGCTGACCTCAGTTGCAGTTGTCTCTTCAATATTAGACATCGCTATATCAACTGCTAGATCTCCTTCACTCGCAAATCATCATCAAAGTCTTCTACACTTGCAATGTTTGATTCCCCTGGAGAGACAAACCTAAAGCTCCAGTCCTGTCCTTCATCATCATGAGCAGTCAAGGCTTTTGGATCCTTGCTTGATGAAGTAGAACTAGTAGCTTGTTTTTCTTGACGAGTGAAGGACGAGAATGGGTTCTCGTTACCCGTCTTCTTTGGCTTAACACATTCTCTCTTGAAGTGCCCCTTCTCTCCACAGTTAAAGCAGGTCACTTTCCTCTTTTCAAAGCCAAATGTGGTATCCTTAGTAGCTACCAAGTTCTGTCCGGTCTTTTTCACAAACTTCTTTGCCCTCCGGACAGCACTAGCTAAGGCCCACATTATGTCCATTCTCTCCAGCTCTATTTCGTCCACCTGCTCGTGGTCCTCGTCTAACAGATGGCAGTTTCCAATCTTCCCAGCAACAAGTCCATCATAAGAATGAACCACTGCAGCCAAAAGATCCATGTGTTCTCGAGCTACTTCTACAGTCACATTACCGAGGTTCTCGATCTTAAGTCTAGTAGCATTTGTTTCAGATCCAATATGTTGGGTACAAGAAAACCCTGACGTGTCTGATCCTGAAGGAGAAGCATGTGAAGGGCCCGATGAGCTAGACACAAATGCAGTCTAGAGAGGTGCTCCAGATGTCTTAGCTTGAGGCGTGGCATTGTACAAAGCTGGATTCTGAGTATACGAAGACTTCTGAGCTCTGTACTTCATTCTAAGTGCTTCTTCTTGCAGCTTTAGAATGAAGTCATTTATATCCAGCTTTGTCAGCATTCCATTTTGTCTCAGGTTAGACATGAATGAAGCCCACTTTTCCAGCAATCCGTCTACAAAGTTAGTAACTTTCTCTTCCATGGTAGTAGCCACCCCATGTGTATGCAGTTCACTCATCAGATGGTAGAATCTATCAATAACATCGTCCAAACTCTCGTTTCCCATCGATGAGAAGTTATCGAATTCCTTCTTTAACTCCTTAGCCTTGATTGCCTTCAACGAAGCATTCCCGTCAACCTCTTTTCCAGCTCATCCCATAGTTTCTTGGACTGCTTATTCTCTTAGTACTAGTGGAAAATGTCTTTAGGGATAGACTGTGTAATCAATTCATAAACCCTCTTCTCTACATTATATTTAACTTTCTGCGCGTCTGTCATCCCTCCTAAGGTTAGCTTTACTCCATCGGCTCCCACCAGCGTACTATACCCAATCTCGATAGCTTCCCACAGATTCGGATCCACTCCATTGAGGTAGATCTCAAAATGTTGTTTCCAGTGGGGAAACTCATCTAACGTTAAGAGCTTCGGTGGTTTATTATGATTACCCACCTCACACTCAAGTAACAGCAGGTTCTGGATCCTAGAGTCCTTCCCAGCAGTAAAGGCTGACATTTGATCTTCCATGGCGAATAACTTTAAGTCTACAAGACAAAATGTCAACTGGTGTGACTGAAGGATGCGATTGGGCTATCCATCCGAATGAACTAAGCGAATGGTTCAATCGTGCGGCTGAACTAAGCGATTGGTTCAGTCGTGCGAATGAAGCTGATGCGTATGTACACTGTGAACGAGTGGTTCAATCGTACGAATGGAGATGCGACTAGGTCCAATCGTGCGTCTGAGCAATGCGAATGAGGTCCAGTCGTGCGAATGGCTCAATCGTGCGACTGAAGCTTCTGTTATGCGAAAATTTCTAGGTTAAAAGTGTTTTAGCCGTAAAAATTCGAAATTTCGCAAGGTCTAATCGCCTAAGTCCGTAGAAACCAAACTTTGATGAGCAAGGAACGTCCAAGATCAATTTTGACACAAAAGATTGTGTTTTTAGTGCAAAAACACAAACTTTTTATCAATCTTGATTGAATCACACGTAATCAAGAGCCAAGGCTCTGATACCACTTGTTGGGACCAGGTATTTGCACGAAATACCTAGTGATTAGCGTGTAAACCAGATCAAATAGTGCGGAATCCTATTTGATTGGCGATCCGATCAGTGAGAACACACGAAGAATCAATAAAGAATTGAAACTAACGTTAGAAATCGATTGGAAATCGATCTAATGTGTTTTATGAACTTGGAGAATGAATTGGAAACCTTCTGGACTGCTAGGGTACGTCTGGATTCGTAATAGAATGAAAGCCCTCTTTTTTTTCACGAATTGGATTGTATTTATAGGTTAGTACTATTCATTCGGGTGACTAGACCATTCGCATGGTTCAGTCGTGCGATTGAAGCATGCGGTTGATCCATACGCACGACTGAGTGTTCAGTCGTGCGACTGAGCCAATCTTATGTGTCAATCATACGACTGATCCAGTCTCCTGGTTCAGTCGTGCGACTGAGTCAATCGTATGAAGTTATTCATGCGTGTGGTCCATTCGCATGAGCCATTCGCATGAAAACTACATTATGTTAAGTTGGAATGTATTCATTAATAAACATTATGAGTAACCATTCAAACAATCACTATCCTAATTAACCAATTCAATATCGACTCATTAACGAAATATTAGTCATTACAAATCACAAACAACCAATATCATTTCATTAATCATATCAAATTACATCAGAATCAGATAAACATGATCAATTACATTTCATATCATGATCTAGGGACATACATGCATCAACAAAGAGGAGTTGCTTCAATTCAAGAGACAGAAGGTTTGGAACCTATGTCCGCTACCATCTGGTCAAGTACCAATAGGCACTAAATGGGTTTTCAGGAACAAAAGAGATGACAGAGGCTTGATCATCAAGAACAAGGCAAGACTGATAGTTCAAGGATACACTTAAGAGGAAGGAATTAATTATACTAATGTCTTTGCACCTGTTGCAAGACTTGAGGCAGTTAGGATCTTCCTTGCTTATGCTGCTTCCAATAACTTTACTGTCTACCAGCTTGATGTCAAGTGTGCCTTTCTATATGGGGATATAGATAAGGAAGTTATGTGTGCCAACCTCTAGGATTTGAAGACACACAGCATCCTCACTATGTGTGCAAATTGGAAAAAGCTCTATATGGGCTGCACCAAGCACCAAGGCTGTGGTATAAGACTTTGTCTCAGTTTCTCCTGAAGAATGGCTACACAAAAGGAACCATTGACAAGACTTTATTCATAAGGAAGTCTAGTAAGGACATTTTGCTTGTTCAAGTCTATGTTGATGACATCATATTTGGCTCTTCAAATGACCAAATGTGCAAGGACTTTGAAAGCATGATGATGAAGAAGTTTGATATGGGAAAAATGGATTTTTTCCTTGGAATTCAGGTGAAGCAATTGAAGGAAGGCTTCTTTATCAATCAATCCAAGTATGTCAATGACATCTTAGAAAGATTTGAGATGAAGGATTGCAAGCTAGCCAAGACACCTATACCCAGAAACCATAATCTTTATCCTGACCTTGAGGGGGAGGATACTGATCAACATCAGTATAGGGCGATTATTGGTTCTCTGATGTATCTTACAACTAGTAGGCCTGATATTATGTTTGCAACTTGCATCTGTGCAAGATATCAGGCTGCTCCAAAGGTGTCTCACCTAGCTGCTGCAAAGAGAATCCTCAGATACCTCAAAGGAGCACCTAAATTAGGTCTTTGGTATCCAAGAAATAGTGATTTTAATCTCTATGAATACACTGACAGTGACTATAGTGGCTGCAACATTGACAAGAAATCAACATCAGGAGGATGTCAATTTCTTGGTAGAAGGATCATCTCATGGCAATGCAAGAAACAATCATGTGTCTCTACATCAACTGCTGAAGCTGAATGCATTGTTGTTGCTAGCTGATGTGCTCAGTTGCTATGGATTCAAAACCAGATGTTAGATTGTGGATTCAAGTTTATGAGTACTCCTATCCATATTGACAACAACAGTGCTATCTCCATTACTGAAAATCCGGTGAAGCACTCCAAGACAAAGCATATTGACATCAGGTACCATTTTATTAGAGATATTCATGAGAAAATTTTGATTAAACTAATCAAAGTTGATTCAAGTGAACAATGTGCTGATCTGTTCACCAAAGCTTTTGATGAACAAATATTTAAGTATCTTATAACAGTTATTGGGATGATAAACATTGATTAACTTACCTCTTTTGAAAACCTTTTAATATGTAATGTCTTATGTCAATACAATTAAGCCATTTTACAAAAGATCTCTCTGAAACTTTCTAAGTATAAATTTCTTCCGAAGAGATACTAACCCTCAGAAGTTATCTTCATATCTTCCGAAGCAAAATTTCTCCAAGGATAACTTTTTTCTCGGAAGAGTTTTTAGTCTCGGAAGAAGCGATTGATTTCATATCAGATCTACTTCTGAAGCTTACAAAATCTCTCTCTTCGGAAAGCAATCTCTACTCTCGGTAGTTACTTTTTACCTTTGGAAGTAGAAATTGCCTTCGGAAGACAAATTACCTTCGAAAAAGTTTTATATTCGGAAGAGAGATTTTACTGTGTAACGGAAATCTCTTGGGCCCCACACTGTAAAAAAGCAAAGATTTCGTTAATGATGTCGGATTATTTAACTAAATTAAACCTTACCGGCCCTGTCACTTCATCCACTAAACCGTCATTTCACCTTATCCTAACACTTTACCGCTATTCCACCCTCTTTTAAATAATCTCCACTGTTCACTCTCATCTTCTTACTACAACTTTTACAGCCCTAAAAGTTTCCCTGCTTCCAAACTCACCCACACTCAAACTGCTTTACCTTCACTGTTACAATGGCCTTAAATCCTCAACACAACCAAGTCGCTCTTCTTGATTTTTCAAGAGATGTAGACTTCTCTGAAATCATCTCCTTTCACACCCAATCATCCTACTACACAGCCTTGACTATTAATCCCACGGTTTACCTCAACCACATGATTGAATTTTGGGGAAACACTCAGGTCGAAACCCTAAATGGGGTTCGTGTAATACGATCCTGCATTTGTGGCCAAGAGTTGGTCATCTCTAAACAACTCATCAGGGAGCATCTGGAGCTTCATGATGAAGGTGCCCCTACTGAGTTCCCCAAGGCAGATTTAGACAGCACATACATCCTCATGGGATATGGTGGAGATGTGAGCAGGTCGATAGTCTACAAATACAACTTCTCTTACAACTGGAAGTTCCTCCTGCACATTTTCCTTCACTACTTGTCAAACAAAACTGGGGGATGGGATCAAATTCCATATGAACTAGGGTGCCTAGTTCATAGATTGGTGCGAGTCCTGCGCTTCAACTACTCAAGATTTGTGTTTCTCAATCTCATTGGAAATCTTTAGAGGGAAACATTCTTTATGTATCCCAGATTTCTTCAGCACATCATTAACTGTGAGCTGGACCAGAGTCGGCTTGTTTGTGCAGCCACTCTATCTGTCCCTTACATGAGGCCAACCATCTTCAAGACATTGAAGAGGGTATTCACCAACTTCACTGGCAGGTACCCTTCTTTACCTACTAGTATGACTAAGCACATCGCTCCTGGTGACATCCATGTTCACCCACAGGTGATGAACCCACACCAGCAACTGCAACCACAATGCCAACACTACCTTCTCCTCCCATCACCATTACCTACACAAGACGCCCCAAACGAATCCTTGTTCAATCTACTCTGATTGAACAAGCTCCTCCTGTTCAACCTAAAAAGGCTAGAGTGGAACATTGGGCTCCCACTCAGTCTGAGGTCTCACCTTCCTTCACCATTGACCTCAATATGGGTCTTGAGTCTCCTCAATCTCAAACCCATGAGCCCATTACCCAAACTGAAAGCCCTTAGGGTGAGTCATTACACTCCTCTGAGCAGCCAACAAAGGACAGCCCCACCAGAGGCTTAATGCCTGTAGACATTGACCAAGGTCCCGGGTCAGTAGGTTTAACCTCCTTATCTTTCATTGACCTTCTCTTCAAAACTGATGAAGAGATAACATCTCTCCATGGCAATGATGTTGATCTATAACACCCTCTCCAAGATCAACAGAGCCTAGAGAGATCCCTTATCTCTAGCCCCCATTAGCAACCCTTAACTGAGGTGAGTCCCACTGATGTGGAGGGGACTCATGCAGATTTAGCTGCCACTAAAGAAGGTGCCTCAATGGACCTTATGGATAGTGGTAACATCTCTGAGACTGAATCTTTGGCAACCATGCCTTTTGTTGACTCTACAAGAGACATCACTAAGCAAGGGAAACCAGGGTGCCAAGAAACCACATCTGGTGGTGAGGCTGAACATACTAGGTATGTTATCTCATCTCCCCGTGATTCTTCAAAAGAAGATGAGGGAAGCATGAAACTCTTCATTACGGACCTACTATCTAAATTCTTAAACCTTGAATCCAAGGTTAGGACTTTAGAAGAAAGGTCCGCCACTTAGCAACTTGAGATTGACAATCTCAAGGCTCAACTAGCTGAGAAACAGATTGAGAGATCTGTTAGGCATGTACCTATTCAGGTCTCCTTGACCTCTTCCTCCAGCTCATCTACCTCTCAAGATGATGCTACCAAAAAGGGGGAGAGTGTTCAGAGACAAACATATGAAGACCCACATAGCCAATCTTCAACTTCTAAATACTCGGCTCCTATCACAACTTCTTCTGAGCCATCTCAAGTCACTCTAACAATTGATTCAAGGATGCTCAGAGATCTCTACAGATTCTTTTCTCAGTTCTTGTTGAGATTTGCTGGTGATCAGCCAAGTTTTGATGCTGCCATGATTTACTTTGGAGCTGAAGAGCTTCAGAGGCTTACTGCACCTTCTACCACTGTGGAAGAAGTTGGTTAACCTAAGGTCCACATGGAACCAGAGATTCAATTCGAAGGGGAAATAGAGACTGATGGCCCAACAACTGAAACAGTTGAGACAAAATCTGCATTCCCTCTTACTTTTGAAGCCGAAGTTAAAGCCTCGGAAGAACAAGCTGAATCTTCCGAAGCTGAAATGGAAGCTGCGGAAGGAATGTTCAAAATGTCCGAGGAACTGATCATCACAAATACAGTCCTTGAAATGGAATCTGAGGTGAACAGTGAGGACTTTCTGGATCAACCTCCTGTCCAGACACCATCTCTACCTCTCGCACAATCAGTATCCACTGTCCAAGAACCACCAAAGTCAAGTTCTTCAAATGATACCAAAGGGAAACAGAAGATGACTGCGGAAGAGCTTCAGGAAGAGGAGAAGATTGAAAAGATGAAAAGAAAAGGGAGACTTCCAACTGGGAAGCTGTTGGCTACTAGTACAAAAGCAGCTGCAGCCAACTAGGAGGCTGTCAATAACAAAAGGAGAGAAGAGATCATTGACCTGCTCATCCAGCTCGGAGTTACCAATGAAGAAACATTCCTGCTACCATTAGAGGAGTTTGTGAAACTGGAAAAGGCAACCAAGCTGCAGCAGGAAGCAGCAAGGTTGGCCTCAGAGGAAGAGAAGGAAAAGGAACAAAGGGAAGCTGACATGCAGCTACGGAGGGAAAGGATAGATTTCCTAACCTCCAGAGGCTTCTCTCTTCAAGAACTTTCTCCACACAATGATGAAACGATCCTTTGGCTCGTCAACAAAGAGCAGGATCAAATGGAGAAAGAAAGAAAAAGAGTTGCAAGAGAAAAGCTGAAGGAGAAGAAGAAGAAAGAGGAAGAAGTAAGGGCATCTGCAACCAGGAAGATAGGTGGATAAAAGACTATCTCCGGGCTCATGGCTTCTCTGGAAGGCAGGTGGGTCCCATGTCTGAAAGGACACTCCAACGAATTGTCAGTGAGATCAAAGCTGACATTCATTCGGGGAAAAGAAGAGAGATGTACAGAAGGGTACAGGGGATAACCTTCACACCAACCACTCAACCCCAACCTGAACCAATTCCCTCTCCCTTCACCATCAAAACTGAACCATACACTCCTGAACCCACACCTTCACCTGCATCTACCTCTTTACCTCAACCATCAAAACTGCCCATCCTTTAACCCAAAACTCTAACCCGAACCACCTCACCACATCCTACCCCACAACCTTCTCAACTATCCCCTCAGCATTCTAAACATCTCTCTCTGGAAGAGTTTAAAAGCATCAAGAATAAGCTCACCACTTGCACAACCCTAAGCAACATCTCCTGTGAGGAAGACTCCATCAAGCTGACTTATGTGGATGGATTTTCATGTTCCCTCACAAGAGATCAATTTCTTGATCTACCCAGAGGAACACTAGACCAGGCTGTAGTACTTCTAGGAATCAACTCAGAATCATTAAATGATGAAGAGAAGAAACTAAGAAGGAGTTGGTGACTCTACTGGATAGATCTCCCACCAAGGGCACAGCCTTTCTATAGATGGTGGAAGGTTCTAAATTGGAACCTATAGTTTGATGGGAATATGATAATAGCTCCCATCAACTAACTCTTTTCAAAGGGCCACAACAAAGGGTACATATCATTCAGGGAAACAGATTGGAGATCCGTCAACCAAAGATTTGTACAAACTTCTCAGCACCACATCAGGGAAGAACAAAGAGACTGATAAGTATTTACTTTCCCTGGTGCCGAAAGTTTTGAGGAGCAGAAACAAGTGAGGTTTTGGTAGAATCAGCCTAGGGGGAGTTTGTTGGATCAAGAAGAAGGCTGGTGCAACCAAAACCAAATCACTTAGACAAATTTTGGTGCTGCTTACAAAGGCTTCCGAAGCCAAGTGTGGAACTTCCGAAGGAAGTTGAGTTCTTCCGAAGACAGAGTGAAAGTTCCACTTCCGAAGCCAAAGCTCTACTTCCGAAGATAAATTATTCACTTCCGAAGATGAAGTCTCAAAGGAAAAAATCAGAAGACTACTTCCTAAGTATGAAGAATGCAGAAGTTCTCAAGCCTCGGAAGAAGCAGCCTCTTCCGAAGTATAAGTGGCTTCGGAAGTACTTGTTCTTCCGAAGCCATTTAACCTTCGGAAGACACTGCTATGAACCAGTGGACATAAGTATGGCCTCTGACACTCCGTTGCAGACCTCTGATACTGTATGGCGTTTTCTTAAAGAGCCATGTAGTTGACCATACTTTATTCCACTGTTCACCTTTTTATGTTAGTACAAGTTACCAACTTTAGTTGGTGACAAAAGGTAAGTCAGAGACATGTCCTGACTACCATATCTCAGATAAAGTCTTATCTAAGATACTTTACACTATAGCTTTGTAGTATTTGCTTTAGTTAGAGGATTCCAGCTGGTATCAAAGTATACCCGGTTATAGGTAGTATTATATTTAGTCTCTCATTGTAACTCATAAGAACATGCTTGTAAGAGTCTTGTAATATTTGAGTTGAGAAGCAATATATGCAAGTACCTTTAAAATTACTTCTTGTGTTTTATTATTACCTATTATATTGTTATCAACTCTTAAAGATTCTGCTTTCATCGAGAGTGTTGTTTAAGTGAGTTTGAGAGAAAACCAAGTGTTTAGTGACAAAAACCGATCCTGCACATGGCCACTATTATTGACTTTTTTCAAGTCTCCCCTTTTATAAGTATTCATTACTTTCATATACGATAGTATTTCTTAATAAAAATTACATTATAAAACAAGTTTTTTTTTATATTTAAAACCAATATAGCTCATTTATATAAAAGGATAAAAAAAATTACGGGGAGGAGCTACAGATTCAAGGGGGGTCCGAATACTGCGTATAAAGGACTGATTTTCCACGTGCATCAGATTAGATATGGGCGTCATTGTGCCTTAAGTGCACTTAATTATGTATTTTTGCAGTACCGTTTAAGCGATGGTCAATACACTTAATCTTGCAATAAAAAGATTGTTTAGAATAGTTAACAGATCAAATAGGAAACCGGGACTTTGGTTATAATACTATAAACACAAGTAAATAAGAGACATAAAGTTAAGAACAACAAAGATGTTCGGTTTTCAAGATTATAATATATTGCTTCTTAAGTTCTATTACAAGTGATACAAAGAATAAGAAATAAGTTATAAGGACTTGACACACTTTATACTATATCTTACAGCCGGCCATACTTAGAAGGACAGTTGGATACGTTTGATCTAGACAACAAAATCAATGTAAAGTCAAAAGGCAGATCTGCCTTTTGACTAGTGACTATGACATGTCATACCTCACATCTTAATATATTACAAAAAGGATAAAAGTACATAAAGTAGAAAGTTACAAACTCAAGACCTCAATGTATAGTTACAAAAGGCATGGACCATTCACCAACTTCTATAAGTTGGTGAGTCTTTAGAGTTGCAGCAAAAAGTTATTCAGCTTTATGAAAAGTAAATCAAAGAAGGCATGTTCTTCAAAGTTTTCGGAAGAAATATGTCTTCACTTCATTTGTTTCATGAGACTTTGTCTTTGAAGTTTTGAAAGACTTCACTCTTGGCTTCGGAAGATATTGGTCTTAGCTTCGGAAGATGTTACACTTAGAGTATTTTTGATGTGGGGTGTAAAACTTCTGAAACAACTTCTACGTTGCACTATGTGCATGTATACATGAAAGACTTAGTTTGTTTAGAGTGCATCATCCTTTTAATAAACTTTACAATTTTTATTAGTTATTGTTTTTTTTTAAATTTGATGAATTCTAAAATAATATATTGGTGAAATAATATTATTACGTATTTCTATTATAAAACATAAAAGAATGACAAAAACTACCCAAAAGATAATAACCTAGAACACGTTGATAAATTGATTCATTGTGTTTTTTACTTGTCATTGTGTTATCTTAAACACTATGGGGGCGTTTGTTTTTCTGAGAAGCACTTCTTGAGCTCTTTTGTTTGTTCGACACAGACCAAGCGCAGACGTTGAGCTTTGCAGATTGTTTGTTTTTTAAAAAACATTTCATTAAAAAAGAGCTTCATGAGGTCTGCATGGTAAAGAAATCGACTTCTAACCTCTTCTCCTCCTTCCCCAAAACCATTTACCTCCCCTATCGGCTTCCCCCCCAAACCATCGACCTCTCCCATCTCCTTCCCCTCTCCACCGCCGGCCAACCCACCACCGTCGCAGCCAGCGCCGGCTACCGCAGCCCAAGCAGCCATCGCCGACCTCCAGCCCCCCATCATACAGCCCCCTTTTCGTCGACCTCTAACAACGCAGACCTCTCCCGTCTCCTTCCCCTCATCACTATCGGCCAACCCGCCACCGGTCGCGGCCAGCACCGGCCACCGCGGGCCAAGCAGCCACCACCGACCTCCACCCCCAATTGTACAACCCCTAGTCGCTAACCTCCAACCCCCTTACAGACCGTCGAAGAAGAAGAGAATGAGGAGGTTAAAACAGCCAGCCCCCAAAATCAATGGATCTATCGTCTCCTAAAGTGTCGTTTTACTGATTTAATTTTGAGTTCGCTAGGTTTTGCTCTTGATTTCTATATTATGGTAGTTGTTTGTGATACATTTGGTTATAGAGTATTGTTGAAATCCTTATTTCGATTAAAGATGGTTTGGTGATTTTACGTGAGTAGTTTTTGTTTTCTGTATTGCTTGATAATAAATTTAGGTCCTTTTTTAATCATTTTGTTGTTGATTGCTCTAGTTTGTTGTGTTGTTTGATGGTTTTTTAATGTCGGAACCCTAGATTTTCTTTGAATTTTGATGGTTTGATGAGTTTGGTTAAAACCCTTTTCGTTGATGAGTCTGCAAATATTAAAAGAACAAACAATCTTTTTCTTACAAACCACAGACGTTTGGTCCACCACTTCTTCTACAGATGTTTGCAGATGTGGTTCGTAGACTACATAAATTTTACTATAGAAAAAACAAACAACACCTATGAGTTTTAAAAAACACATTGATAAATAAAAGTAATTTGCACATCTAATTATAAATCACAATGACAAGATAACAATAATTTTATGTAATATATAAAAGAAACAAGAAAATGATATAAAACATAGAACACATTGATAAAATGATTCATTATGTTTTCTATTTGTCATTATCTTATACTAAACACTATGAGTTTTGACAAAAACACGCTGATAAATAACACTATTTTGTACATCTAATTATAAAGCACAATGATAAGAAAATAATAAGTTTATATAATATACAAAACATAATGATAATTAAATCATTGTGTTTTTGCTTATCATTATGCTATATTGAACACTATAAGTTTTGAAAAACACATTAGTAAATAATATCATTATGTAATTCTAAAAGTCAAACATAATAATAAGATAACAAAGAATTTAAAGCCGATTCGCACGTTACCAAATTTGGACAACATTTCCCTCACCTATATCAAATATACACTTAACTAAAATCATTGCTAAAATTGGACAACATTTCGCTCACTTCTATCAATAATACACCTGTTTGACAACATTTAAATCAGTCTCTTAATGATTTAGATGCTTAAATGGTTTGACACTTAATAGTTCAGACGGTTTGTTTTGTAAGCAAATATCTAAATAGTTAGACATTTACCTCTGAATAATTAAGCATTATCCTAATGCTAAATGATTAATAGGTCTAATACTAAATGTATAAGACCACTTATTTGAATTAGTCAGACATATATCTTTGAACAGTTTACTTCAACACTTAATGGTTTAAACCTCTTATTAATTTATTATTTAATCATTCAAAAATTATCAAACAATCTCTTAACCATTTATTAGAAAAGCATCAACATAAATGAACTTTAAAAAATTATGTTGGATACAACTGGTCAACATTACATAACTACAAAACTATATCTTATGTACAGTGTTTGACCATTTATAAAATATAGTGAAACATTTTAGATATCAACTATAAATGTGAATAAAGTTTAAAAAAATGTCATTATTTGTTTAGAAAATATAAAACATCAAAGATACTAATTTCTTTTCTTTTACATTGTAAATATCTCGTAAATATCTCTTACTTTCGAAACCAACATTCTGAACGTTAAACTCGATAGAACAAAACTTCTTAAATTGATGCCAAAACTTAAAAAAGTCCTCAAAGCAAATAAGAAGTCATATATTTTAAAGTGTCCCGTACCTAAGCGACCACCCCATCATACTAGAGAATTTACCTGAGGTATGGGTCAAATTCATTAATGATGCTCAAGTCATAACCAATTAATGATAACATCTATTACCCAACAGTTATAGAACTTTTTCAAAGGTTTGATGGCTTATGACATGATTAAAGATTTAAAGGAAAGGCTCCATTAAGAGTATGTACTAAATAGGTCATTTCATCCATTCTCATATTACAACAAATCAAACACTACCTAGGTCTTAAGATGCTTAGATATGGGTGATTTTACCCAGAATTGATATATAAAAGACCATGCTTCTCCCATTGATGATATAAATCAAGCTATAGGGACTTGTATTGTTCAATTAAATGAGATGCATGGAGACGAGAAGTTGGGACAACAGTGCATCCTAGACTCCGTAGATAAGCGGTCTGTCAAACATTAATTCAAAACGTATTATTAGCAATGATGTATTCTAGATTAATCATTGTTCTTTGTTGCATAAACATTAAAAAAACCAATATATGTAATTAGGAACAGCTAACTCACCTGCTTAGATGTAGCTACAGAGGAACCCATTGCACTCTCGATCCTCAACTTTTGAAAATGTTCCTGCAAGGAAAAGTACTTAAGACTTATGAGTGTGACTGTTAATCCTAAATGAATAAGATCAAAAAACCAACCCGATATATTTACCCATTAGAGATAAACCAACCCAAATAAGCTCATTCATGAGTAAATAGGTCAAAACCGCAAGCGAACTATAACATCCTGATTTATAAGATTTAAATATACTTTTATATCATATTACGAGTTTATTTATAGCAAAACAGTAACTAGCAGATACTACTAGTAGATATTTTTTAGGGTCAAATTCATAATTAGTAATTTGGGTGGAACTTATGGACGAACCATGTTAACATTTTGCAAATAAACACCTACGTGAATCTTGGGTAGATCAATACAAATAAAAATTAAAGAATGTTTTACTCAAGCTAACCATTATGCGAATAAAACTGGTTGACATGTTTTGTATAGTTTAGTTATTCCTGAGATAAACATCTTTTTAATGAGAAATAAATAGGTTAAAATAGTGTTATGGTGGTTCAATTGTGAATAGAAAGAATTATGGGACGAGTCAAAATGAACCGTATGAATATAGATTATTCTAGGGGCATAAACCCAAGTGACGTTCTAGTATAATGTTTGACTACTAGTAGGTCAAGAGTTGGAAGATAACCAAGATGGAGCTATCTTCTTGTAAAGGACTAAAGGTGAGGGTAAATGCGTTTTGTTGAAGATAGTAAGTAGTTCTAAATTGTAAGTTTGTAACTACTAATGTTTAGTGTTATTGTTGTCTTGTGAATGCTTATTCTTAAGGCGGACCGGAAACATGTATCAAGAAAGGGTGGTTTATACAAACTATTGAGTATGGATTGACTTAAAAATGAAATATTATTCTGATGGATTTTGGTGGTTTAAACCTACAAAGAAAGAAGCAAAATGATAATAAGTCGTGTGACCCAAGTGCTGAAAATTCAGCTTATTTTCAAGTTTCAACCAGCTTTTTACATATCATGGTAAATTAATTAGATGTCTGCTCAGTGTGTGTTATATATCGACTGAAAACTCTATGCATCTACTTTACTTAGATATTTTGTCTGAAGGGAACACACATCGTAAGCATGGTTGTAAAAATCACTAGCCGCTAGTTGGGCGGTAGAGTACCGACTAGGGATTAATCAGGATTAACAGGGACTATATGAAATTAATCGGATTGGAATTTCATATGTTCATTTTCAAATATATAAATATATATACAATTTTTGTCAAAATTATACATAAAATTTTCAAAATTATATATATAATTTTCAAATTTTAAATATATATACAACATTTTTCAAAATTATACATATAAATTTTCTTATTTAGCCTATTTTACCAAACTTTTGACTAATATTGACTGATTCTCTTAATTTTGGCCCATTTTGACTAAATGTGACCAAATTTTGACTAATTTTGATCAATGTGGACCCATTTTCTCTGATATTGGTCGATTTCAACCGATTTTGACCTTTACTGATTTATTGCGCGATTAGTTATAATCAAATCGGTGGGTGACCGATCAACAATTAATCGGTGCTAGACGTCGATTTTTACAACACTCATCGTAAGTGGAGAAAAACATTGACTTGCTACAGTTGGGCAAAACTTTTTTTAATATAAACTTTTTAGAATTTACAAAACCATAAGAAATCAACCAAGGACCCATTAGACTTGGTTTCTATATGCTAAAGGTGTCTATTTTTGTTGTTTGTAAACTATAGTGGAAAATATAACCGAGGTATGGGTTGGTTTGGTTGTAAGTTAACTTGAGTAGAATATTGTATAAGGAAAAAGTAGTGTTGAGAGGTAATTATAATTGTGTGTCAATAACTATGTGTTTATACGTACTCACCTAGAGTTGTATGGGTTATTGGTGTAGTGTTATGTGTATGTTCTTACATGAGTTGAATTGAGAGGCATCTTGATATGGTGTATATATGCTAATAAGAAGTCATAAAAGTTGTGACTCGTATGTGTGAATACATGTATAACATTGCATGTGAATGAATAACCCTTGTGTTAATAAGGATATGTGATTTAATCGAGAATGTTATGAGTTATTTTGTGGAGTGATATGATGGTTACCCACAACATGAATTCTAAAGTCGCAAGGTTTGAGACCCAACGTGGCACTGGATAGAGGTAATCACAAGAATTGTGATGCTATATGTATAATGGAGGCACAATATTATGACCAAAACCAATCATTGAGTTGCATGTTCGATGACTTTTAATGTAATCAAAGTGTTAAATGTATGTATAAATGTGTCATATTAATTATTATGGGTTGTGATAATGTTTATATTTATATACTACTAATGGTGTTCTATTTTGAGTGTTTAAGAATATCAAGGCTAAACAAGAGAATGGGTCAAAATAGCTGGTTAAAAGTTGGAAAAATTGTGAGTTGTGCAAGTATTGGTGTAAGCTACGCCACTCTTGGGGTGCAAGTGTTAAGTCATATATGGTTTGTGATACGCTGACGGTTACATCACTGTGTACGCATATCAGTGTTTATTATGGTACAGACCGAGGAGGGGCCAAATCACTTCGCGATCTAATGTATGCAACTTTAATCTACACTTTGTACCGGACGTTGTTTCCATACGGCTTCAACCCAAGGCTATAGGTCACAAACTAACAATCGTACCAGTTTCTCTAAGGCCAGCCCTCTAAATAGATCAGAATGATCACATCTAACCCTAAGATTATTTAGAATTGTGGCCTAAATTAATAGCATGTGCATGTAAGATTGTTGGTTAGTAGTCATGAGACAAACCTGCTTTTCCCTTGTAATATACTCACGCTTGTCTGCAGGAATTTTCAGCCATTGTAGAATCTGATGATTGAGAAAGGAAGGATCATTTTAATTATAAGTATCGAAGATAAAGTTACTGAATTTGATATTTTGATCTAAACACAGATTGTTGGAACCTACATTTTCAGCATACTGGAATGCTTCTTTGCTCTTCAAGTATGACTTAAGGGACCGAAGAACTTCCTAGAAATAAATAAAGTTGATAGTTGTTATGCAAGGTTAGCCACAAATAGTACATACTCATTTGAACAAATAGACATATTCGCAATTAAAATTTGCTTCGCAGGATGTTTTAAGCCCATTTTTTTAAATTTTCTACTTATTTTTGCTTCACAAAGATCCAAGAGGAAGTGTATCACCTTTTGTGCAGTTTTCTTCACTCTAAGCCTTTCATCAATTACAAAGGCAACCTGTTAACGATCAGAAACAAGGAATCGTAGTCAAGCCATGACACAAGAAAACATAAACATTCTTACCTGACCTTTCATGTGTTTAAATAGTAGAAGTGAAAATTTTGACCCATTTACTAATGAATGGGTCAATCCGATTATGTTTTATCTCTAACATGTTAAAGAGGCAAAATAAATAAAGGTGTATTTTTAAACTATAAACCCTACTATATCATTTTATTTACAAGTCATCTTTAAAACCATATAATTTTTGTAATCATATTTGACAAACTAATTACTTATTTGAAAAACAAAAGGTGCAAACTGTGGACCTATTGTTCGAGGTCAG
This sequence comes from Flaveria trinervia, assembly GCA_025506515.1. Lineage (NCBI taxonomy): Eukaryota > Viridiplantae > Streptophyta > Magnoliopsida > Asterales > Asteraceae > Flaveria > Flaveria trinervia. The sequence goes on from CM046456.1 coordinate 45,236,369, forward strand.
TCCAACCTAAAATTGACCAATATTAAAGGCAGTGTTGTTAATGGCGAATAGCGGTAAATAGCGACAAGGTACCTTTATGCTACGTAGCGAATAGCGGTAAATAGCGCCCGCTATTTTGTGTTTAGCGATTAAGTAGTATATATATTATGAATGTTTTATATTCAATAAATAAACATGTTTAGCAATAAAATAGTAGAAAATTTATGCAAACACCACCAAAATAACTAAAGCATTCTATTACTAATCATCTAAATATCATATTTTCACAATTTGGTGTTAAAAAAATAAATAAAATAAAATAAAAAAACGCTACCTGGTCACTTTTAAGCCGCTAACCAACTTGTAGCGCTGCTTCACCTATACGCGACGTAGCGCGCTACGATCGCTATTGACAACTACGATTAAAGGATACATGTTTCGACCAGAAGCCCATTTGACCGGTGACCCAAATTTCCCCCACCCCAAAAAATTACAACAACTAATAAAATAACTAACGAGACCAAGTAGTCAAGTACAAGGAACAAGGATGTGCACAAACCTTATCAAGCAACCTCTTTGGTTCCTTGAACGCTGCCTTCTTGGCCCATTGATGAAATAAATGGGAAACAGTTGCTCGTTCTTCACAGCTGAATCTATTTTTATTGATTATATAATATCCAAGTTTGTTAATTCAACAAAAGAATGAGATTAGCAGTTAAGAACACATTCAAATTCTGAGGACCTTTTCAAGAAATCATTGCCATTGCAAGGCAAGATTGTTTCATTTGATTCTTTGGAATCTTCATTAAAAATACCGTTGATGGCTTCACTGCTCCCCATTTTTACTTTTGCATGTTCTGTCGCTTGCCGCTCATCAGCAAGACAAGAATGTTTATTTGGAAGTTTCTGATGCTCTGCTTGCATATATACTGAACTTGACTCGTCCTACAAACAAAACTTAATGATGTAGAAGTCAAAGCAGACCTTCATTGTGTTGTAAAAATGTAAAATCAAATGTTCTTGAACTCGGTTTAGAAAACTTAGAAGACACCTGAATTTCAAGAAGATGCTTTGGATTTCTTTTAGGAAACGTGAAGGTTGACAAACCTGAACGAAAGCAATGATTTTAAATTAGAGGCAATTCTGAGCCATATACTAATGAACATGTGACTCGGTTTGTGAAAATCTCAAACATGTCAAACAGGTAGATTATAGGGTTAGCTTAATACAAGTCGATTCTGGTTATTTTCATCTATAAAGGGTAGAATGGATGAATAAGAAAATTAGCTAGAAAGAAATTGACCAAATGGTTTATTTTGTCAAATGGGTTTATTTTGTCAAATGGGTTGAAAGTCATCAATGCATATTTTTAACGTGTGAGGCCCCTAATTCATTTTATAAAAAATATTGGATTGAATGATATAAATTTTTACTCCTACTTTGATCGCTTTGATATATGAAAAAATAAGAAGATTGGGTAAAAAAAGTATATGGTCAACAAAACATAACCCTTTTAGTATTACCCGTCTTGAACCGTAACCTAGCATGCCTATATTGTCACTGGTAGTTATTATGATCAGGAATTATGCACAACAATTGAAGTCATAAGAGATGTTTATGCTTCACCTGCCAATTTGAATCCATAGTGACATATAGAATAAAAAGTTTCTTTCTTGCACGAGTTATTGCCACATATAGTAAGCGACGTTCCTCCTATCACCGTTCAAAGAAGAGAAACATCATGGTTTTACCAAGAAGGGTTTATCATGTAAAATGAAATGAAACATTAATTCAAGTTCAAGAGCATGCTTACCTCAAGGGAGGCACAGGTTTCTTTTGTGGTACCATTAAATTCATGTAAAAGGGGGATCTCTGATTCATTTGCCTGAAAGATTGATCCATGAGTACTCTTGTTATGTAAATAGGTTTCAGTAAAGTTTTTCAACCCATTTACTTATAAATGAATTGATTTAGAATTTTATTATCTCTAATGGGTTATACGTAAGCTGGTCATAGTTGCCCAAAATGTATTTTAATTGAACAATACTTTTGCATATTACTCAAAATTTCTAATTGGTGAAATAATAGAAGTATAGAACATCAAAAATCAAAACTGAATCTTTGGGCAGAGAGTACTTCGGGTCAGCCCCCCATGACTAATTTTAACCCATTACTCAACTTGCCAGGCCCGACCATTTTGCCACCTCTAGATTTCAGCATAGGTAATTTTAGTTCAGTACCTTAACTATGAAGACAGTGTCCCACTCCAACCCTTTTGACTATTGGAAGGAAAAGATAAGAAATATTATGAGATTCGTTAATTATTGATTTAAGATTATACAGCAATAAAAGATTATGATTCATGATAATTTAGACAAAAAAAAACTACAGATCTTTGGAGGGAAAGGAAATATACCTGGTGAATGGTAGTAAGAGTAACAGCATGATTATTATCATGTCGCCTCACCCGAAAATTCTCTGTTTCCCTTTCAGATATAAAATCTATAAACTCTTTAAGTACATTTACGCATCCTTTTTCTTTTGTAACACTATCATTGACATTAATATCAAAGTTGTATGATTTTAGAAACTCAGATACATCATCCAACAGATATTGAAGAACCTGCGCAAGCAATAAAGAATTATTTATCTAGCTATGTTTTATAATAGTCCTTGAAAACTTACCGATCTAAGATCATGCTCTTCGTTTAGCAACTTCCCTCCATCAGCATCAAGAACTGCTCGTTGCTCAAGGAGGTACTTCTGTAACAAAGAGATACAAAAGAATAAAAATTGAAAAGTTAATACATCTAACCCATAAATATTCATCCTCTTTCTCAACTAAGTTAAATGAAAAGGATGACATACCTGAGGTATCAAGTTTGCCACCGATCTGATGACAGCTGAAATAGACTGTTCCTGTCATCATAATGCTTATTCTGTTAAAATGTTGATCCCCCTTGGATTTTTTAACTTTCATGATATTATTTGTGTACCAGACCAAGGAATAATCAAATAATGCTAAACCTAAAACACCCGTAAATATGTGCTCTCTGTATATGAGATTTAAAGGTTTTGCAACTTACAATAACTAAAATAGAATACATTATTCATTAACCACAAACTGACTAATTATTGTGACCTAGGAACAGAATGCATACTATTATACAAAGGAGAGAGCTGTGTTTACCCTGTGAACAAGTTTTGAAATCATTCCTAACGTATCCAACACCTTACGTCCTTGGTGATCTGACTCCTACAATCAAAGATGTAATAAAGAATTACAATGTCAAAATAAATTCACTGAATAGGTAAGTACCCTAGCAAAATAAGGGGCATAATTGTTGACTTGCTGCTAATATCACATAAAAAGTATGTGACATAGCAGTTGAACTTAAGGTAAAACAGCTTCAATAGCATAAAAATTTTGATTGTACAAGTGTGTATTTTTTAATGCACCAAACCTTTTGAAGGTACCAGAGATCTTTGCACTGAATATATCAAAAGCAGCGGATATGAAGCTGCATTTTCTTACAGTTGAAACTTTATTAATATGGTCGATTATCTGCAAAGTGGAAAAGTGAGAAATACATGTCTCCGTACATTCATAACAGATTCATAAAGTAATGGAATTTGAAACGTCATGCATATTAATAAGGATATGCAATTAAAATTATACCCTTTTCTTTTCGTCTTTTTCAAGATTTAGCAGGGCTTTGAATACTCGCCTAAATGACCCATCATCACACACCACCAATGTTGTTTTGAGCATGGATATAATAGCCCTTACTACCTGTAGGATCTCAATCAGTAACTGAAGGTAAAATACCATGTAACAATATCAGAAGATGATACAAGAGTTAGCTGAAAGCATCTACTTGCCAACCTTTTTTCTGTAGAACGCAACCCCATGAACGTTAAATGGGATTTTTCTTTCACGGAAAGCTGTTTGGAACATTTTCCCTGACACCTGTTACGTTGAATGTAAAGCCAATAACAGCTTAACAAATTTGCATACAATGATAAAAGCTTATGTTTGGGGGTAGCGATATGCAAAACTTGGTCAGAACCAACAAAATTGTAGGACCAATCCAGCCCACTAACGGCTGTGTTCAGTTCTCTTCACATTTTTTATTCTTTTCTACAACTGCTTTACAGTTTAGTTTTTTTTCAAAACTGATCTTTAGTTCACTGAGCTCTGTTAGAACCAAGACTAAATAAATCTTTGATTTTTCAGGCATACCTTTTCTTTTCAAGCGAAGGCAAATCCAAATATGTATTCGGACATATGTGCATCTGGTTCACAGTTACATTTGGGATCTAAACCAGTGGGCCAGTTTAAATCAGTTTGTTTTTTCGGTTTTTAGTTTCTATTTTTCTGTTTTTATCCACTTATGGTCCAGTTCGGAACCGATGAACCTATTGGGAAGTGGGATACACATAGGTACAGATGCTTGACCTGTCGACGATAAAGAACTGCAATCTTTCCAAAAGTGCCTTTAACAGATGAACCGGAAGAAGTGAGTTCTAATATCTTGTCCACAACAAATGAACATTGTGCATCCTCATTACAACATTCTTTAACAATAATCTGAGTAGGTATTCCAAATTATGCAAAATCAGTCACAAACCTCGTGTCTACACAAACTCATCCACGTATATTCTATAAATAAAGAGTTAAGAAAAAGTTACCTTAGAGCCAGAAGAATTATCAGTAAGAACTTTGTTTAACTGACACCGTTTTGAATTATTTTGTATAAGAAATGAAGCAGCGTCAACAATACAGCGAGTAGAACGATAATTCTTATTTAGTCTGATCTGAAACAAAATTATGTAAAGAACAAGAAGAGACATTTCTTAGAATATTCAATCTTGAGAAGTCAAACAGTTACAAATTACGCAGAAAGTAGACACCTTTAAAGATTATATAAGTGTTAGTCAGACCTCCTTGTGAGGCTGAAAATCTCTGCGGAATGACTTGAATCCACTTACATCAGCACCATTGAAACTGAAGATCGACTGCATTGTGATTTGTAAATCTAAGATCAAACTTATATAAGCAGGTAAAAGGTGGATAATCCATATATGTACCTGATCCTCATCTCCAACAATTGTTATGTGTTTATGTGATGCCAGAATTCGTAATAAACCATATTGCATTGAACTTGTGTCTTGAAACTCATCTATTACAATTGCTTGCCATGACTCCTGACACTCCTTGAAAACTTCAAGTGATAAACAACTAAAGATGTCAAAATTAGAAGATTAACATTTATACAGAAGAAACATATAAATAAACATACGCAGATGCCCAACCTTCAGGAAAACCAGTAAGCAGCTTCACAGAGCAGCTAATTAAATCGTGATAATCCAGAGCATTACATGAGTTTAATATGTCCTCGTATTTCCTAAGAATTGCAGCCTGATTCCAGATCAGATTAGTCATTCAGAAGCTAATAAATATATAAAAATATATTATCTGAAGTAATCTCACTCCTGTAGCATTTCCCTGTTGCTGGAAATCTTCAGAAGTTTTCCCAGAAGCTTTAGCCTGAATATACAGTAAAACATAATGTAGAGGTAATAGATATATCGTGTCAGACTGTCAGGAAGAACATAAATAAATAGTAAATGATAAATTACTTGTGAGACAAATTTCAACCACTTCTTTGACTTCTCTCTAAACTCTTCAAGGCAGTTCTTAGTGGCATCTGAGTCATTACAAAGTTTGTCAGAATCTGAAATCTGTAGGTTCTTTCCACTCTCAGTGAGACGCACGGCTTCAATAACTGCCTTTCTTTGCTGTCCCTGACCATATAGCAAAAATTCTGGTGTACGACCTATTCTATAATGAAAAACATGTTATAATAGTAAAAACAATGAAACAAAGTAAACATATTAGCATAGATGACAATTATATCATTAGAACTTGGCAAGAGGCTATAACATCATAAGCCATTCAAAACACATTACATGTTTTCAAATGAGTATATCCACTATAAACTAACATTTACATACTTTTCAGCATGCAGACGACAAAGTTGCAATGAGAATGAGTGGAAGGTGCTGATCATGAGTTCCTTTGCTGTTGTCTTCCCAGCCACTGATCCAATCCGGTCCCGCATTTCTGAAGCAGCCGCTGTGGTGAATGTCATAGCCAATATGTGGGATGCTTCAATGCCCTAAATTGTTTGTTGATTTTATTGATCAAAACAAGCACATGTCGAAATTTTACAAAAACAAAATTACCAAGTGCTTGATAGTATCTGCCTTCCTAAATTCAGGAGTTAAAGGAGGTGAATAGGAGAGGTAACGAATCAAATTTTGTAAATAACTTCTAATAATTAGTACGTCAACCATAGGTACAACAATATTAAAATATTTTAGGAGGTTTATGCATTTGAATCAGAGGTGTTAATTACCAACACAGCAAAAACCTAACACGAAATCTGCAGGTTTGGGTTTATTCTAAACAGGTTCAGTGAGTTTTAGGTCGAACCCAAAAATGTTTAGCTACACCACCATGTTTGGTTTGCAGCTTGCCCCATTTATTTTTGTCATTTTCTTAAAACGTATTCTATGTAACTATGCCATGTCTTAAACTTTAGGTATTTTATCAAGACTTTTTACTTTAGGTTAAAACTTAAAAGACAAAGGGGTGTCCGAATTGTTTTATATTTTGGTCGTAAATTTAAATTTTCAGTGTGATAATATGCAAACAAAATATAAAAATCCATGTTAACAGGCTGTGTTTGTGTCAATCCATGAGTACATAAGTTGCGTGTGGGTTTAGTTGTTTGATACAAATTTCAAGTTCATGTCATGCTTTGGTCCGTGTAAAAATTTCCTGACGGGTTCGACCTGCCAACCTGCTTAACACCTCTGATTAAAGTACACTTTGGGTGACTTTTGACATGTTTCCTTTTAAGCAAATATATAATGATTTACCCATTTGACCTGCTAGATATAAAATAAAACCTGAACTGGCACATTCACTAGTAAATGGATCAAAAATGTTACCTCTAAGTCACAGTGATTAGTAATTGTAAGGTAATACCTTGTGAAGAAGCATTAAAACACGCCCAACCATGGTGGATGTCTGAAATATAGGGAAGAAAATTAGAGAGTACTTAATTTCACAAGGTTTAGAGAGATGAAGACATTTGTTAATAAATAAAGAACAGAATTACAACCTTGCCACTTCCAGGTCCAGCAACAATCATCAAAGGTATTGAAATATCACTGCAGGCTGCTTCACGTTGTCTATCATTTAATGACTGCATATATTTCACATACTCCTCAGGCATGCCTTCAGTTAATCCACTGTATATACTTCCATCCAAGACTTCACTTTGTAGGTTCTCTAAAACAACAGGGCCAACATCAGTTCTAAGTTCACAGCTGTTGGTTTTAGGATGCACACTCTTTAATTCAATGTCACGGCTAGACTCCTCAGCTACTACCTTGGCCTTTGCCCCAGACTCGCATATTGCATCAATTTCAGCTAGAATGGAATCATCAAAGTCTTCATAAAAAATGGTAGGCATTATGGTAGAAGGCTCGCTTAAAGTAGAACTTGATTGTGCCATTGGAGTTACAAATGAGGTTAGTCCAATATCATCTTCTATACAAGCACCTACTTTCTTTTCACCCGAACAATCATCTTTAGGTTCCTGCTTCCCCGCCACAATGCTGTTTTCAGAACTTACATTACAGGAAAAAGGCCTGTCTGGAGTTTTAAATGAGGCCAAACTAAGTTTATTCTCGCTTGAGATATGAAAATCATGGCTCAAGTCAAATCTACTAATGGGAACTCCCATGGTACATGGATTTCCACTGTAAATTATTTGTCTAGTAGGAGTTTGAAATGAACTATGAGCTTTTCCATTCTCATCTTGCAATACCCTTGTCCCTGCCAACAAACCACCATTGCCGAATGAGGAATTGAAATGCGACTCCCTGACAGACTCTCTGTCATTTATTTTAAAGTGCTTAACCGTAGTGGGGGTGTTCACTGAAATGTCTGAAAGAGGTACTCTATCAGATGGAATTTCAACCCCAATTCTACAAGACAAATCAAAACAGAAAAGAACAAAATAAATCTTCAGTTAAGTACAGTACGGGGAGAATTTCAAGCATTTCGATATTACATTAAAACCTAAAGAAAAGGGGCTGAATGTTTTACTTTTGAGGAAATGAATTGGAAGCGCAAGAGGTGTCTCGGTGGCGTTTTCGATCAAGTAGAGCTTTGGCAGATCTGAAATTTCTGGAAATTCGGGCCCTTTGTTCATCAGATAGTTGTCCGACTCCGGTTTCTTTGCTCATCGTCTAGAGAGTTCCGATGCGACCCAAACAAGCTTCTGCGTGGTTTATGAAGGAAGATTGATTGAAACTACAAATCGATCATCAAAACCCTAGGAGAAATCGATAGGTAGAAGAGCGTGAATGGAGTTGTGTTTTTCCCTCCTGTGCTGTTGCGTTTGAACATGTGATGTTATTTCTCATCGCGTCAGGTTTTTATAGGGGGGTAAAAAGGGTTTTACCCGCCCACGGCCGAACGTTTTTTAAGATTTTGAGAGCTCAAGCGAACTAATAAAAATAAAAATAAAAATAAAAATAACTTTTTTTTAATAACTTTTTTTTTCCAATTTTATCAAAGGCATTTAAAATATAAAGCCGACTCAAAGGAAAAGCACTTATAACATTCATAGTAGGATATTTATTTTTATCTATATAATTATGTTAAAAATTATTATATTTCTTTCTTCTTTTTAGTTAAATAATACTTTTATGTTTTTATTATTATTTTTTTCTTTTTTTTTCCACTCACAATCATTTTAAAAAAATTAAAAAATTTATAAGTATTAAACGGTGATTATTTAAATATACCAATACACAATAATATTTTATTTCTCATTCACTCACAACCACTCAACATCATTTCATATAATATACCAAATGCACTCAAAAAATTTTAAAGACTTCACTATAAATGCTCTTAAGATTCAAGGGAGGTAAATCAAAGTCTTCAAACAAACTAATCAATTTTTCAACCTAAGACGGTGAATGAAATACTCAAAGTAACATGTTCAAATCTATCAAAAACATTTAAAATTTAATAAGTAATCAATAAGTCAAAGTGTTAATGATTCAGAGCCCAAATCATCATTTACATTCTATCATCTTTAAGGTGTAGATCCATTATCTAATATAAACCATTTTTTTCAAAAAATAAAAATAAAAATAGGAGCCCTAATTTTAGAGGGTCTCATCACTCCTTACTCTATTGGGCCGGCCCTAGAACAATAACCTCGAAACTTTTTTGGCTTTAACAACTAGATTCTATTCAATGGTTCTCACGGGTCAATTAAAATGATACGAGCATTACAATAGATATTATATTCTTATCTTTATAAATAATATATGTAGTGTACTATTTGTTATATTACTTATCTTTATTTTTATAATCATATTAAAATCATTATTTTGTTCTCTTTTCTTTTCAAATAAATAATAATTTTTATATCTTTATCGTACTTTTTTTCTCTTCTCTACTCACAATCACTTTCAAAAATATTTTAAAAAAATTTACAAGGACTGAATTACGCTTCCTTAAATTTACAAGTAAACAATAATATTGTAAGGTTTTATGTAAGGCTAGTGCACATAAAACATCCAAGTCTCTCCTGCATGGATGCACTAAATTACCAAATAGAAATATTTTGGAAGTTTTACATCTAGCATCAGATTTATTTGTAACACCCGATTATTTAAAAGACTCAAAAAAAGAATAAAGTAAAGAAAAAGAAAGAAAATATATATTACCCAAATTAAGGGGTAAAAAGTGTAAAAAGGACAAAAATCTTCAAAGTTGGTGATAAAGGTGGCATAGCCGCCCATCACTCTCTCTTACTCATATCATCGGATTTTTTGAGAGAGCGAAGGAAAAAAGGCAGAAAGCTTTCGGGTTTTTGAAGAGTTCGAATTCAATGTAAGATTCTTGGTTTTGTGATGTTCTTAACTAGCCTTAGCCTCGGTTATATGTTTATGTATGTTTATATGTGTTCATGTGTGTTTTTGGTGGGTTTCTAGGTGGTCGAACTCAATTGCAAACGGGTTTTGGAGAAGTCAAAACCAAAGGCTGTTAAGGTGAGTTCTAGAATCCTCTTTTTACTCGTTTTAAACTGTTTTTGGGCTGGAAATGCATGTATGTACGTTTTTATAAGTTGGGTTTTATACCTGTATGTTTATGTGTATGTGTTTGCGGGTCGGGTTTGATTTTGGGCTATGTATGCGTATGATGATATTATGATTGTGTTTCTAAGGCTTAGAATGTAATATTTAAGCTTAGAATAGGTTATATGATGATTGGGGATTGAATTATGATGTTTAAGTGGGATTTAGACTACTCATGCGCCTAAATAGTGGCTCATGCGCCCAATTGAAATTAACTGTCTAAGTGTCCCATACGACTAAAACCTCATGCGCTCGAATAGTATTCATGTGCCTAGAAATAGGCTGAAATTTTCTAAGTGTCCAAACGCCCAGGATTTCCATACGCCTAGGCAGTCATGTGCTTGCATATTGCCCATAGGCCTAGAATCGCCCAGAAATGACTAAGTGTTGCCCATGCGCCCCAATAGTGCCAATGCGCCCCAATAGTGCCAATGCGCCTGAAAGTTCCCCATGCACCTAGGTGTTTCCCATGTGCCCAGAAGGCCATGCGCCTACATAGTGCTCATGCGCCTGCATAGTGCCCATGCGCCTAAAGACTTAGAAATATTTTCTGATTTTGGGGAAAATGTGAAATGTAGGCTTTGACTTGGGAGGTTCTCAGGGGCTATGTAAGTTGACTTTTGAGGTTATAGATGATGTGATGGGTGATGTATGATGTGATTTGATGATGATTGATGCTTATGCATGATGATGTTTGATGATTGTGTATGATTGTATGATATGTTCCTTATTACGTATGATAACATGACTTTACGTGGTGTGATTATTATGATGAACGTAAAGTATTATCTTAACAAAGTGAAAGATTTAAGATAATGAAAGTGGAACATAATGAATGAATGAAAAGTCTTGCAAGCAAATGAAAGGAGGTTCACAACTCATTGGGAGTTGTTAGCTCAACTGTGTGCTTACAGCGTGCGACCTTGGCTAACCCTTATGGGTTCACACACATGGGGAGTTAGTCTATGTGACTACTCCATACGTGCGATGCATGTGATATGGGGTCATTTTCGCTTAACCCTAGATGATATGGATTGTGCTCAAAAGGGGGAGTTAAGCATACGACATGACCTAGATAGAAGTGAAAAGATAATAAATGTACGAAAAGTGCGATAAGTATGAAATGTGCAAAACATGTGAAATGTACGAAACAAAAGATGATGAAGATAATAACTATTACCTTGATGTATGTATGATGTGTGTTCATGTGCGATAGTAAAGAAAATGCTTTAACAAATGAAAGGTAATATAATGTTTTTTATAAAACTAGAACTCACTCAGCAATGCTGACTTTTATGTGTTTCCAGTTGGCAGGTAAAGGTTGCTGAAGATGGTACAAGGCAGCTACTTGGCTCTTTTTGGATGGCATCTTTTGTTTAATGTTTTTGCATTGTAATGCGAACAAACGATGTTTTGTAATGAATGTTGTATTAATTTGCAAAAGCATTTATATTGGAATGAAAAGTTATTTTAATGTTTCCGCTGCAATATTTTATTAAAGTTAATGTAATTATATGTTTTATGTGCGATGATTGACCAACTGTGAGCATCCCAGGAACGGGGTCTTACAAGTTGGTATCAGAGCCAAAGTTTAAGTGAAACGGGTAAATTTTCAAAATAAACCTAAACTTAAACTGAAAATGGGACGAAAAGGGGAGGGATGCCAGTCCAAGTAGCTGTGTGCCATCAGGTATTTTCATAATGTTAACCAGTATTACGTGCGCATGTTATGTGGTTTATGTGTTGTTTATAGATTTAGATACTGATGTAGTCAGGATAGGAAATGCTTGGGGTATGAAGAGTAAAGTAAGTGGCTAATCATAACTGGGCACTGTAATTTGGGACTTACTAAACTTAACACGAACTGAGCTATTCCCTTGAATGACCGTGTTGGTGTTTGAATTTTATAGTGTGTTTTGAGGATGACCGGTGGTAGATCATCGAAGGCTTCACGTGGTGGGGGTCGTGGTGGACGTGGTGCTGAACCGCGGGTCACTAGAGGAAGGCCTAGAGCCGAGAAGGTGGTTCATGAAGAACCCGAGACCCCTCATCCAGAGGGCGAAGACGAGAGTGCTAACTTGAGAGCCTCAGTGAAGGAGGCTATTGTAGAGGAGGTGCATCAGTCGTGCAGATGATCTTACCGTCTGTGGTGACTGAAGTGATTAAGGTTGTAAGAGAAGAGAAAGAAAGGAGAAGAAGAGGTCCTCGGGAGGACGGGATCGACCAGAGACTAAGACGGTTCTCTCCGATGATGAGGAGGAGGAGGAAGAGCCTGTGCAGGAGATGACACGAGGTTGTAACTATGGGGCATTCCAAAGATGCAAGCCCCTACCTTTGATGGTAATGGCATTGCTGTTGCCGCTCACCGATGGGTGAGAGAGATGGAGGTTGTACTTGACATCAGCGAGTGTCGGGAGGATCAGAAGGTGAAGTTTGTTGCCTACTCCTTTGTGGACTCGGCCTTATGTTGGTGGGACAATATTGTCCAAGCCGAGGGTAGTCGGGCGATTGGAAGAATGAGGTGGTCTGAGCTGAAAATATTAGTGATTGAGGAGTTCTGTCTTTACAGGGAAATGGATAAGGTGGAAAGGGAGTTCCTGCAGTTGGAGGCGGGAACCATGACACATCAACAATATACCACAAAGTTCAACGAGATGGCACGGCTGGTGCTTGATCAGGTGACACCTCTGTCGTGAAAGATCAAGAGGTATATTCAAGGCTTGCCAGCGGATATTCGCAGGCATATGATCGCCACTCAATCGAGTACGTTTAGGTCGGCGGTGGATTTGGCGAGAAGGTTGTACGATGAGTATGAGGTGGTGGTGGCTGAGGTGAACAAGAAGGGTGGTGGTGACCAAAACTGGAATAGGAAACGGTTTGGATGTGGCGGAGCCACTCCAAACAACAAGATGGTGAAGGAGGGTGACCAGCGTGTGGTCACATCTAGTGCAGGATCGAAGAGATGCGGTAAGTGTGGGAAGGAGCATTCGGGAGAATGCAAATGGGGATCAATCATCTGCTTTAAGTGTGGGAAGCCTGGTCATATGGCAAGAGTTGTGGGGTTATAAGGTGTTATAACTGTGGAGAAAACGGCCATCTGAGCAGGGATTGCAAGAAGCCAAGGGCTGAAAGTTCGGGAGCAAAGAAGGCTAGAGGAGAGGGACAGAGGGCGAGTGCCAGAGCGTTCACGATGATGCAGGAGGAGGCTAGGACAGACCCCGATGTTGTGTCAGGTACATTTCCAGTAATCAAACTTTAGCCTCTGTGTTATTTGATTCTGGTGCTATTAAAAGTTTTATTTATGTTGCTTTCTGTATTGCTGGTTAGTAGGAAGAATATAGATAGACCCTTCGATGTAGAAACTGCCATAGGTATGTCTACCAAGATTTCTAGGATAATAGAAGGATGTGACATAAAACTAGAAGGTCACAAGTTTCCTGTTAGACCATTCGTGATGACCTTAAGTGGGTTTGATGTAGTCCTATGAATGGATTGGTTGGCGGACTACAAGGCGAACATTATGTGTCGCAAGAAGATGGTTCAGTTGACAGCGCCTGACGGGAGTACGGTGACGGTTTACGGTGATCGAGTCATGACGATCCCGAAAGTGATTTCGATGGCAGTGGCGGGAAAGTGCATGAGACGTGGATGTAGTGCCTACTTGGCCTACATTATACACCAACACCATAACTGACTAACGTACCGGTGGTGTGTGACTTTCCAGATGTGTTCCCCGAAGACTTACCAGGAGTGCCACCTGACCATGAGATCGAGTTCCAGATGACATGATATCGGGTGCCCAACCTGTATCTAAGGCACCGTATTGGTTGGCTCCGACTGAGATGAAGGAATTGATGGAGCAACTACAGGAGTTGCTAGACAAGGGGTTCATTAGACCAAGTATCTCTCCTTGGGGTGCTTCGATCTTATTCGTGAAGAAGAAGGATAGTAGTATGAGGATGCGTATCGACTACCGTGAGCTAAATAAGTTGACAGTGAAGAATCGGTACCCCATACCGAGGATTGATGACCTGTTCGATCAGCTTCAGGGTGCTAGTTGGTTTTCAAGGATAGACCTTCAATCTGGTTATCATCAACTAAAGGTGAAGGATCAGGATATTCCTAAAACAGCTTTTCACACACGTTATGGACACTACGAGTTTCTCGTTATGTCTTTTGGATTAACCAACGCGTCAGCTAATTTTATGGACTTTATGAATCGAGTGTGTTAGCTGATGTTAGATAAATCAGTGATTGTGTTTATCGACGATATCCTGATTTATTCAAAGAGCAAGGAGGAGCATGCTGATCAAATTCGAGAGGTGTTGGAGACGTTGAGAAGGGAGAAGTTGTATGCCAAGTTCTCCAAGTGCGCGTTCTGGTTGCGCGAGGTTCAATTTTTGGGTCCCGTGGTGAATCCTGAGGGGATTATGGTAGACCCGGCAAAGATGGAGGCAGTGATGCAATGGAAGTCTCCAAAGACGCCATCCGAGATTCGTAGTTTCTTGGGTTTGGCGGGCTATTACAGAAGATTCATCCAAAACTTCTCTAAGATCGTTTCTCCACTAACCAAGTTGACCCGGAAATATGTAAAGTTTGTATGGGGTCAAGCTCAAGAGATGGCGTTCGAGGAGTTAAAGGTGAGGTTGACTCAAGCTCCTATGTTGTCGTTACCCGATGGAAGTGGGGATTTGGTGGTTTATTCAGATGCTTCCTACTCGGGGTTGGGATGTGTGTTAATGCAGAGAGGAAAGGTTATAGCCTATGCATCCTGACAACTGAAAGTTCATGAGGTCAATCATCCCACTCATGACTTGGAGCTAGCAGCCATGGTCTTCGCGTTAAAGATTTGGAGGCACTACCTGTATGGGACGAAGTGCACCATATTCACTGACCACAAGAGCTTGAAGTACTTCCTCGAGCAGAAAGACTTGAATATGTGGCAGAGGAGATGGTTGGAGCTATAAAGGATTATGATTATGAGATCCATTACCATTCGGGCAAAGCCAACATGGTGGTGGATGCCCTAAGCCGAAAGGAAAGACCCGAGCCGATTCGGGTGAAGGCATTTCAGTTGGTTATGACCTCTGATGTCATGAATCAAGTCAAAGAATTTCAAGATGAGGCATTATAAGGCCCCATTCCCGGGACGCTTACAGCTGGTCAATCATTGCACATAAAACATATATTTTCATTAAATTAAAGAAAACATTGCAGGGAATCATTAAAATAGACACCTCATTTCATTATAAAAGTTTTTGCAAAACAATACATTGTTATCAAATTACAAAATACGTGTTGCATTACATCACAAAAGCATTATAAAAATGGATGTCATCCAAAAGAGCTGAGTAGCCACCCCGTGCCATCCTCAGCAACATTATCTGCCTACTGGAAACACATAAAAGTCAGCATTGCTGAGTGAGTTCTCGTTTTATAATAAAACATACTTTATCTTTCGTTTAAAACTGTCATTTACTTTCTTTCAAATCATAACAGTCTTAGAACGTGATCACACATCGTACGTACACATAGATAATATTTATTTTCTTCATCATCGTTCATTTCGTAAGTTTATTATCCTTCGTTTTCATCTAGGTCCTGTCATGTGCTTAACCCCCTCTAGAGCACCAAGCAATTCATCTAGGGTTAAGCGACAAGGACCCCATACATCTGGTCAATCACAAAGATTAAACCCTTGTGTGCATCCTCATGGGGTATTTAACCCGCACACAGTTGAGCTGACAACTCCTTATTGCGTGTGAACCTCCATACATATGCTTGATCACATGGATCAAGTCCTAGTGTGCATCCTCATGGGGTAGCTAACCCGCACACGGTTGAGCTAACACTCCTCATTGAGTGTGAACCTCCATACATTTGCTTGTAAGACTTTCTGACGTTCATTCGTTCATTAATGCATGCATTCTTCATTTCATTCCTCTTTTCATTATCTTCCGCTTTACGTTACATAATACTTTTCATTTCATTCATTAACATACAAGGTAAAGCCATGGGAAGACAATCATACATAATAAGGAACATAACATACACAGTCAACATCATCATACCGGGCATCACACAAACATAACATACATCATACATACCATCATGCGTAAACATACAACATCATACATCATCACCATCATCATCATAACGCCTATGACCTCAAAAGTCAACTTACATGAACCCCCGGGAATCTCCCACGTCAAAACTTACATCTGCACATTCCCCTGAAAGTCAGTAAATAGACTATGTTCTTTCGGGCACACAAGCCCTACTTGGGCGTATGGACACCCTTCAGTCGTATGGCCTCCTAGGCGACTAAACACAATGCGGATAAACACCAGGCGAATGGGCCCTATGCGAATGTACCCAATGTGGATGGACACAATCCAGATGGATACTATGCAAATGGACCTAATGCGAATTTGTACCTATGCGAATGGACCCAATGCGGATGGATCCTATGCGAATGGACCTAATGCGGATGGACTTAGGCGTATGGACCCCAGTCGCATGACCCCCAAGCAAATGAACCTCAGTCGCATGACTCACAAGCATATGGACTCCAATCGCACGACTAGCATGCGAATGAACCTCAGTCGCATGCCATTCGATCGCATAGCCCTAGCTGATGCAGAATGTAGTTCATCCCGAACCCAATCTGTCCTTTTTGGTCTCCAAACCCTCTCAAACCTGTTCTAAGCCCAAATCAACCATCCTAAACCTTATAAACACATACCATAACACCATTCGAGCACACACAAGCCCGAAAACAAACTCCAATCGCATCACACACAAACATATACATACGGTTCAACACACACACTTCAAAATCGGGTTTTTACTATGTGTTCCAGCCCCAAATCAGTTGAAAACATGTAAAAAGGGGTCTTAAAACTCACACAAACAACACCGTCGAGTAGAGCTTCAATCTAACCCGCTATACCTCAACTTGCACACTCGAATCCACGAAACCAAAGCTTGAAACCTCTTTTCTCCTCCTTTCTCTCTTTGGCTGAGTTTTGTGAGTGTGGGGGAGGGTGTGGGCTGCCTTCCCCCTCTTATACTCTCACTCATTCAAGTTTGGCAAGTTTGGTCCCTCGACTTGGACTTTATTTCTTTTCTTTTTCTTTTCCTTCTTTCTTTGGCTTCAAGGGAAATGACCGGGTGTTACAAGTCCACCCCCTTAAATAGGTTTCGTCCCCGAAACCTGTTATTCCTGGAACAGACGTGGGTAATGTTATCTCATCTCTTCTTCAGTCTCCACGTAGACTTGGATCCCTTCTTGTGCTTCCACTGTACATGCACAAGAGGAACCACTTTATTCCTCAGCATCTTCTCTTTTCGATCAATGATCGCCACTGGTTGCTCCACATAATTGAGCCGTTCATCTACCTCGATATCCTCTAGTGGTAAAATCATATCATCTACTAGGCACTTTCTCAGATGAGATACATGGAATGTCGGGTGAATTCCACTTAGCTCATCTGGTAACTCCAATCTATAGGCCACCTCTCCTACTCTAGCAATGATTCGGAAAGGCCCTATGTATCTCGGGCTCAACTTGCCCCGCTTTATGAACCGAATGATACCCTTCCAAGGTAAGACCTTCAACATAACCCTATCACCCACCTGGAACTCAATCGGTCTACGTCGTTTATCAGCATATGACTTCTGTCTATTTTTGGCTGCCTTCATGAAGACTTTGATCTTTTCAAGCTTCTCAGTTGTAGCCTCTATTACCTCGACGCTTCCCAATTCTTTCTGACCAATATCACCCCAACACACGGATGTTCAACATCTTCTACCGTATAGCATCTCATAAAGGGGCATACCAATGCTGGCATGATAACTGTTGTTATATGAGAACTCAGCTAACGGTAAATGGTCATCCTAACTTCCTCCAAAATCGATAACACAAGCCCGAAGCATATCCTCTAGCGTCTAAATGGTCCTTTCTGACTGACCATCTGTCTAAGGATGATAAGCCGTGCTAATATGTAACCTCGTCCCCATCGCGTCGTGGAATTTCTTCCCAAATTTAGATGTAAACCGAGTGTCACGATCAGACACAATAGACACCGGCACACCATGAAGAGTTACAATTTCCTTGATGAATAGATCCGCCAACCTCTCAGATGAATATGTCTCGCGGATCGGTAGGAAGTGAGAACTCTTCGTCAAACGGTCAATTATCACCCATATGGCATCATACCCTTTCGGGTACGCGGTAGCTTTGTAATGAAATCCATGGTGATGTGCTCCCACTTCCACTCTGGTATATCCAAAGGTTGGATCTTTCCATACGGCTTCTGATGCTCGGCCTTCACTTGTAGACAAGTAAGGCATTTACTCACATACTCCACCACATCACGCTTCATACCCGACCACCAATAATCTTTCTTCATGTCTTGGTACATCTTTGTAGCACCGGGATGAATAGAGTATCGAGTCTTGTGAGCTTCATCCATGATCTTCATGCATAGATCCCCAAAACAAGGAATCCACATTTGTCCAAATCGGGTTCTAACACTAAGCGTTTTTTTCACCCAATTCCTCAACCAGACCTCTCATTCTTTCAGAGTTAAGATGATCTTCTTTCAATGCTTCATCTTGTAACTCCTTGACTTGCTTCATCACATCCGAGGACATGATCAACTGGTAAGCCTTCACCCGAATCGGGTCGGGTCTCTCTTTTCGGCTAAGGGCGTCCGCCACCATGTTGGCTTTGCCCGGATGGTAATGGATCTCGCAATCATAATCCTTTATAAGCTCCAACCATCGTCGCTGCCTCATGTTCAGGTCCTTCTGCATTAAGAAGTACTTCAAGCTCTTGTGGTCAGTGAATATGGTGCACTTCGTCCCGTAAAGATAGTGCCTCCAAATCTTTAACACAAAGACCACAGCTGCTAGCTCCAATTCATGAGTAGGGTAATTAAGCTCATGAACCTTTAACTGTCGGGATGCATAGGCTATAACTTTTCCCCTCTCCATTAACACACACCCCAACCCCAAGTAGGAAGCATTAGAATAAACCACCATATCCTCACTTCCATCGGGTAATAACAGAACATGAGCTTGAGTCAATCTCGCCTTTAATTCCTCAAACGCCTTCTCTTAGCTTTACCCCATACAAACTTCACATCTTTACGGGTCAACTTGGTTAGTGGAGAAGCGATCTTAGAGAAGTCTTGAATGAATCTCCTGTAATAACCCGCCAAACCCAAGAAACTACGAATCTCGGATGGCATCTTTGGAGACTTCCACTATGTCACCGCCTCCACCTTTGTCGGATCCACCATAATCCCGCCAGGATTCACCACATGACCCAAGAATTGAACCTCGCGCAACCAGAACGCGCACTTGGAGAACTTTGCGTACAACTTCTCCTTTCTCAACGTCTTCAAAACCTCTCGAATATGACCGGCATGCTCAATTTCATTATAAAAGCTTTTGCAAAACAATACATTGTTATCAAATTACAAAATACGTGTTGCATTACATCACAAAAGTATTATAAAAATGGATGCCATCCAAAAGAGCTGAGTAGCCGCCCCGTGCCATTCTCAGCAACATTACCTGCCTACTGGAAACACATAAAAGTCAGCATTGCTGAGTGAGTTCTCATTTTATAATAAAACATACTTTATCTTCATTTAAAACCATCATTTACTTTCTTTCAAATCATAACAGTCTTAGAACGTGATCACACATCGTACGTACACATAGATAATATTTATTTTCTTCATTATCATTCATTTCGTAAGTTTATTATCCTTCGTTTTCATCTAGGTCCTGTCATGTGCTTAACCCCCCTCTAGAGCACCAAGCAATTCATCTAGGGTTAAGCGACAAGGACCCCATACATCTGGTCAATCACAAAGATTAAACCCTTGTGTGCATCCTCATGGGGTATTTAACCCGCACACAGTTGAGCTGACAACTCCTTATTGTGTGTGAACCTCCATACATATGCTTGATCACATGGATCAAGTCCCAGTGTGCATCCTCATGGGGTAGCTAACCCGCACACGGTTGAGCTAACACTCCTCATTGAGTGTGAACCTCCATATGAGGTGTGAACCTCCATACATTTGCTTGCAAGACTTTCTGAAGTTCTTTCGTTCATTAATGCATGCATTCTTCATTTCGTTCCTCTTTTCATTATCTTTCGCTTTACGTTACATAATACTTTTCATTTCATTCATTAACATACAAGGTAAAGCCACGGGAAGACAATCATACATAATAAGGAACATAATATACACAGTCAACATCATCATACGGGGCATCACACAGACATAACATACATCATACATACCATCATGCATAAACATACAACATCATACATCATGACCATCATCATCATAACGCCTATGACCTCAAAATTCAACTTACATGAACCCCCAGGAATCTCTCACGTCAAAACTTACATCTGCACTTTCCCCCGAAAGTCAGTAAATAGACTATGTTCTTTCAAGCGCACAAGCCCTACTTGGGCGTATGGACACCCTTCAGTCGCATGGCCTCCCAGGCGACTGAACACAATGCGGATGAACACCAGACGAATGGGCCCTATGCGAATGGACCCAATGCGGATGGACACAATGCGGACGGATACTATGAGAATGGACCTGATGCGGATGAGTACCTATGCGAATGGACCCAATGCGGATGGATCCTATGCGAATGGACCTAATGCGGATGGACTTAGGCGTATGGACCCCAGTCGCATGACCCCCATGCGAATGAACCTCAGTCGCACGACTCACAAGCGTATGGACTCCAGTCACATGACTCGCATGCGAATGAACTTCAATCGCATGCCATTCGGTCGCATAGCCCTAGCTGATGCAGATTGCAGTTCATCCCGAACCCAATCTACACTTTTCAGTCTCCAAACCCTCTAAAACCTGTTCTAAGCCCAAATCAACCATCCTAAACCTTAGAAACGCATACCAGAACACCATTCAAGCAAACACAAGCCTGAAAACAAACTCCACTCGCATCACACACAAACACATACATACGGGTTCAACACACACACTTTCAAAAACGGGTTTTTATTATGTGTTCTAGGCCCAAATCAGTTGAAAACATGTAAAAGAGGGGTCCTAGAACTCACACAAACAACACCATCAAGTAGAGCTTAATCTAACCCGCTACACCTCAACTTTCACGCTCGAATCCACGAAAACCAAAGCTTGAACCTCTTTTCTCCTCCTTTCTCTCTTTGGCTGTGTTTTGTGAGTGTGGGGGAAGGTGTGGTCTACCTCCCCCTCTTATACTCTCACTCATTCAAGTTTTTCCCGTTTGGCAAGTTTGATCCCTCGACTTTGGACTTTATTTCTTTTCTTTCCCTTTTCCTTCTCTCTTTAGCTTCAAGGGAAATAACCGGGTGTTACAGGCATTGAAAGAAGACCATCTTAACTCTGAAAGAATGAGAGGCCTGGTTGTGGAATTGGGTGAAAACACACTCGGTGTTAGGACCCAATTCGGCGGATATGGATTCCACGTTTTAGGGATCTACGTGGGAAATCATGGATGAAGCTCATAAGACTCGATACTCCATTCATCCCGGTGCTACGAAGATGTATCAAGATATGAAAAGATTACTGGTGGCCGGTTATGAAGCGCGACGTAGTGGAGTACGTGAGTAAGTGCCTTACTTGCTTGCAAGTGAAGGCGGAGCATCAAAAGCTGTATGGAAATATTCTAAGTATGAAATCTTCCGAAGCCAAAACCAATATCTTCTGAAGCCAAAGATGAGTCTTCCAAAGCTTCAGAGACAAAGTATTCCAAAGCCAACACTTGAAGACGGATTTCTTCCGAAGACTTTTAACAACATGCTTTATCAGATATACTTTTTCATAAAGCTGGACCCCTTTCTGCTGCAACTCTGTAAAGTCACCAACTTACATGAGTTGGTGAAAAGGTCCATGCTTTTGGTAACTGTAAATTTAGGTATTGAGTCTGTAAACTTTCTACTTCATGTACTTTATCCTTTTTGTAATAGATAAGATGTGAGCTATGGCATGTCATAGTCACAAGTCAAAAGGCAATCTGCCTTTTGACTCTACAACTGATTTTGTGTTGTGTCTTGTCAATTGTATTGACAGGATCAGTGATCTCAAGTTTGATGGATTAGAGTGTAACGCAGCGGAATAAGAACAAGAATTAGACAAATTATAGCAAGAATTTGATATTCGTATGCATTAAGAACATATTATTGTAACGAGAGAATATATTTCTGTGAAAAGGAATGTTTCAATAATATCAAATGTTTCTGCTCAATCATTCACCGATTACAATTAGGTTGACACTCCTTATATAGAGTGCAATCACTGCTGATATCACGGGATAGTGACATCTGGCAGATTTATTACAAAATAACTAAAACTTAACAAACTACTGAAATGTTCACAACTACTGAGAACATATTAGAGTGCTAAGTATAAACATAAAACTACTGATACGGAACTACTGAAACTACAACGACTGAAGAACAAGCTCTTCAGTCGTTTTACAAAACTACTGAAAGAAAAACATAAAACTACTGAAAAGAAAACCGTCACAACTACTGAAAAGAAAAACATAAAACTACTGAAAAGAAAAACATAAAACCTCCTCTTCCTTCTCAGTCTCCTTTTCTTTCTTCCCCTCTATGCTCTTCCTCTTTGCTTTCACTGACTGACTCTCCCCCTTTTTGGTTGCATTGGTTGCAAGGGTTTGAGTAGCAGAAAGCCTTGTGCTCACAATCTCCTCCACCAGGGTTTATGATTAAGGGAAGCCTCTCATCCATGGTTTTGATCACAATGTCTGTGATCATTGGGGTGATGAGAGGTAGGATTGCTAAAAGATAGCAGCTGTTTGCTCAGAGGGGTTCTGTCCTTGAGAAGCAGTGCCAGAAATAGAAGCTGGTGGCTCGGAAGTTTTGAGTGGCTAAGTGTGGGAGACCTTCAGTGAAGGTGCCATCTGTGGGTTTATGTTGGTGGCAGATGGACTTGCTTTTTGAGAGAATTGGTCAAGTAGTCTTTGTAGTCTACTGACTTCTTCCTCAAGAATTGTGTTCTGGGCCAGAACATCATAAAAGAAGCCCAGGTCATCATCAGGAGATGCTGAATCACCTGACCTC
The DNA here is from genome assembly GCA_025506515.1 of Flaveria trinervia. NCBI lineage: Eukaryota > Viridiplantae > Streptophyta > Magnoliopsida > Asterales > Asteraceae > Flaveria > Flaveria trinervia. The sequence continues at coordinate 45,259,725 of CM046456.1, forward strand.
CTGCTTGTAGCAGGATGTACATGCACTGGGTGTAGACCAGTTTTAGCATGTGCCCCTTTTTCTTAGAACTGGGGACTTCCAGCCTCAGGACGATGTCCTTCATCAGCTGTTGCCTCCGGTGAGGTCTTAGCTATGTTACCAGCCTTTGTCTGATCATGTGCTGATTCAGAAGAGGTGGCAGCCTCACCAGATGTTCTGGTCTCCATATCCACACCTGGAGATAGAACAGTTAAACCCTGGTGCTGTGGGCTGTCAGAAGCATGTTGATCCTCTCCTCAAATTGCTGTGGTTTTCCCCTTTGTGGGTGTTTGTTGGGGAGGAGGAGAGGCATGCAGCTGAGTCAGCACTTTGCAATAATGAGAGTAGGACTTGTGGGGCGGTTGTAGTGGGAGATGGGGTAAAAGCAGTATGCACCTGGGGAGAATGGTGCTCTTCAATGGCAATCTCCTCAAATGAGGAAGATCCCAGATTAGTGGGTACCCCTTCTTTGTTGCTGCAGGCTCCTTTTGAGAGAAATCCTGAGCGGCTGTGGCTGGTGAAGTACTTGTATCCACTAGGGGGTTATAACCAGTGGATATAGCCTGCATTTGTGTTGCAGGGGCATCCTCAGGGGACTTATTTCCCTGAGTAGCCTTTTTTGACTTCTTTTTAGTGGGTTGGTGGGGACTTTGGATTTGAGGTGGGTGGCTGTGGGTTCCAGTTGCGTGGGTTTGCGTAGCTTGGCAGCCATTTTTAGTGATTGGTCAGAGTTGTGCCGGGAGTATACTTCAGGAATACAGCCGTAGCAGGGACTCCCAGGCCAACAAGTCCCTCAGCTTGAAGCTGGTTTTCAATTATGGCCATTATGAACGAGGATATAATATCCAACGGTTAGCAAGTGTTTTTTGGGCCATATCTTGAGCTCTAAAAATAGTATTTCAAAAATTTAAAGGTTGTTGCTCAAGGATGGAGTACATTACCTGTTGCCACCTTGTGGACATTTGATCCCATGATGAAGTCTTGGGGGCAAGGCAGACATTTACCATGTGAAAGATGACGTTCGGCATCCTAGAAATGTTTCTTCAATATGGTAGATGCACTCAGGTTACCCTGGTATCCATGGTGAGCAAATGATTGATCTATTGTGCCCTTTGGATAACCAGTTGGGAAAGTGGCATCATCCAGATTGAGGGTTTGGCGAAGAGTGTCTGGAGTAATGACCACTTTTTGACGATGGACAAACGATTAAAGAGACTCTGTGTCATTCTCCTCAGAGACAAGAGTGACGTTTGTCCAGAATTGGTTAAGAGATTCGGCATATATGGTGGGATTTAACAGACTGCGTTTTGTAAGGTGACTGAACCATTAAATCAATGGCGTTGTGAAACTTGGTCCAGTATGGCGATTTTTGTGAGATGTGCGACACAGTTGTGTCGTGGTTTTAGTTGCATGGTCGCCATTGATGAAGAGAGGTTACAGAGTTTTTGAACGTTAGGTTTGAGAAGAGAAGATAGAAAAACTCTGAAGGTGGGATAAGGTATTTAAAGGGTAGGGTTAGAAAACAACTGAAGGTTTTGGTGTTAGTCATCAGTTGTTGAAACTACTGATGACGTGGTATTAACTTTCAGAGGTTTGGAATGACTGACCGTATTGGTGTGATCAGCAGTTGTTATAAAACAACTGAAGACTTGGTTTTAACCGTCAGACGTTGAAACAACTGAAGTCTCTGATTTAGTCATCAGTAGTTATAAAACTACTGAAGACAGTTTTGACTTCAGGTGGTGAAACAACTGAGGACTTGGTATTAGTCATCAGTAGTTGGGAAACTACTGAAGACTTTGGTTTTACCATCAGTTGTTGTAAACAACTGAAGACTTGGTGTTAGTCATCAGTAGTTGTGAAACTACTGAAGACATGGTTTTGCTTCAGTTGTTTAGAAAGAAACAGCAGTTGGGAAACTACTGAAGACAAAAGGCTCATCAGTAGTTGTCGTCAATTCATTGCTTTTCAGCTGTTTCATACTGTCCTCAACACGTACTCATCAGACGTTTTCATCTGTTTTCAGATGTTTCATAGGACATCAGTACGTATTTGTATTTCTGACAACAGTAGTTGTAGCTACATCAGCTGTTGTAACTACATCAATTGTTTTATCAAATAAAGTACTTGAGTACTGAGAAGTTAAGCTCTAGTAGTTTAAAGAAAACTTCCGGAGGGAAAATAACTTCAGTACTTATATATATGACAATAATAAACTAATGATCATCAGTACTTGTGAGCTGAGATCATCAGTAGTTGTCACTTATTCTAGCTGCAGCATACCAAGCCTTAACACTAGGTTTTGGAAAGTTGTGCTATCCAAGGGCTTTGAAAATGTCTGCAAGCTCATCAGCACTAGGAACAAATTTTGGATCAATCAGACCTTTTTCAAAACAATCTCTAATAAAATGGTGTCTGATTTCAATATGTTTAGTCCTAGAGTGCTGGACAGGATTCTTGACAATACAAAGAGCTGAAGAGCTGTCCATTAACAATGGGGTCTTAGTCTCTGTTATGCCATAATCCAATAATTGGTTTTGAAGCCAGAGTACCTGAGATGTACAGCTTGCAGCAGCAATGTACTCTGCTTCAGCAGTTGATGTAGCAACTGAGGTCTGCTTCTTACTCTGCCAAGAAATCAAGCAGTTGCCTAAGAATTGGCATCCTCCAGAAGTGGACTTTCTTGTCAACTTACACCCTGCATAGTCACTGTCAGAAAAAGCAACTAATTTACCAGAATGTCTAGTAATACCATAAACCTAGAGATGGAGTGCCTTGCAGATATCTAAATCCTCTTCTGACTGCAATCAAATGAGACTCCTTAGGTGCAGCCTGAAATCTAGCACAAACACATGTAGCAAACATAATATCTGGTCTAGAAGCTGTTAAGTACATCAAGGACCCAATCATACATCTGTAAAGTGTTTCATCAACCACTTTACCTTTCTGATCTGTATCCAGTTGTGTGGTGTTGCACATGGGAGTAGAACAGGGCTTACACTTTTGTAAATCAAACTTTTCCAAAAGATCTTTTGTGTATTTGGACTGATGAATGAAAATTCCATCAGCCTTTTTTTGATTTGCAAACCCAGAAAGAACTGTAATTCTCCCATGGCACTCATTTCAAACTTCTGTTGCATCAACTTTGTAAAGGCATCACACAACTGTGGATCAGAGGATGCAAAAAATATCATCTACATAAATTTGAACAAGTAGATTATGCTGCCCAGCTTTCTTAATGAATAAAGTCTTATCTATGGAGCCTCTAGTGAAATTATTTTCCAGAAGAAAGTTTGATAATGTCTCATACCAGGCTCTAGGAGCTTGTTTCAACCATAGAGAGCCTTATCAAGCTTATACACCCAATTAGGATGTTTATGTCCTCAAAACCTGGTGGTTGACATACATAAACCTCTTCTTTAATTTTCCCATACAAAAATGCACTTTTGACATCCATTTGAAAAACTTTAAGGTTGTGATAAGCAGCATAAGCTAAAAAAAATCGAATTGCTTCCAGTCTGGCTACAGGGGCAAAGGTTTCATTATAATCAATACCTTCCTCTTGTGAAAACCCCTGTACAACCAGTCTGGCCTTGTTCTTAACAATAAGCCCATTTTCATCAGTTTTGTTCCTAAACACCCATTTAGTGCCTATTGCACACTTACCTGGAGGTAGAGGACCAGTTCCCACACTTGCTGTTTCTTGAACTGAAGAAGCTCAAGCTGCATGGCTTCAACCCATCCATTGTCCCTTAAAGCAATGTGATAGTTCTTTGGCTCTTGCTGACTAATGAAGAGAGCATAGAAGCAGAAATTGACAATTGACTTCTTGTTGAAACGCCAGCATTGATATCACCAATGATTTGAGACATAGGGTGATTCTTCAGATCTTGGTACACAATAAGATCTGTGCAAGTGTTTGTAGCAGGCTCAGCAGCAACAGATGGTGATGGTGAAGCATTTCCTTGAAACCAATCAGTAGATGGTAATTCAAAGGAAGTTGAAGTTGTAGAAATCTCATCAGCATTTGTTGTGGATTGTGCTACTGAAGCTACAGGAACATCAGGTCTAGCTGAATCAGGCAGTTGATCACTAAACTTGAAAAGGTGATTACTGATATCATCATCATCATCAGTAACACCAGATGGATGACTAGCTACAGAAGATGATGGATTCATATGATCTGCAACAGCAGGTGGTTGATAAGGAACATATTGCAGAATGTCCAGATCAAACAACTCCACAGGGTTTTGTGGAATTGTATCCTTAGGGGATTCATTGAACTTCACATGCAAGGTTTCTTCAACTATCTTTGTCCGACAGTTGAATACTCTATAAGCCTTGCAAGTGGATGAATACCCAACAAAATACCCTGCATCCACCTTAGAATCAAACTTTTGGAGTTGATCCTTTGTGTTGAGAATGTAACAGGGACACCCAAATGCTCTAAAGAATGAAATCAAAGGGGCCAAATAATGAAGAACTTCATATGGAGTCTTCATCAACCTCTGATTTACTAGAACTCTATTCTGTACATAGCAAGCTGTATTGACAGCTTCAGCCCAAAAGTCAGTGGCAGACCAGAATCAACCAACATGGACCTTGCAGCTTCAATGAGGGTCCTGTTCTTTCTCTCCACTACTCCATTTTGCTCTGGAGTCCTTGGGATGCTATACTGCCTCTTGATTCCCTTTGACAAGTAAAATTCATCAAGAGTGTGGTTTCTGAATTCAGTACCATTGTCACTCCTCACACACTTAACTGGTAGGGAATACTGCTTCTCAACGTGTAACACAAAGTTCATAATGGACTGAGCAGCCTCATCCTTTGAATGCAAGAAGAAGGTCCATACATATCTAGAGTAATCATCCACAATTACCAGACAGTATTTCTTCTTTGCCATACTCATTACCTTCACAGGACCAAAAAGATCCATGTGCAGTAGTTGTAAGCAGGCATTAGACTTGGATTCTTCTATGGTTGGGAATGAAACTTTATGTTGTTTCCCTTTTAAGCATGCAGTGCAGATTTCATCACAATTGAACTCCTTTATTGGAAGACCTCTCACTAAACTCTTGTGGATCAGCTGATTCATGTTTTTGAGATTAACATGACCCAGCCTTCTATGCCAAGTTTAGATTCTTGGAGAGAGGCCTTGGAGAACAAGCATGGATGGCCTCTTAACTCAATTTTCTTTGACAGATCCAAGGCATATACTCTTCCTATCCTGTTGGCCTTCAGGAGAGTATTATCATCCAGTACTTTGTCAATCAGGCTCAGAACCTTGGAAGACAGAATCCTACAGTTCTGGCTTGTGAAAAGAGCAACATGTCCTTTGTCACACATCTGACTGACACTCAACAGATTGTATTTGAGATTCTCCACATGGTTGACATCATCAAATCTAATATCTCCATTAGACACAATCCCTTTCCAATGATGTAACCTTTAGCATCATTTCCAAATGAGACAAATCCCTTCTTTCCCTGAGAGTAATCATTAAGAAGAGAGCTGCTCCCAGTCATGTGCATGGATCCTCCACTGTCCACATACCAGATGCTTCTTTGGCATGCTGAAGAACCCTGCATAATCATAAGAAACTAGTTAGCTTTGGAGACCCAAACCTTTTTGGTTTTGGGACTGACTTTATCAACAGATTTAACCATAGCTGGTTTCTCATGATTAACAGCTGATGAAGATGGAGATGGTGCTGAAATAGATTTGGACCTGGAATTCCTCTCTAGTGGTTTGGTCACAGTGGCTTCAAGTTGGTTAACTCTCCCCAACAGATGCTGAACCATCATAACAAGCTATGTCTGATTTGAAGCTCGAGCTTTCAGTTCATTTGACACTCCAGAGCTTGTTTTTAATGAGTTCCTATGACCCACCATTTCCTCCTTCTTAGATTTCACAGACTTAGTCTTATGTTTATCATGAGGAACATATCAGCTGTCTTCTGATAAACCGTATCCTTCTTAGTGGATTTGGGTAAGGCCTTATTTATCAGGTTGAGATGATTGTGGTACAAACTTAGTCTCAAACTCAGTTTTCATTTTATTTATTTCTAGTTTAATGAGCTCATCCCTTTGGAGCTTTAAACCCTTTTTGTACCAACATTCATCAGATAGATGATTGAATTTACCACAAATTTCACATGGTTTATTCTTCATCTTGGACATCTTTACTGCTGAAGTGGAAACTACTGAAGGTGTGATCTTCAGTACTTTCCTCCTATCAGTACTAGGTACTAAAGGATTTGTAACAGCTGAAGACTGGTAATTCAACTGTTTTCCATCCGTCCTAAAAGACTGTTTGATGGATTCCTCAGCAGTTGTTAGTCCTTGTATTTCAACTGATTTGAAATGCTTTTCAGATGTTGGGTCTCTTTCAGTACTTGGGGTACATTGAGGAACAACATCTAAAGTACTCAGCTTCATATGAGTCTCAGTAGTTAGACCATCAGTCAATTTATTTGTTGAGATCTTAACACTGGTTTCATTCTCTGATCTTAGATTATCATTGGAGAATGACTCACACGATAATGTGGTTTGGAGATTGCTTTCACTTTCAGACTTAACTATGGAGTTAGGAGTAAAGTCTGTTGGTGGAGCAGTATGGTTGTAACCAATGCCAAACTTCATATTTGAAGCAGTTTGCTTGCTAAGAAGCATTTCAAATCCCTTGCATGATGAGACCCAGCGTTCACACTCAACTTGGGTCACTGCAAGTTTTTCTTTGAGACTCCTGTGGTCTTCCAGAATAACCTCTAGCTTGGCCTTTTCATCATTTAATTGGCATTTAAGCTTATAATCTCATCACTTTTACTGTTAAGAGCAGACTCATACTTAGCTTTTCTTTTGAAAATGGTTTTCTCAAACTCAAGTTTTTGATTTATTAATGCTACATTTGCCTCTCTAATAGAGACAAAGGCAGCTATGCATGATTCAGAACATAACTTGGCTTTAGCCTCTGAAGATACCTGAGTTACCTGTGAAGATGATGCATTTGAACAGGAACCCTCAGTAGACTCCAGGGCCATGAGAGCAAGATTTCCAAAAGGGTGTTCACTACCATGTTGACTAGCACCAGCATAGTATTGCTCAGTGTGACCAGAAAAGTTATCAGGTAAGCTACTCAGTCAACGACTCCAGGTGTGAAGAAGCTGTGATGAGGTTGTGATTGAGATGGAGATGGTTGAGGTTCTGGTAGTGCATGAGATTAGTACAATAGGAGCTTGAACTTGATTTGACTGTGGCATATAATAGCAGGATAAGGATATGGCATTTGACCCTGAGGAACAAAATATGCAGGAGATTGAGGGTGTGATGAATGACTAGAACCAGCAGAATGTTGCCCTTGGATTGTGAATTGTTATTTGGAAAAGTCAAAAAGGGTGCAGAAGTGTTAGATCCAGTTGATCTACACTCTCTTGCAAAGTGTCCAAGCCTGTGGCATTTGTGACACTTCAACTTGCTCTTGTCAAAACCGACTTTGGTTTTGTCAGAGAGTCCAGGAAATTTCCTGCCAGTTCTCTTGTAGAATTTCTGAGATCTGATATTGATCAAGGCATTTGGCTCAAAATATCCATCTCTTCTAAATCATCATCAGCAATGCCCTTCAAATCATCCATGATAAGCATAGATTGTCACTATTATTACTAGAATGACAATCAACACTCACAAAGGCATGATTAGAATTGTTTGAGGTGAATCAATATGCTCATCATAGTGGCATTCTGATCCTGCATACTCTGACTCATGACTTACCAAGGCAGTGTTTCCTGGTACAAAATCATCAGTGAGCTTTCCAAATGATGACATTTTTGTTCTGTTCTATCTCTCTCTCAAATGTGAGCAATTTCCCATGGAGTTGGTGAGACATAGTTTGTCCAAATTGCACTGGAGCGTAGGACAATAGTATATGTGTCCCATCTCTCAGGCAGTGATCTGAGAAATCTGTTATTCATCTGGCTATTTGTGTACTCATGTTTGACCATTTTTAATTCAGAGATCAAACAAGAGAACCGCTCAAACTGTTGAGTCAGTGTCTCACCCTTCCTATTAGAGAATGTCTCATATTGTTGGGCAAGGATTTCTCTATTATTTGCCAAGACCTCATCTGTTCCTCCAAATTGTTCTTTCAGGCATTCCAGATGTCATGGGCAGTTTCATAATGCATTAGCCCAGAATAGATTTCATTGGGCAGTGCCATGGCCAGAATTCCATGGGCTTTTGCATCAATTTCAAACAAATTCTTATCCTCATCTGAGTATTGCTCCCTCCTCTTCAGAACCATTTGATTGGTTTCCGGGTTATTCACCATAGGCTTGTGTGGACCATGTACCACTGATGTCAACAACCTGAGCTATTAACAGACAGGTGATGGAGCATTCGTCGTTGCCATATGTTATACTCACTCCTAACCAACATTGGAGGCTGGTTGAGGAACCAGTATTGTGAGGATCATTGGAAGGAGTAGTCATTTTAGGTCCAAATACAATTTAATCAAGCTTTTAAAAGATTTTACACAGACCACAACAGACTCAATGAAAACCAAGAATAAATCTCAGGATGAATGACCAAAAACACAGAAAATTCAATCTCTATAACCGTTTCTTGCAAAAATGCTAACTCAATCAAACTTGGATCTTGGATAGTAGTTTCAATGATCAATTATTAGATCGATCAATGATGAACCTGCTCTGATACCATTTGACAGGATCAGTGATCTCAAGTTTGATGGATTAGAGTGTAACGCAGCAGAATAAGAACAAGATTAGACAAATTATAGCAAGAATTTGATATTCGTATGCATTAAGAACAAATACGGTTGTAACGAGAGAATATATTTCTGTGAAAAGGAATGTTTCAATAATATCAAATGTTTCTGCTCAATCATTCACCGATTACAATTAGGTTGACACTCCTTATATAGAGTGCAATCACTGCTGATATCACGGGATAGTGACATCTGGCAGATTTATTACAAAAATAACTAAAACTTAACAAACTACTGAATGTTCACAACTACTAAGAACATATCAGAGTGCTAAGTATAAAACATAAAACTACTGATACGGAACTACTGAAACTACAACGACTGAAGAACAAGCTCTTCAGTCGTTTTACAAACTACTGAAAAGAAAACATAAAACTACTGAAAGAAAACCGTCATAACTACTGAAGAACTCTTCTCTGTTTGTGACACGTCTGATACTTGGTCTTCAGCACTTGTGTCTTCAGACTTTGTCTTCAACACTTGTCTTCAGACTTTGTCTTCAGCACTTGTGTCTTCAGACTTTGTCTTCAGCACTTGTGTCTTCAGACTTTGTCTTTAGCACTTGTCTTCAGCTGTTGTGGACTTCAGCAGTTGTTATGACGTCTGTGGGACTTAAGGTTTTTCTGATCCGGCTCATTGGTTCTCTTGGTCCAACATGTATCCAGCTGGTCTTCAAAGTATAACCGGTTGTATGATGTCGTATAAGTATCTCATGTTCTTGTAACTTTCTTTTATGCTTTGTAACACTTGTAATAGAACATTGAGAAAGCAATATACTACAATCTTGAAAACCATCTCCTTATGTATCTTGCTCTTTTGTTCTGTCTCTTAATTACTTGTGTTCTTAGTGTTTTTACTTGTGGTAATCTAGTTCACTGTTTGATTAAGTTAAGTTACTATCCTCTTTGTGTTGTTGTGTTGTAAGTGACACCCTTCACAGGTCTTGCACATATATATATATATATATATATAATATATATATATATATATATATATATATATATATATATATATATATATATATATATATATGTGTGTGTGTGTGTGTGTGTGTACATCTATATATATGTGTTTACATCTATATGTACATGTATATATACATATATATATATGTGTATATATGTTGGTTCCTTTGATCGATTTGCAGTACAAATGAGATGTTGAATCGTTCAATATCAATACAAACAATAGATAACAAAGATGAAGAAGATTAAGAACAACCACAAATGTATCAAAGTAAGAACAATAAGGATCGATACACTTAATAATAACAAAGCACAATGCTATTTCTGTAAATAGACTGCTTACAAAGGTCACTTGCAACAATGATAAACAATTAGGGTTTTCCAAGGTTAGTCACAATGAAAATAATCAATCTATATATAACAGTCTTAGTTTCGCAGACAGTTTCGCTGTAAGAGAAACTATACTACCAAAACTATAGTTTCGCTCAGTAGAAACAACAGTTTCGCCGGGTGAACTAAAACAGCTGACTATGAGCGAAACTGCAGTTTCGCTCACAGTTTCGCTGGACTACAAAACTAAACAAAATGAACTACATACACAAGTAAACTACATTAGACCTATTACAAGTAACATAAACATAATCTATTCTAAGGTGAGTCCAACCTATACTTGATCTTCAATACTCCCCCTAGGTTGGACCTTACCGCCTTCACTTGTCCTGATTTGTCGTGTCTGCTCTAGTCTCTCCTGGTGCATCTGATATATCTATACTTACTCCTGCAGCTTCGTCCATGGGGCTTCAGGCATAGATTCTCCTGTTCAACTTTTGTTTCCCCTGCTGCTTCTGTTATTTCTTCATTACCTCCTGTAGCTTCTTCTGTGGGAGCTTCAGCAAATGATTCACTTTGGTCACCTACTGCTTCATTAGCTCCCTCAGGACGAGCACTGGCTTGCTTAAATTGTCTTGATAAGTCCCTCACATCCATATCCAAATCATCTTGAGCTCTAACCTTCTCTGCCATCTCCTTCACTTCTTTCCTCACACTTCTAGCCTTATTGGCCACTGTCGTTAATAGACTGGCTTCTTTCCTCGTCTCTTCTCCCACCCCTGCTCTGATGTGATTTTCACAAAGAACCAGCAGATCTTTATCGCAGAATCCAAACACTTCCATAGGATCAAACAATCTGAACTCACCCCATTCTTTACCCTGATCACCGTCTCCCCCGTATTGTTATCGTAAAACCATTTCTCAAAGTTTTGTAATTGTTGGGGGAGGGGATCTAACAGTCTAACCCTATTCATCATTGTTGGATTTTCTCCTCTCAACCTTCATAAACCCGAATGACACAAAGATGTCATTCAGTTCATTCTTTATTTCCTTTTCCAACAATGAGGCTCTTTCACTTAGATGAGCATTTATTAATGGCAACGCTGCTATCCTCCTCAAATCCTATTTGGGTAAGGTCTTGAACGCGTTCCTCTTGTGCATATAGGTTATGTCTCCCCCTCTCCTCTTAATCATAAACATTTTAAGGCTGAGGTTATAGCTCCAACTGATTATCCTCTTGTTTGCTTCTTTCTTGCTCAACCCTTCCATGTTTTAGAACAGGGGAGTTAGCTATTCAAGCTCTTTATCTTTGACAAACCACTCTTACTTAGCCATTTCAAACACATCTCCATCATTGTCACCCTTATTAGCAACATAGTTTAGGGGTCTCTCATCAACCTCATAGTATTCTGGTTCAGAATCATAGTCAACTAGTTGCTCATTATCTTCTTCTTCATCAATCAACCCCTTCTCAGCAGGATTCTCTCTTGCCACCTTTTCTCCAACCAAATATTTCTCCAAGTCAAAGTGCATGTTCATAAAACCAGCCTCAATTACCTCTTCAACATTCTCCATATTCATAATTTCCTCCCTTTCTGTAGATCCTCCTGCTTCATCTCCTGCTATTCTAGATGTACCCTCTCCTGCCTGGGAATATGTACCCATATTTAAAATGAGTACTTGGTAGTGTCAGTCAAATCATCTAACTAAATCTAAGTTAGCAGATTGGGCAGGCCGGTCGTAGCCTTCAGCTCATTCACCTCCTTAAACAATCTCTTGATCAACTTATTCTGGTCCACCAACATCTTGGTCATTCCTTCAATCACCTTATCCTTTTGCCTTTCCCTTATCTATTGATTGGTAAGTTTTGTTTTTACCATGCTTAATACATTAGCCAGAGATGCATTCGGATTTCTTATCCTATCTTCATCCATACCAGTTCTTTCCTCCCTCCTAAAAACTCTATGAAAGATTGGTGTTGTTGTTTAGATCTTCTCTCGGTTTCTCCTGTATCAACCTTCTTTTTTGATCTTGTTTCTTTTTCAACCCTTGTCTCCTCAGCCATCACATGTACTTCATCCTCAAAATCTTAATCTTTCTCTTTTGCATATCTTTTACTCTTTTTAACTGCATCAGTCTGTTGCACCCTTGTCTCCTCAACCCTTTTATTCTCAGATGCATCTACCCTCCTGATATATCTCCATTTTTCTAGTGGATACATGTTCTCCCAGAGGTGAGTAATTTTTCCACTGAAGTCGTGACGAATGGCGCAACAGTCTACGAAGATGCAAGTGTTCATTTGCACCAGCCTTTTAACCTCCCCGTGTCTTAGGATGTTAGGAATAAGGTCATCAAAAATCAGCTAAAGAATCGAGGATAAAGCATCCATTTATCCTTTTTTAACGCCATCATATTCTCTGCCATACAGGAAAAAATCATTTTGCCTATGTTTGCCTTCTCCCCCCTATGGCATATCACCATAGCTTTTGCCCAGTCTAAGTTAAGCCCATCTGATCCACCTTTACGATGATCTAAGCACATAATGAAGACATGAGCTATATATCTTCATTCTTAGAGAGGAAGAACTTCTTAATCTCCTTCCTAGTCCGAAAAGGTGGTCCCTCGTATCCTATCGATCTGAAGGCCTCAAACACCTCCTGGTCTGACAGGGTAACCTCCTCTCCTATGTCTTCGTCTAGCCTTAACACCCTCGATACAATCTCAGCAGCAATGGTCACCTCATTCTCCATCACTCTGGCTATGATCCTCTATGTATTGCCTCTTGTATCATACTCAGCCGTTCTCCAAAAATCTATGATGTGAAGGTCATAAATAGAAGTGGAATAAGATATCTTGTAGGCTATAGGAGATCTCTGCAACCATCGTATGCAATCTCTAAGACCAGCCGCTTTAGGGTGAGTATCATCCAATATAGCATTAATGTTGTTCCTCTCATCAAATTTCAGATTTGCCATTTAATTTGAAAAATAGATTAAACACATTAGAATAGTATATTAAATAATAATATTAAAGAAAAATATAAAAATTACACACAACCAAATTAAATTCGCTAGCCGAAATTATAGTTTTGTAGAATGAAAATTTTAATTTTGCTAGACAAAAGTATAGTTTCGACATCAATTAGTTATAGTTTCTCCAACAATTAGTTATTAGTTTCGGTGACAATTAGTTATAGTTTCGCCAGCAATTAGTTATTAGTTTCGGCAACACAGTGAAGTGGATTCGACTGGCTGAAATTATAGTTTCGACGCAATGAAACTAAAGTTTGGTCAGCGAAACTATTAAGTTTGCTCAGACAACATAACTCCATAGTTTCACGGAAAACTATGAACTTTCGTTCAGTTTTGACGGACTATCGGTACTTTCGCAGTAAGAACTGCAAAGGTACCGAAGAGTCTCAATCAAAGATACTCACAATGTAGTCATTAAACCTATAAAAGAATAATGTCCTGAGTTTGAAACTCACTTGCGAAGGGAATACAACGGTCATTCTATAAACAAAATCGCAAAAAAGTAAGTTGTCTAAAAAGTCTACGGTGAAACCCTAAACCCCTGAAAACTCGAATGTGCGAAAATGAATGAACAATTTCACAAATTGAGTTATATAGCACATAGTTTCGCATGTAGCGAAACTATCGTTACACCCAGTGAAGATGTAATTTCGCCAGACGAAACTCTAGACGAAACTGACCATGGCACTTGCGAAAGAACCGACGAAGCTACAGTTTCACCGTGCGAAACTACTAGGGAAATTATAATTTCACTGGAAATCTAAAAAAATTGACTTTGTTTCCCATTCTTTAAAAAAGATAAAAGAATTTAAAAAGAATTAAAACAAAGTAAACAAAATAAAACAAATCAAAATAAAATTTGCTCCATAAAACCTCACCAATCTTCATGTATAATTTTGTTAAAACAAAATCAAACAATATAAAAGGATATGAACGAGAAGCTGAAAAGATCTTCCAGAGGGTCAAAGTTTGGTGGGATTGCTAATATACTCATCCTTTTAAGTCCATGCCTTCTTCATTTCAACAAGTGCACCGTAGCTACTGTTATCATGTTTTGATTCTCTTTAAAGAAAACATAGAATGACCTAGTCCCCACAGACACTTGGCAAAGAAACTTATCCTGTCCTCATCATGTATTGAACAAATGACACGCTCTGCATGACTCTTCCTTTCAGAAGCATCATAGGTCTTATTTCATAAGAAGCAAAGCCCTTATAAACATCAAATGATGAGAGCTCCCGGTCTATACTTATGTATAACAAAGGAGTTGATCAATTGAGTCTTACATATGAGAGCTTCAGGTCTGTACTTATGTATAACAAATAAGATCATCATATTGTGCCGATGAGAGCTCCATGTCAGTACTATCGTACAACAGAGAAGATCATCACTCTAGGTCAATGTTCACACATAACAGAGGAGATAAGCAACAAAAAAAATATAGCAGGGAGCATCTTAGGTACAAAGATGAGAAAGCATATAACTTTTGAGATAGGGTGGAATGGTTTGACACAAAGATACTTTAGATAAGAATAACTTAAAACTTAGATATCACATTCTCAATCCTTTTTGAACAAATACTTGAATCTTTGTGAAGGCCAAAAATATAAAGGGGATTATCTGAGTCATCAAGTTTCTTGCACTTTTAATTAAGCTACGAGTTTACTATTTATTTTGCTTTCTGTCTGAACCTATCAAGCATATCCCACACAATACTATCAACCTCCTTTACATTGTCCAGGCTTCTCATTTTATTCTGCAAAGAAAAACAAGATGAACATTTAATATATTCCCCCGAAATTTCTACAAATAAGCAAGATGTAGAAATTTCTTATTGGATTATATGTCATTATATATATATATATTATATATATATTATTTCATTATTATTATTTTTTAATAATATTTTTATGTGAAAAATGATGAAGAGCATGAAGCGAACAAAACGAAAAGAAAAGAAAGAAAATAAAAAGAGAAGTATAAACAATATATACATAAAATAGTTTGAAGGAAAAACAATTTAAAATGATATTAAACCTAACATAGCGATCAATTTATAAAAGCAAAGTTTATCAAATGTTTTATTGAAAAGATCCGCTTTTTGATTTTTTGTGCCTATAGGAATAATATCAATAAAACCTTTTTCTTGAGCATCACGGATCGCATGAATCCGTGTCTCAATGTGCTTGGTTCGGGAATGATGAATAGGGTTCTTGGCAATGCCAGTGGCTACTTCATTGTCATAGAATAACAGTGTATGGAGAAAGTTGATTCCATAGTCAATCATGTTAGGACCTGGTATTCGACCGAAATACTTAGAGATCACATGTATACCGGATCAAATAGTGCGGAATCCTATTTGATTGGCGATCCAATCAGTGAGAACACACGAAGAATCAATCAGGATTGAAACTAACGTTAGAAATCGATAAGGAATCGATCTAATGTGTTCTATGAACTTGGAGAACAATTTGGAAGGTTTCTGGACGGCTAGGGTTCGTATGGAATTGAACTTAATCGAATCTCCCTGTTTTTCACGAATTGAGTTGTATTTATAGGTTGGCACTCTTCAATCGTGCGACTGAACCATTAGTTTGGTTCAGTCGTGCGATTGAACCATGCGGTTGGTTCATTCGTGCGACTGAGTGTTCAGTCGTGCGATTGAGCCAATCTTATGTTACAGTCGTACGACTGATCCTGTCTCCTGGTCCAGTCGTGCGACTGAGTCAATCGTATGAGGTTCTTCATGCTTATGGTTCATTCGCATGAGCCATTCGCATGGAAACTTCATTAAGTTAAGTTTGAATGTTTTAGTTAATTAATATAATATTATATGTAATCATTCAAGTAATCATAAACCCAATCAATTCATTTACGACTCATTAATGAACTATTAAACCTTATAACCAACAGACTATCAATATCAGTTCATTAATCATACCAAACAAGATCTATTACATCACATATCACGATCTAGGGACATACATGTATCAGCAAACTCCCCCTTGGACCTAGATCTCTCTAATGTCTTGTTTTCTTCATTACCTTCTCATATTTCTTGTACTTGTCCTCTTGTGTGACTCCCGCGTGAATATCAAACACGAAGCAAAGTCGTATAACATTTTGGAACTGGAGGGCTTGTACAATGTCTTGTGTGTCATAGAACAGTGGCCACTTGTATAATGTATAGACATCATTAGCAGACAAGTTGGTTAGCCACATTGGGTCGAATATCCTGACAGTATCCATTTGATCCCTTTTGTTCAGAACTATGACAGCTTCAGCAGTTCTCCAATCATAGTACCACCATTTGAAGTGTGGAGTGAAGTCCTGTGGCATTTCCCTGAGAGGGATTCTCAACATAGTGCGAGGAGGACTCCACTTCAACACAATCTTAGGTTTTCCAGTAATGGCATCCATCTCAGACCTTCTAATATACCTTGTAGGTTGTTGAGGTCTAAAGTTAATCCATCTGGTGTGGTACTCTTTCTTGAGGGCAGCCTCAAACCAGCCTGACATTTTTCTCGGGTCAGCATACAACAACTTCAACTTGGCCAGCTGGTTGAGCTCAAATCCAGGTAGAGTCTTTAGATCATGTGAAAATCTAAAGTACTCTATGCCCTTTTCCCTCTTAACGGCATAAACGTTAAGATCATCAAAATATGCCCATGCTATAATCCTGCCTGACACCGTAGATTTTTCTTGACCCTGTAGAACTTGGTGTAGGCATCGCTCTTCGGTGCATCACGTTGGGCTCTGACTTCTTTAAAACATTCAGCCCATTCAGCCTTTCGAATGTATACGTCATCGTTTGAGGCTTGGCTGTTCCTTCGGTCTTTCCTGCTTCCTGCTCCATCTTGTCTAGTACCTCAAACATATCACTGACTAGGGACTCACCCAGATTGGGGACCACATTACCCGCGTTGTCAGCGTATTGAGGGTACTCTTCAGCAGCAATATCTTCAACCTCAACTTCATCAACGTCGTGTAGTTCGTCGTCACTGGTTGAATCAACTGTTGGAGCATCCTTGACAATATCATCAGGATTGAGTCTGAACATTTCTGCCAGTTGCTCGTTAGATAGGTCGTGAATTATTTCACCTTCTTCAGGTGTATAACTCACTGACCTTCTGACAATCCCTTGCAGATCAAGAATCATTGTGAGTTAAGACTTGACCTGTTGAAGGGGAGCAATATCAAACTCATCTCTGTGGTACTTTGGATCTGTTTGATTTACACATTTCACATTCAAATCATTAGTAATATATCAAACAAAATGCATTAAATTAATATAAACATTCAGTACATCGTTTTTCAATACAGAATACAAAAGTAATTAAATACATAAACATCCACTATTTACTTTTATCCTGTATGCTAGTCTCTTCGTGTGAAGGTGCCGAAGTAGAAGCTGACTGATCCTGTCGGTTCTTTGTTCTCTTCTCTTGACCGGGAGCTGAGACAGATTCAGCTGCTTCTTCTTCTTCAGTCTCTTCATCTGCACACCACTCTTCTGTTTCTCTTCATCTGAATCACTGTCATCATCATCATCGTCATCCTCACTATCTCTTTCTCCATCCTTATCTTTAGAGGTTCCTCCTTTGATCCTTTTAACTTTAGCAAAATGGACCTCTTTGCCTTTTCCAACTCTTCTATCTGTTACCTGCTGTGACGCTTTGTGCTCGGAGTTGGTCCAACTGAGTGTCTTGAGCAGCCAATTTCTGGGCCTGCTCCTTAATAGCTCGATCCTGCTCTGCAATTTTCTTCGATTGTGCAGCAGTCAGGTCGGTGAGCTGGCGGATCTGAGGGGTCTTTTCCTCATCAGCCGCCAACAGTCATAACACCATTCTATTTAAGGCAGCCAGCTGTTCCTCTACCCCGATTGGAGGTAGGGGAGATCTAGAGGTGTGTGAGGGGTAGGCTGAGGGCTCGGTTTGGTGGCTAGTGGTGGTGGTGGAGGTGGTGAATATCGGGTAAGGTCTGGATGATGGTGGTGGTGAGTGTGGGGTGAATGAAGTAGTGGTAGCAGGGGTCTGGCTTGTGGTGATCGGTATGGTGGTGGTTGTGGTTGCTGTGGGGAGAGGTATGGTGGTGGAAGGTATGGCTGCAGAGGTGGTAGTGGTGGAAGGTATGGGGGATGTGGTGGTGATGAAGGTTACCTTACGCTTTTTCTTTTTCTGGCCATGGGGTTGAGCCATCCTTTCTCCTCGTTCCCCTCGAGGTGGATGCCCCCCTTCAATCCCGCCTGAGGACCGGAGCATATGATGGATCAGTCTCTGTATCTCCGGATCCTCTCGGTTGTTCACCGACAACCCTCAACCGTGTTCTGTGGGAACCACTTTCCTTCCCACAGTCCGGGTCAATGGCTCCTCATCAGATTCATCTTCATCTTCCTCGGTAAGCACAAAATCTTGATGGAATCCTGCTGACTCAGTTACCTCAGAAGGTGAGACAGACACCGAGGGAATAGAGTCAGACACAGGGTCTCGAGATGGAACAGCCTCATCCTCAATGTCATCCTCCTCAGAATCATCAGTAGGGAGGAAAATTGGCTCCACGTTGGAGTCACTGTCCTCATGACGCCATTGGCGTCTCCCTGGTGCCACATAGCTTTCATCTGCTAAGTGGCCAATCATTCTCTTCACTTGGGGCTTAATCTGCTTTCCCCTGTAAACCCTCATCCTGCCCAGAGTAGTGTCATCCATTATTCCAAGGCCACGGCGTCATGACTCTCTTTGGGCAACTGTGGCAGCTTCTCGTTGAAGATGAGCTGTAAGAATCTGGGGTACATACAGAACCCCTCTTTTTCCTTTACCTCCAAATTCTCCACCAGTAGGAGAATATCATGCTGGAAAAACTAAAGGGGTGGTTCAGAACCAGTGCCACGTAGGCATTTTGAATTGGTCTGAGAGGTCATCAAACCCACCCCTCCTCGAAGCTACACACTTTAGAATCACGTGTGCTAAGTACTTGTACTGGGGCGCTTGTTCTTGTTGAGCACACCTGAGTTGATATCCCCAACGTACTTTAGCCTTAGGAAGCATCCTCTTACAGTCAATGGATGTAGTTTTGTAGAATGATCAGCATCCTCCCCGAACTCTAGGACCCTCTGAATATCGGCGGCAGAGATCTCAATATCATGGCCCAGTATGGAGCTCCTGATACAGTTGGGCTCCCGAGAGCGGTCCACCAAGGCATTTTCCCAGAATGCCTGATGGAGTGATCTGTAAGGCGTGCAAGGAGTGGAGATCGCCTTATAGATCCGGGACCGTCTCAGAAATGCAATTATGTCGGTAAACTCAGCCCCGTTCTGGTGGTGTGATCCAAGTGGGCACAGATGTTGTGCTTGGGATTTATGGTCCACTTTTCTGCCATTTATCTGTAACACACATAGACTATTATACACAAGACATGAAAACTTCTTCTGTTCTAAGTGTAAAGTTGAAAGTCATTTTGATTCATTCGTGCGAATGAATCATGCGACTGAAGTCAGTCGCCTGTTTGAGACATGCGACTGAGTTCAATCGGGTGTTTGAGACATGCGATTGAGTTCAATCGGCTGATTGAGGCATGCGATTGAGTTCAATCGGCTGATTGAGGCATGCGATTGAGTTCAATCTGCCGACTGGACTCATTCGGGTGGTTCAGTCGGTCGAATGATCCAATCGCAGGTTCAATCGTGCGATTGGAGTTCATTCGAACGACCAGTCGCTTGCCCCACTGTTCGATCCCTGTGGGTCGAATCTTGACCCTTCTAAGTCTTTTTACAGTGTGTAATGGTCCATTAGTCTCGGATACTTGTCACTAATAACCTATTATCTCAATTTTAACATTTTGCTTCATTTACATAGGTGATTAGGTCGATTTGCAGTTTGGTTCTTGATTTAATCCAATGTCGCTAGTGTGGTTCGGTGATGTACTGATTTTGGTAGGATTCAAGGAGTAGTGTACTTGTAAAACGTCACTGGAATGTAAGAATCTTAACCGCAATGTATATCAGAATCGGAGGCAATTTCGACAGGTAACGGTAATGAACGCGATTCGGGGTGTTTTGGGAGTGATGAGTGATATGCGATCGATTAAGACCTTTAATACTAAACCTAGGTTCATTCGGCCGACTGGCCTCAGTCGCTCAGTTCAATCGGGCGACTGACGGTTAGTCGTACGATTGGCCTAGTCAATCGCATTCAGTCGGCCGACTGAGTCTCAGTCGGTCGACTGACTCATTCGGTCTCCTTCATTCGCCCCTTTAGTTGACCGATTGAGCCTCAGTCGGTCTACTGTTTCATTTTCCCCCTTCCATTCGGTCGAATGAATCAATTTCATGTCCCGCCATTTGCATAGTTGGTCGATAATCCTGATCCACTAGTGCAAATGGGTCACACTTTGTGGTTATACAGTCATTTTTAACATTACTGTTCAGACCCTTTTCACTTTTGATAATAACATGGTAAGCTCTAACCAATTCAGTCACTTCAGACGTGACCTTTGACATTTTGAAAAACCATGTGGCCATCTCAGACATGACCCTTTTTAGGTAAGTTAATTCCCTTCTGATTTCCCTGATGTAGTCCGACAGACACTCAAATTAAAAGATATACATAGTAACTTAAATTAACTACACAACTAAAGTTTATATTTGGACTTTTTGTGAGAGATAAAACCCTAAGATGAAAATCTAAGGGATTTGATTAGGAGTAGACAGCTTTAACTTAGATTGATCATATCTGGACCAATTCAATTTTGGAATCATACAGGAATATCAAATCATTTTGGGACTTGTTATTAAAGCTCTTTGATGCTTAATATCTCGGTGTTCATCCAGAGTCGTTTGCAACTTAAGGAAATCATACTGAAACTCTTAGATTTTCACATTAGTTGAACTGTTGAGAATGTAGCCACTAAGATTGTCAGTATATTTGTCCACTTAAATCCATACACAGACTTTTGACGCAGACTGGTGACTGATTTATGTTTAATTATTTCAGCTAACTTGGTGGATCCCACACTTATATGGTAATCAACATTCCTCAGAGGTTTTGAGCGGTCTATGGGGATTATTACAAGAAGAGACTATTCTTAGAGCTTTCAAAGAGAACCTGTCCTCAGGTCAGTGCCATCGCACAGCAGAGAGGCGGCAAACAACAATGAATTCTAGAATATCTAGGTTATGCTTATCCTCAGGTCAGTGCCATCGCACAGCAGAGAGGCACACAACCTATCTCCTTGTTAGAGCAGCTTACTTTTATTTTACACAAAATGCACCAACAACATGAGCCATTAGCTTTATTGCATTTGTCTTTCATTATTTCTTGCTTTGCTCTAATTTTGGTCATCCGCACACTTTTGTGGCGTTTAAATGCTCATTACCCCTTATTGGAATATATTTGATTGTGTTAACCAGTGATAAGATGGAAGTCCACAGTCAGTTGAACAACTTAGTTTGATCTTGAAATCACCAATCAGGTCTAATTGTCTATTGTGTTGAATCTACCAACATATCATTTGTGGTCTAGCAACCTCTAAGTCTACTTTCTCTGTGTCACCTTAGGAGTTGCCAGTTTTCTATCATTTCCCTTTTTTATATTGCTTAGACTACACAGACTTATACTTTGAACTTTTGCATCTTTTCAAACCTTAATTTGAAAATCCCTCTTGATTTGTTCCTGTGTACTATCATATTCCAAAGTATTGAATCAGTATCACAGACACATTCTACCTTATTTCCTAGTTACCCCCCTTCTCCCTCAATTTTTTATTTATTTATTTATTTTATTTTATTTTTAATTTTATTTTATTTTTTTTATTTTTCTTTTTATTTTTTATTTATTTATTTTATTTTTTTTAATATTAACTTGCTGACATATTCTCCCCCTAAAATACTAAAATCATTTCGATTTAATTATTTTTGGATTTTAATAAACAGCAAGGTAACATGAAGTTAATGTAACAGACAAAAAAAACAGATAACATAAAATAAAATAACATTAATGAACCTACACCGGACTACACATTATGCTCATCAGGAATTACCTCACTTTTCTTTTTAACGCCGTTGACCTCTAGCAAGTATTGAAAACGTGGTTTATCAAAGGCTTTTGTATAGAGGTCAGCACGTTGAAAATCAGTATTAATTTTAACCACATCTATTAAGTTCTTTTCAAAACAGTCTCTTATGAAGTGGTATTTAATACCGATGTGTTTGGTCTTAGATGTTGAACCGGGTTTTTGGTTACTGCAATTGTAGCAGAGTTATCAACAAAAATAGGAGTAGACGAGAATGTCAACCGTAATCTCGCATTTGCTGTTGAATCCAATGATTTGGGAACAGCAACTTGCAGCAGCAACATATTCGGCTTCACAGGTTGACAATGCAACCGATGTCTGCTTCTTACACTGCCATGTAACTAATCTTCTCCCAAAGAATTGACACCCTGCTGATGTAGACTTGTAGTTCATTTTGCAGCCTCCATAGTCCGAGTCACTATACGCTGTGAGCTCAAAATCGTCATCATGAGGATACCACAACCCCAGGGTGGGTGTACCCTTTAGATAGCAAAAGATCCTTTTGACCCCGATTAGATGATTGACCTTAGGTTTAGCCTGATATCTGGAACATAAACATGTAGCATACATGATATCAGGTCTTGAGGCAGTGAGATACATGAGGGATCCAATCATTCCTCGGTACATAGTGGCATCTACAAGATCTCCACTCTCATCAGGTGCTATATCATGATTCGTAGCAAGTGGAGTCCCAGCAGCAGAAGCATTCTCCATGTCAAAGCGACTAAGAATGTCTCTTACATACTTGGTCTGATGTAGAAAGATCCCATTAGGTGTTTGATCCACCTGTAACCCAAGAAAGAACTTCATCTCTCCCATTGCACTCATCTCAAACTCTTTCTTCATCACTGCTTCAAACTCTTTGCATAAATCTTCATTCTTTGACCCGAAGATTATGTCATCAACATAGATCTGTACAAGCAGTAGGTCACCATCCTTTTCTTTAATAAAGTGTACAGTCAATGACTCCCCTGCGAAAGCCGTGTTTCACAAGATGAGTCGAGAGTTTCTCGTACCAAGCTCGAGGAGCTTGATGAAGCCCATATAAAGCTTTGTCGAGCTTGTAAACTCTATCCCGATGATAAGGTCTTCAAATCCCTCGGGTTGACTGACATAGACTGTTTCCCTTATTTCCCCATGAAGGAATGCACTTTTCACATCTAATTGTTAGACTTTAATCTTCATGTACGAGGCATAGGCGAGGAAGATACGAATAGCTTCCATCCTTGCCACGGGTGCAAACACTTCATTATAGTCAATACCCTCGACTTGGCGAAAACTTTGAACCACCAGTCGAGCTTTGTTCGTATGATGACTCCTTGATCATCCTTCTTACATTTTAGTACCCATTTGGTGCCAATGACTTTAGCACCTTTAGGTCTATCTACCAGTGTCCATACACCTAACTTCTTAACTGCAGAAGTTCTTCTTGCATGGCACTCACCCCGCCTCATCATTTAGTGCTTCACTGACATATTTTGGCTCAACCTGCGAGACAAAACATCGATAAGCACCATCATGAATGTAACCCTTCTCCATAACTGAGGCGTAATCAGCTGAGTATAGCTGATTTCGGGTTTGTACTCCTGATCGGACATCTCCAATAACATTGTCAAGGGGATGATAGACGTTTAGTCGTGATCCTGGAGTAGTCGGCAAGTCACCTCCGAACCAAGATTGTGAACATTTTGGTTTGCATATGAGGAGGTTGGAGTTTGAGGTTCCGAAGTCGAGGGTGCATCACTTGTGGATGCTTGTGGACTTTCAGGAACTGGAACCTGTTCCTCCTGACCGTTCTGGTCATCTGCTTCAGTTTCATCTTCAGAGGAGGAGTCACTTTCATCGACTACCCCTTCTGACTGAGTAGATGACTCTCCCTGTGTGCTGGATGGAGTGTTTAGTATATCATACATCATCCTAGTAGCTAACTCATCATCCGAGGGAAAGAGAGGGATGTTGAAGGATTTGAAGAATCCATCATAATCGAAGAAGTATGCAGTCCTTTGCCTGTAGGTGGTGTGTGTATCTCTGAACGTCGACATTACACCACACTTCTACAAGACCCGTTGAGTTATTGTAACTCGCTTGTTCGGTATGTTGTATCCTAGAAAAATTCCTTCAACTGCCTTCTCGCTGAATTTTCCTTCTTGTGTCTTCTTCAGAAGTGTACACGATGCGCCAAAAGGTTCAAGGTACTCCAAATTCGGTTTGCGTCTTTGAAGTAGCTCATAACATGTCTTTCCGTGGCGCTTGACTATTAGGACTCTGTTCAGTGTATAGCAGCAGCATTTGCCACTGCCTCGTTCCAGAATTGGATAGGCAATTTCGAGTCTGCCAGCATAGTCCGGGCTGTTTCTATCAAGCTTCTGTTCTTTCTCTCAGCAACTCATTCATCTGAGGTGTGTAGGCAGAAGTGAATTGATGCACAATTCCCTTTTCCTTGCAGTATGCCTCCATCCATCCTTGATTCTTGAATTCTGTCCCGTTGTCTGAGCGTATTTGTCGAACTTTGAGCTTGTAGAGTGATTCCAGTGTGGTTACTAATTCTTTGAATGTCTACAAAGTTTCTGATTTTGATTTCAGAAACATTACCCAAGTGAACCTTGAGTAGTCATCAGTGACCACATAGCAGTACGCGTCGCCTGCATGCTCCTTGTACTAACTGGACCAACAGATCCATGTGAAGAAGCTCAAGAGGAAGTTCTATTGAATGAACTTTCTTTTCCTTATGAGACTTCTTGTCTGTTTGCCTTCTTGCAAGCTACACAAAAATCAGGAAGTTGGAAGTTCTTGACATTCACTCCTCTAACTAAATCCTTCTGAATCAAATGATCATTTTCCTTGACTAATGTGTCCCATTCTCCGATGCCAGGAGATGGAATCCTTCCAGTAGCTTTAGATAAGAAACACTGAACCTCATGATCCGTTGTGGCTGCTGTTGACAGATCCAAGACATAAGGTCTTTATATCTTGAAGCAGTCATCAGAACTTGGTCTTCTGGGATCATATATTCTTTCTTCAGCACGTAACACTTCTGATTATCGAA
This sequence comes from Flaveria trinervia, assembly GCA_025506515.1. Taxonomy (NCBI): domain Eukaryota; kingdom Viridiplantae; phylum Streptophyta; class Magnoliopsida; order Asterales; family Asteraceae; genus Flaveria; species Flaveria trinervia. Next base: position 45,284,960 of record CM046456.1, read on the forward strand.
GACGACTTTAAATCCTTTATCACAGATTTGGGACACAGAAAGTAAGTTGTTCTGAAGTTGTTGAACGTAGTTCACTTTATCAAACTTAACTTTCTGATTTCCCACTTCTCCCTGAGCTGTGATATAGCCTCCTTTGTTTCCTGCAAAGGAAACATGCCCTCCTTTTACTTGTTTGACGTAGATAAAAGGGCGCTATTTCCTGTCATGTGCCGGGATGCTCCGCTGTCTATAATCCACGTGTTAGTCTCAGCACTATATCGAGCACCCTGCGCATACAAAGTAAAAGAATCAGTTAGGTTAGGAACCCAAGCTTTGACTGTCTTGGGTTTCCCAGAGGCATCACACATCATAAACTCCACCCATTGACCCTTAGAAGGTGAGGGTAGCTCAGGTTCTTTCTTGTTAACAGTATCAGACACGAGGGTGGATTTTTCTTTCCATAAGCCAGATTTGTGCAATGCCTGTTTATGATAAACAGTCGTCTGGCTTACAGGTTGGACTTTAGGGTCACTAGCTCTTCTAGGTGGAGTTAGAGAACTCCGCTTAGACGACCTAGGTCGAGAGTCCAGAAGATCAATCTTCTTCCTAGGTGTCTGATAGACATGACAGTCGGAAGCAATGTGTCCACATTCTCCACAGTTGTAGCATGACCTGCTATCAACTTTATGAGTAGACTTTCTTTGTGGAGAAGTGCGTGACACTATAGTAACATCAAACACTTTAGTTTTTGACTCTTGGATGTTTGAGGTTTTCTCTGGTATAACAAACTTTACTGATTTAACCTTTTTCCTTTTTGGTGAACTGGTTTTTGACTTGAAGCACGTGAAAAAGTAACATTTGAAGTCCTTTTAGGTTTTGATTTGACTCTATTTGGCCTTAACTGTAAATTAACTTTTTCAAGTTCATTTTCCAGGTTAACACATGGCATTTTACCCTTTGCCTTTGAAGTGGCCTCCTTTTGTTTCTTACCAGATTCAGTAGATGAACATGAGGTGTCTGGATCAGTAACAAGTGGAGTGGTCACCACATGATCCTTGATGGGGTTATTATTTACTGGTCTAGACTTGGTGTTCATCAAGGTCTCAGGTGGTGGTGGAACCACTTTGTAGCCTAATCCCTCCCCGTTATTCCTTTCTCTCACTAAGTGTTGAACTATGTGAGAAGAACTAGTCCAACTATACAGTTTCTGTTTTAATGAGTTAACTTCGACTTCTAAAACTGCTTTTTGTTTCTTAGTGTCTTCTAGGGAGTTAAGATAGTACCTAATGTCGTTTGCTTGGTTAAAAGCCACTACTTCGGTTTCCCTAAGTTGTTTGGTCAATAGGTCTATTTTTTCTTTATAACAATGCTCATTTTGTTTTAGCACTCTATTTGCCTCAGTACACAGACGTAAATCTTTTACCAAGTTATCATTATGGTCTAATAACCTAGAAAATTTTTCATCTATGCTCTTCCTAAACGTGTCACAATCAGAACAAGCATGGTTATTAAACAGTCGGTCAGTGGTACTTACCTGAGTTGGTTCAGAAGTATTAGCCATCAGTGCCGCATCAGATGATTCTGGTTCTGTCGACTCTGGCTTTTCTGTCTCTGAGGTGGAAACTTCCTCATTTGACTTGTAGTTGACCTCGGCTGCAGTTGTTTCTTCACTATGTGACATTGCAATTTCAACTGCTATATCACCGTCACTCGCAAAATCATCGTCAATATCCTTGACACTGGCAATGTTAGATTCTCCTGGTGAGACAAACCTGAAACTCCAATCCTGTCCTTCATCATCATGAGCAGTTAGTGCTTTAGGGTCCTTGTTGATGAAGTAGAATTAGAGGGTTGCTTGTCCTGGCAAGTAAATGATGAGAACGGGTTCTCATTCCCCGTCTTCTTTGGCTTGACACATTCTCGTTTGAAGTGCCCCTTCTCACCACAGTTAAAGCAGGTCACTTTACTCTTGTCGAAGCCAAAGGTAGTGTCCTTAGTAGCAACCAAGTTCTGTCCAGTCTTTTTCACAAGCTTTCATTACCAATTGATGAGAAGTTATCGAATTCCTTCTTTAACTCCTTTGCCTTGATTGCCTTCAATGATGCGTTACCATCATATCTCTTCTCTAGCGCATCCACAGTTTCTTAGACTGCTTGTTCTCGGAATACTGGTGGAATATGTCTTTGGGGATAGACTGAGTGATCAATGCATATACTCTTTTTCTCTGCATTGTACTTTACTTTCTGTGCGTCGGTCATCCCGCTTAATGTTAGTTTAACCCCATCAGCTCCCACCGTGTACTATAACCTGTCTCAATGGCTTCCTACAGATTAGGATCTACTCCATTAAGGTAGATCTCAAAACGTTGTTTCCAGTGGGGAAACTCATCTAAAGTCAAGAGCTTTGGTGGTTTATTGTGATTCCCCACCTCACTCTCAAGCAGCAACAGATTTTGTATCCTTGAGTCTTTCCCAGCAGTAAAGGCTGACATCTGATCTTCCATGATGAATAAACTTATAATCTAATCAAACAAACTTTTACTGATGCGACTGAAGGATGTGACTGAGCTAATCGTGCGTATAAGCTCTGCGATTGGTTCAATCGTGCGAATGAACTGGGCGATTGGTTCAGTCGTGCGAATGAATCTGGTACGTATGAGCTATGCGAACGAACGGTTCAATCGGCCGACTGAAGGTGCGACTAGGTTCAATCGTGCGTATGGGCAGTGCGAATGGAGTCCAGTCGTACGAATGAGTCAGTCGTGCGATTGAAGCTGCTGGTTTGCGAAAATTTCTAGGTTTGACGGTTTTCAGCCGTAAAAACTCGAAATTTTACAAGTTCTGATTGCCTGAGTCCGTAGAAACCAAACGTCGATGAGCAGGGAACTTCCAAGATCACTTTTGATGCCAAAGATTGCGTTTTTAGTGTAAAAACACAAACTTTATGCAATTTTGATTGAATCAACACGTAATCAAGAGCCAATAGCTCTGATACCACTTGTTAGGACCTGGTATTCGACCGAAATACCTAGAGATCACGTGTATACGGATCAAATAGTGCGGAATCCTATTTGATTGGCGATCCAATCAGTGAGAACACACGAAGAATCAATCAGGGATTGAAACTAACGTTAGAAATCGATAAGGAATCGATCTAATGTGTTCTATGAACTTGGAGAACAATTTGGAAGGTTTCTGGACGGCTAGGGTTCGTATGGAATTGAACTTGATCGAATCTCCCTGTTTTTCACGAATTGAGTTGTATTTATAGGTTGGCATGCTGTATCCAGAGCACTTGTGAACAGCAGCTGGAAGTAGCAATGTATTCTGCTTCTCCCGTAGAAAGAGAAACAATGGTCTGTTTCTTGCTTTGCCATGAAACCAGACAATTGCCCAAGTATTGACAGCCTCCAGTAACTGACTTTCGGTTTAACTGCAACCATTAGAATCACTATAAGAATAGACATGTAAGTCAAAATTCCCACCATAAGGATACAAAGACCTAAATGAGAATAGCCTTTAAGATAACGAAAGATTCATTTTACAGCCTTTTCATGCGACTCTTTCGGGGCAGATTGATATCAAGCACAATATCCTACAACAAAGGTGATGTCAGGACGACTTGCTATAAGATACATAAGGGAACTGATCATGGATCTGTAGAGATAAGGATCAACAGGTTTCCCATTTTCATCAAGAGTGAGGCACGTTTGAGCAACAAATAGAGTCAATTCAGGAGAAGCTTCATCCATCTTGAATTTCTTCAGAATTTCTTTAACATACTTCTCTCGATGAATGAGAATTCCCTCTGGCTTTTGTTCTACCTGCACCCCAAGGAAAAAGCACATCTCCCCCATCATGGTCATTTCAAAGCGACTACGCATCACCTCCTCGAACTCCCAACATAATTGTGGATTGGTGGAGCCGAAGATAATATCATCGACATAAACTTATACAATCTGCATTTCACCATCCACTTCCTTCTTGATAAAGTCATATCAATGGTGCCACAAGAAAAACCATTGCTTAAGAGATACTGTGTTAAAGTCTCATACTAGATCCGAGGTGCCTAATGAAGACCATAAAGTGACTTATCAAGTTTGTAAAATTTGTCAGGAAATTCGGGATCCTCAAAACCTGGTGGTTGACACACATAAATCTCCTCGTCAGTATTTCCATAAAGAAATGCACATTTTATATCCATCTGATAGACTTTGAACTGCTTATGAGCGACATGAGCTAGAAAAATTCTGATGGCTTCAAGACGAGCGACAGGAGCAACGACTTTGGTATAGTCAATCCTTTCTTCTTGAGCAAAGCCTTGGACCACCAATTAGGAATTGTTTCTTACCACAATGCCACGGTCATTGGGTTTGTTCTTGAACACCCATTTCGTGCCAATTGGGCATTTGTTTGGTGGAAGGTCGACCAGGGTCCACACCTTGTCTTTCCTAAACTGTTGCAGCTCTAATTGAATTGATTCAACCCAGCAAGGGTCCTGAAGAGCCTCATGAACATTCTTTGGGATGACTTGGAAATAAAACAAGAGAATAAACAAACGTTAATCAAACCAGATTGACTCCGCGTCCGAACTCCATCGGTGATAGATCCTATGATGTTATCATGTGGATGTTGTTTCAAGGTTTTGAAATCAGAGAGCATGGGTAGGATATTTGAAGACGGTTGGCTAATTGGTTGTTAATGGATGGATGAAGGTGAGGTTGATGGTAAGGTAGAGTCAATTAGAGAGATAGGTGATACGGGCTGAGATGAGGTAGATGTAGGTGTGGAGGGAAGGGATGAAAAAACAGGTGGAGGTGGAAGGTCAAATGATGAAGATGAAGATGTAATCAACTGCTGTAACATCGTTTGTAGATGTAGTAGGAGGGTCTTGAGGTATGATAGGTACTAGAGTTGAAGGAATGATATTTTTTTGAACATTGGAGATAGACGCATCATCATCAAAAACTGGAAGATAAAAAGAGTTAACACTGTATCAGAGTCAAAGAACCATGCTGGTTTAGATCGAACATTGGAGGAATTAGATTCCTGCCAATCAACATAGAAGGAATCTTGAACAATACTATAATGCCCGGTTATTTTAAAAAGTCAAAGAAAGAAAGAATAAAGTGAAGGAAAAGAAAGAAAGAATACAGTGAAGGAAAAGAAAAAAAGTAAATAAAGTCCAAGTAGAAGGACTAAAGGTGTCAAAAGGACAAAATCTTTCAAAGTTGGTGAATAAAGGTGATGGCCGCTAACTTCTTGCACATCACCTTTCTACTTGCGAATTCTAGAGAGAGAAAGTGCAGATCTTTCGGGTTTTGAAGAAGAACAAGAAGGGAAGTTCGAATTCAAGGTAAGAATTCATGAGTTTATGATGTTCTTAACTGGTTTTATCCTTGGTTGTATGCTTATGTATGTTGTATGTGTTCGGGTGTGTGTTTTGGTGGGTTTCTAGGCGGGTGAACTCTGTTGCAAATGGGTTTTTGAAAAAGTCATAGCCAAAGGCTGCAAAGGTGAGTTTTAGAACCCCATTTTTACTTGTTTTAAACTGCTTTGGGGCTAGAAATGCATGTATGAACTTTTTATAAAGGTTGGGTTTTATACCTATATGTGTTTATGTGTGTGATTTTGGGTGGGGTTTGATTTTGGCTATGTATGTGTTTGATGTTGTTATGATGGTGTTTCTAAGGCTTAGGATGTATGATTTAAGCTTAGAACATGATAGGTGATGTTTGGGGACTGAATTATGATGTTAAGTGTGACTTAGGCTGCTCATGCGCCCAAATAGTAGCTCATACGCCCAATTGTAAATCATTGCCTGTGTTCTCATGTGCCTATAACCTCTATGCCTGAATAGTACTAATGCGTCTAGAAATAGGCTGAAATTTTCTAAGTGTCCAAAAGCCCAGATAGTTCATGCGCCCAGGCACTCATGCGCCTGCATAGTGCCCATGCGCCTAGAATTGCCCAGAATAGACTAAGTGTTGCTCATGCACCCTAATAGTGCCGATGCGCCTGGAAGTTCCCCCTAGGCCTAAGTGTTCCTCATGCATCTGAAGGGCCATGCGCCTGCATAGTGTTCATGCGCCTGCATAGTGTCCATGCGCCTAAGGACTTAGAAATATTTTATGATTTTGGGGAAGTGGTAAAGTAGTCTTTGACTTGAGAGGTTCCCGGGGGCTATGTAAGTTGTCTATTTGAGGTCATAGATAATATGATGGGTGATGTATGATGTGATTTGAGTGTGATGTATGATTGATGCCTGTGCATGATGATGATGTGCGATTGATGATGTTTGATGATTATGTATGACTGCATGTTTGTTCTGTTATGTTCCTTATTACGTATGATGATGTGATTTTACGTGGTGTGATACTGTTAATGAACGTAAAGTATTATCTTAACAAAGTGAAATATTTAAGATAATGAAAGTGGAACATAATGAACGAATGAAAAGTCTTGCAAGCAAATGAAAGGAGGTTCACAACTTGTTGAGAGTTGTTAGCTCAACTGTGTGTTTACAGCGTGCGATCTTGGCTAACCCTTAAGGGTTCACACACAGGGGGAGTTAGTCTTTGTGACTACTCCATACGGGTGATATGTGCGTACGTGTGATATGTGCGATATGGGGTCCTTGTTGCTTAACCCTAGATGATATAGCTTTGTGCTCAAGAGGGGGGGGGGGGTTAAGTATAGGACCTAGATAGAAGTGAAAGATAATAAATGTACAAAAAGTGCGATGAGTACGAAATTTGCGAAATGTGTGAAATGTATGAAACGGATGATGATGAAGATAATAATTATTACCTTGATGTACGTACGATGTGTGATAATGTACGAAAGTATAGTATGATTTGAAAGAAAGTAAAGAACGGTTTTAAATGAAAGTAAAGTATGTTTTATTTTAAAACTAAAACTCACTCAGCAACGATGACTTTTATGTGTTTCCAGTTGGCAGGTAAAGGTTGCTGAGAATGGCACGGGGCGGCTACTTGGCTCTTTTTGGATGGCATCCATTTTTATAATGCTTTTGTGATGTAATATAATATGTATTTTGTAATGTGTTAATGATGTATTATTTTGTAAAAGCTTTTATAATGAAATAAAATGTATGTTTTAATGATTCCGCTACAATGTTTTAACGAAGTTAATGTAAATATATGTTTTATGTGCAATGATTGACCAGTTGTAAGTGTCCCGGGAACGGGATCTTACAAGTTGGTATCAGAGCCAAAGTTTAAGTGAAACGGGTAAATTTTCAAAAGAAACCTAAACTTAAACTGAAAATGGGACGAAAAGGGAAGGGATGCTAGTCCGAGTAGCTGCGTGCCATCAGGTATTTTCTTAATGTTAACCGGTATTACCGTGCGCATGTTATGTGGTTTATGTGCTGTGTAGATTTAGATACTGATGTAGTCAGGATAGGAAATGCTTGGGGTATGAAGAGTAAAGTAAGTGGCTAATCATAACTGGCCATTGTAATTAGGAACTTTCTATATTTGACATAAACTGAGCTATTCCCTTGAATGACCGTGTTGATGTTTGAATCTTATAACGTGTTTTGAGGATGGCAGGTGGTAGATTATTGAAAGCTTCATGTGGTGGAGGTCGTGGTGGACGTGGTGCTAAACCATGGGCTACAAGAGGAAGGCCTAGGGCCGAAAAGGTGGTTCATAAAGAACACGAGACCCTCATCCGGAAGGCGGAGACGGGAGTGCTAACTTAAGAGCCTCAGTGAAGGAGGCTGTTGTGAAGAGGTGCATCAGGTCATGTAGACGATCTTACCGTCTGTGGTGATTGAAGTGATTAAGGCTGTAAGAGAAGGGGAGATAAGGAAAGGAGTAGGCCTACAGGCGAAGGGAGACGACCCGAGATTGAGACGGTTTTCTCCGATGGCGAGGAAGAAGAGGAAGAAGAAGAGCCTGCGCCGGAGGCGGCACGGGGCTGCAACTATGGGGCATTTCAAAGACGCAAGCCCCTACCTTCGATAGTAATGGCACTGCTACTACTCATTGATGGGTGAGAGAGATGGAAGCTATACTGAATATCATTGATTGTCAGGAAGACTAGAAGGTGAAGTTTGCTGCCCACTCGTTTGTGGACTCAACTCTGTGTTGGTGGGACAATATTGTCCAAGAGATGGACAATTGAGAGAGAGTGTTCCTGCAGTTGGAGGTGGGAACAATGACATATCAAGAATACACCACCAAGTTTAACGAGATAGCACGATTTGTCATGAAAGATCAAGAGGTATATTAAAGGCTTGCCAGTACATATTCGCAGGCATATGATCGCCGCTTGGCCGAGTACGTTTAGGTTGGCGGTGGATTTGGCGGGAAGATTGTACGACGAGCGAGAGGTGGTGGTGGCGGAGGTGAATAAGAAGGTTGGTGGTGACCGAAACTAGAATGGGAAGCGGTTTGGACGTGGCGGAGCCGCTCCAAACAACAAAGTAGCGAAGGTGGGTGACCAACGTCTCGTCACATCTGGTGCAGGGTCGAAGAGATGTGGTAAATGCGGGTAAGAGCATTCGGGGGAATGTAAATGGGGATTAAACATCTGCTTCAAGTGTGGGAAGCCTGGTCATATGGCGAGAGATTATGGGGTTATAAGGTGTTATAACTGTGGAGAAAATGGCCATTTGAGCAGAGATTGCAAGAAGCCAAGGGCTGAAAGTTTGGGAGCAAAGAAGACTGGAGGAGAAGGGTAGAGGGCGAGTGCCAGAGCATTCATAAAGACGCAGGAGGAGGCTAGGATGGACCCTGATGTTGTGTCAGGTACGTTTCTAGTAAACCAAATTTTAGCCTCTATGTTATTTGATTCTGGTGCTAGTAAAAGTTTTCTTTCTGCTGCTTTCTGTGCTAAATTGCTTGTTAGTAGTTAGAATATAGATACACCCTTCGATGTAGAAACGACCATAGGTATGTCTACCAGGACTTCTAAGATGATAGAAGAATGTGACATAGAACTAGAAGGTCACAAGTTTCCTGTTAGACCATTTGTGATGACCTTATTTTGGATTGATGTAGTCCTAGGAATGGATTGGTTAGCGGACTACAAGGCAAACATTGTGTCGTAAGAAGATGATTTGATTGACAACACTTGACGGAAGTTTGGTGACGGTTTACGGTGATCAAGTTAGGACTGTTCCTAAGGTGATTTTGATGGCGGTTGTTAGGATCAGTGATTTAAGTTTGATTAATTAGAGTAGATTGCAGCGGAATTCGAACGATGAATTAGAAAATTTAGTAAGAACTCAATTGATATTCAATGGAATAGTACATGGTTATAGAGAGAGAGAGAATTCTGCAAAAGGAATATTTCATTCAAATGCTTTCGTGGTGGCTGAAAGTCACACGTTACAATTAGGTCAACATTCCTTATATAAGGAATGTGACGTCTGCTGATGTCACTTGATAGTGACATCTAACAGAATTATGCAAACAACTGAAACTATGTAAACTACTGAGAATGTTCTCAACAACTGATCACATCTCATAGAATGCTAAGTACAAGAACATAAAACTACTGAACTAAAACTACTGAAACTATAAACTACTGAAAGGTAAATTACAAGTACTGAAAAGGAAAACCATCACAACTACTGAAGTTAATAACTTCAGCTATTGTGACAACTACTAATCACTCTGGTCTTCAGTCTTTGTCTTCAGTCGAAATCTTCAGATCTTGTCTTCAGACCTTATAATCAACTGATGTCTTCAGCTGTTGTGATCTTCTTCAGCAATTGTAATGTCTGTGGGACTTGGAGTTTTTTCTGATCAGGCTCATTGGTTCTTTTGGTCCAACAAACTCCCCCTGAACCAATGCAGCCAAAACCTCTAAGTTTATTGATGATCCCACTTATTCTTTGGTAGAAACACCCTCTTGATCAGCTTCAAAGGTAATCATGTAAGCACAGGCCGGGAAAAGGTTTCTGATCTTTTGATTGGCTAAGTGTGGAAGGGAACTCTGTCTTGGGGAAACTGGACACAGAGTCTTGTCCCAACCATGAAACCTAATTCCCATTGATGAGTCTGTAAGAATCTCTTGCATAGGCCTCAAGGAGAACAACTTGTTCCTCCTTGGTGAGTTCTTCTGCTTCTCCCTCAAAGAAGAACTCAGGGCCATAATATTTAGACAGATACCTTACTGTCTTCCCATTCTTCAACTCAACAGTTGTTGGACCAAAAGAACCAATGAGCCAAGATCAGAAAACCTCTAAGTCCCACATTATATCACAACAACTGCTGAAGGCTTCATCAGTAGTTCGACAAGTGCTGAAAACTCCAACAGCTGAAGATCAAGTGCTGAAGACTTCAACAGCTGAAGACTAAAGTGCTGAAGTTCAACAGCTGAAGAACACAAGTGCTGAAGCTGAACAGCTGAAGAACACAAGTGCTGAAGCTGAACAGCTGAAGAACACAAGTGCTGAAGCTGAAGACCAAGTACTGAAGTACAACAGCTGAAGAGTCTACAAGTGCTAAAGATCAACAACTGGTGTACAAAGTCTGAAGACAAAGACTGAAGACATCAGCTGATGATATCTACTGAAGTCATCAGCTGATGAAACGTCTGAAGTTCAAGTCTGAAGACCAAGTACTGAAGTTTCAGTAGTTTGTCACAACAGCTGAAGAGTACTTCTTCAGTAGTTATGATATTAGTAGTTTTATGTTTTTACTTTCAGTAGTTTTGTAAAACGACTGAAGAGCTTGTTCTTCAGTCGTTGTAGTATCAGTAGTTTTATGTTTTTCAGTAGTTATAGTAACTGATAACACCTAGCATTTTTGTAAGAAGATGTCAGCTGTTTTGACATCTTCAGTAGTGTGTTTCAGTTGGAATAATTCTGTTAGATGTCACTATCAAGTGACATCAGCAGACGTCACATCTCTTATATAAGAGGTGTCGACCTAATTGTAAGTGTGACATTCCGTTACCACGAAAGCGAATATTGAATGAAATATATTTGCAGAATTCTCTCTATATAACCGTTTTTGTTCTTCATTTGAATATCTTTTCGTTCTTGTGAATTGGCTAATTCATTGTTAGAATTCCGCTGCTATACTCTCTAATCAATCAAACGTAGATCACTGATCCTAACAAGTGGTATCAGAGCTGGTTAATCATTGATCGATCTAACAATTGATCATTGAAACTGCTAATTGATATCTATGTTTGATTGAATTAGCATATTCGCAATAACTGGTTATAGATTATTGAATTTCTGTCGCTTTCGTTCATTTATTTTGAGATCTCTCTTGGTTCAATTGGTTGTTGTGTTTTGTTCTAAATCTGTTTTAGCTTAATTGAATTTGATTGAATCTACGATGACTACTCCTTCTAATGATCCTCACAATACCAGTTCCTCAACCAAGCCTCCGATGCTGGTTAGGACCGAGTATAACATATGGCAACATAGAATGCTTCATCACCTGTCTGTTAACAGTTCAGGTTGTTGGACATCTGTGGTACATGGACCACATAAGCCTATGGTGAACAATCCGGAAACCAATCAAATGGTTCCGAAGAAGAAGGAACAATACTCTGATGAAGATCGGAAACTGTTTGAGATTGATGCTAAAGCCCATGGAATTCTGGCCATGGCACTGCCTAATGAAATCTATTCAGGTCTTATGCATCATGAAACTACTCATGATCTCTGGAATGCCCTGAAGGAACAATTCGGTGGCACAGATGAGGTCTTAGCAAACAACAGAGAATCCTTGCCCAACAATACGAGACATTCTCTCATAGAAAGGGTGACACTGACTCAACAGTTTGAGCGTTTTTCCTGCTTGATATCTGAGCTGAAAATGGTGAAACAAGAATACACCAATAGCCAGATGAAAAACAGGTTCCTCAGATCACTGCCTGAGAGATGGGACACATACACTATTGTCCTACGCTCCAGTGCAAATCTGGATAGCCTATCTCTCACCCAACTTCATGGGAAACTGCTTACATTCGAAAGAGAGATAGAGCAGAAGAGGAAACTGTCCTCATCAGGAAAGCTCACTCATGACTTTATACCAGGGAATACTGCCTTGGTTGGTCATGAGTCAGAATATGCTGCATCTGAAAGCAATTATGATGAGTATATTGATTTCTCTACAAATAGTTCTGATCATGCATTTGTTGGTATTGAGAGTCATTCTGGCAGTAATAGTGACAATTTATGCTTCATCATGGATGATTTGAAAGGAATAGCTGATGATGATCTAGAGGAGATGGATATTCTGAGCCAAATGGCACTGATTAATATCAGATCTCAGAAGTTCTATAAGAGAACTGGCAGGAAATTTCCTGACTCTCTGGCAAAACCAAAGTTGTTTTTGACAAGAGTAAGTTGAGGTGTCACAAATGCCAAAGGCTGGGACACTTTGCAAGGGAGTGTAGATCAACTGGATCTAACTCTTCTGCACCCTTTGTGACTTTTCCTAGTACTAGTCCACAAAACAAAGGGCAACATCCTGCTGGTTCTGGTCATCATTCACATCCTAGATCTCCTGCATACTTTGTTCCCCAGGGTCAAATGTCATATCCTTATCCCTGCTATTATATGCCTCAACCAAATCCTGTTCAAGCTCCAATTGCACAACAACCACAAGCATTGCCTGAACCACAACCTTCCCAATCTCATCAACAAACTCAACCTCAACAACACAGCTTCTTCACCCCAGGAGTTGTTGACTGGAGCACTTTACCAGATGACTTGTCTGGTCATGAACAACTGTTCTCAGGTGCTGGTCAACATGGTGGTGAAAGTCCCTTTGGAAATCTAGCTCTTATGGCTTTGGATTCTACTGATACTTCATCCACTAATGCCTCTACACCAAAGGTATCACAGGTATCTTCTGAGGCAAAAGCCAAATTGTGTTCTGAAACATGTATAGCAGCATTTGCATCTATTAGAGAAGCAAATGTAGCTTTAATCAACAAGAACATTGAGCTAGAACAAATAATTTCCAAAAGCAAAGCTGAATTTGAGTCTGTGCTTAATGATAAGAATGATGAGATTTACAAACTTAAATGCCAAATAACTGATGATAAGGCTAGGGAAGAGATACTTCTAGAGAAGTATAAAGATCTCAAAGAAACCCTTGCAGTCACCCAGGTAGAGTGTGATAGATGGGTACAATCATGAAAAGGTTTTGAAATGCTTCTTAGTAAGCAATCTGCTTCCAATGTGAAGTTTGGCATTGGTTACAATCACACTGCTCCACCTACAGATTTTACTCCCAGAGCAGAGGTAGAATCTGATGGTGAGAGTAATAACCAATCCATCTCATCATGTGATCTACTTTCTGATACAACAATCAGAAGTAGAAGTCAGCACACAACCCCTCTCAGAACCTATCAGCTGATGTTGATGGTTCCACTGCTGACACTCACATGATCAATGAGTTGATCAACTCAGGAGTTAATTCTGAAAGTCCTGAAAGGACTAGAGAGCAGGATTTAACACCTGAAGTTCAAACTCCAACTACTGCCAGTACTGAAAAGAAGAAAACTGTCAGTAGAAAGAGTTTGAAGACTACTAAAGAGGAAGTCAAGAAAGCAAACAATGCTTCCAAAGCACTGAAGAGCAAGTCTTCAGTTGCTTCACCCTCTTTAGTTGATGATCAACCTAAGATGAAGAAGAAACCATGTGAAGTATGTGGTTTGTTCAATCATCTTACAGATGATTGCTGGTACAAAAGAGGTTCCAAACTCAAACATAAAGAAGAAATTAAAGAGAAAATGGTAAAAATGAAAACTGAGTTTGAGACCACATTTGTATCAGCAACATCAAATCCTGTAACCCTTAAGTCCACAAAGAAATCCAAAAAGGAAGGGGTTAAATAGGTGACAGCTGAGATTGCTCAGAAGAAGAAGGTGCAACATAGGAACTTATCAAACTCCACTGGCAATGTGTCTGATGAGCTGAAAGCTTTATCACAAAATCAGACACAACTGGTTATGATGGTTCAACATCTATTGGGAAGAGTTAACCAATTAGATGCTCCTATGTTGAAACCACAGAAAAGGAGGTCCAAGCCAAAGGATTCTTCTTCTTCACCATCTTCTTCCTCTCAGGCTGTTGTTTCCAATAAACCTGTTAGTTTACCATCTGTTGATGAGACCAGGCCCAAAACCAAAAAGGTTTGGGTCTCCAAAACTAATTGATTGTTTATTATTGCAAGGTTCTCCAACATGCCAAAGTAGCATCTGGTATGTAGACAGTGGGGGATCTATGCACATGACTGGGAACAGCTCTCTTCTTCATGACTACTCTCAAGGAAAGAAGGGGTTTGTTTCTTTTGGCAATGATGCTAGGGGTTACATCATTGGAAATGGCTTTGTCTCCAATGGAGAAATCAAGTTTGATGATGTTAATCATGTGGAAAATCTCAAGTACAATCTCTTGAGTGTCAGTCAAATGTGTGATAAAGGCCATGTTGCTCTTTTCACCAGTCAGAACTGTAGGATTCTGTCATCCAAAGTTCTGCATTTGATTGATAAGGTGTTGGATGATCACACTCTCCTGAGAGCCAACAGGACAGGAAGAGTGTATGCCTTAGATCTTTCCAAGAAAATAGATCTCAGAGGCAATCCTTGCCTATTTTCCAAAGCCTCTTCTCAAGAATCTAAACTGTGGCACAAAGGCTGGGTCATGTTAATTTCAAAAACATGAATCAGCTTATCCACAATAGTTTAGTTAGAGGCTTACCAATAAAGGAGTTCCACTGTGATGAAACCTGCACTGCTTGTTTAAAAGGAAAACACACAAAGTCTCATTCCCTCCTATTGAAGAGCCTAAGTCCACTGCCTGCTTGCAATTACTGCATATGGATCTATTTGGTCCTGTGAGAGTAATGAGCATGGCAAAGAAGAAATACTGTCTGGTAATTGTGGATGATTACTCCAGATTTGTATGGACTTTCTTTCTACATTCAAAGGATGAGGTTGCTCAGAAGATTATTCACTTTGTGTTGTATATTGAGAAGCAGTATTCCCTTCCAGTCAAGTGTATTAGGAGTGACAATGGAACTGAATTCAGAAACCATACACTTGATGACTTCTATCTTTCAAAGGGAATCAAAAGGCAGTTTAGCATACCAAGGACTCCAGAACAAAATGGAGTAGTGGAGAGAAAGAACAGGACCCTAATTGAAGCTGCAAGGTCCATGCTGGCTGACTCTGGTTTGCCACTGACCTTTTGGGCTGAAGCTGTTAACACAGCTTGCTATGTGCAGAATAGAGTCTTAGTAAATCAGAGGTTGATGAAGACTCCATATGAAGTTCTCCATCACTTGGCTCCTCTAATTTCATTTTTCAAAGCATTTGGGTGTCCCTGTTTTATTCTCAACACAAAGGATCAACTCCAAAATTTGATCCTAAGGTGGATGCAGGGTATTTTGTTGTTATTCATCTACTTGCAAGGCATACAGAGTCTTCAACTGCAGAACAAAGATAGTTGAAGAGACTTTGCATGTGAAGTTTAATGAATCTCCTTTGGACAAGATTCCACAAAACCCTGTGGAGTTGTTTGATTTGGACATACTGCAATATGTTCCTTATCAACCTCCAGCTGTTGCAGATCATGTGGATAAATCATCTTCTGCAGCATGTCTTCCACCTGGTGGTATTGATGATGATGATGATAATATCAATACTCACCTATTCAAGTTTAGTGACCAACTGCCTGTGTCTGCTAAATTTGATGTTCCTGTAGCTTCAGCAGTTCCATCCACAACAAATGCTTGAGATCTCTGATTCCTCTACATCTTTTGAGTTACCATCTAATTCTTGGTTTCAAGAGTCTGCATCAACATCTGCTGCTGCTGAAGGTCCTACAAACACTTGCACAGATCTCATTGTTTATCAAGACTGAAGAATCACCCAATGTCTCAGATTATTGGTGATATCAATGCTGGTGTTTCAACAAGAAGTCAATTGTCTAACTTCTGCTTCTATGCTCTCTTCATCAGTCAGCTAGAGCCAAAGAACTACCATGTTGCTTTGAGAGACAATGGATGGGTTGAAGCTATGCAGCTTGAGCTACTTTAGTTCAAGAAACAGCAAGTGTGGGAACTGGTTCCTCTTCCCCAGGTAAGTGTGCAATAGGCACTAAATGGGTGTTTAGGAATAAAACTGATGAAAATGGGCTTATTGTTAAGAACAAGGCTAGACTGGTTGTACAGGGTTTTCACAAGAAGAAGGTATTGACTATGATGAAACCTTTGCCCCTGTAGCCAGACTAGAGGCAATCAGATTGTTTTTAGCCTATGCTGCATTCCACAATCTTAAAGTTTTTCAATGGATGTCAAAAGTGCTTTTTATATGGTAAAATAAGGAAGAAGTTTATGTGTGTCAACCACCAGGTTTTGAGGATAATAAACATCCTGAATGGGTGTATAAACTTGATAAGGCTCTTTATGGGTTGAAACAAGCTCCTAGAGCCTGGTATGAGACACTTTCCACTTTTCTTCTTAAGAATAATTTCACTAGAGGCTCCATTGATAAAACTTTTTATTAAGAAGGTGGATCAGCATAAGCTACTTGTTCAGATTTATGTTGATGATATCATTTTTGCATCCTCTGATCCCCAGTTGTGTGATGATTTTACAACATTAATGAAAAGAGGTTTGAAATGAGTGCAATGGGAGAATTACAGTTCTTTCTAGGCTTGCAAATTAAACAAAAGGCTGATGGAACCTTTATTCATCAGTCAAAATATACAAAAGATCTTTTGAATAAGTTTGATTTACAAAACTGTAAGCCCTGTTCTACTCCCATGTGCAACACCACACAACTGGATGCTGATCAGAAAGGTAAAGCTGTTGATGAAACACTTTACAGATGTATGATTGGGTCCTTGATGTATTTAACAGCTTCTAGACCAGATATATGTTTGCTACATGTGTTTGTGCTAGATTTTAGGCTGCTCCTAAAGAGTCTCATTTGATTGCAGTCAAAGAAATCTTTAGATATTTGCAAGGTACACATCTCTGGGTTTATGGTATTCCACTGGACACTCTTGCAAATTAGTTGCTTTTTCAGATAGTGACTATGCAGGGTGCAAGTTAACTAGAAAGTCAACTTCTGGTGGTTGTCAATTCCTAGGCAACTGTTTGATTTCTTGGCAGAGTAAGAACAAACATCTGTTGCTACATCAACTGCTGAGGCCGAGTACATTGCTGCTGCAAGTTGCACTTCTCAGGTACTCTGGCTTCAGAACCAACTTCTGGATTATGGCATTACAGAGACTAAGACTCCATTATTAATGGATAGTGCTTCAGCTCTGTGTATTGTCAAAAATCCAGTCCAGCACTCTAGGACCAAACATATAGAGATCAGACATCACTTTATTCGGATTGTTTTGAAAAAGGTCTGATTGATCCTAAGTTTGTGCCTAGTGCTGATGAGCTTGCAGATATTTTTACTAAGCCTTTGGATAGTTCTACTTTCCAAAACCTTGTGTTAAGGCTTGGTATGCTGCAGCTAGAATAAGTGACAACTACTGATGATTTCAGTAATAATTACTGGTGATCATTGGTAACCATGTCACATATAGTACTGATGAGTCCTTTCACCTTCAGTAGTTTTTATAACTACTGACGGCTAAATGCCTCACAAGTACTGAAGTACTTTATCTGTTCCAAACTACTGATGTAGTTACAACTACTGATGTAGTTACAACTACTGAAATCAGTACAAACAGATAAGTACTGACGTCCTATGAAACACCTGAAAAGCAGATGCAAAGTCTGATGAGTAAGTGTTGAGGACAGTATGAAACAGCTGAAAGGCTATGAATTGACGAAAACTACTGAAGAGAACTTTCTCTTCAGTTGTTTCTACAACTGCTATTTCATTCTAAACAACTGAAGCAAAACCATGACTTCAGTAGTTTTATACCAAGTCTTCAGCTGTTTACAACAACTGATGACAAAACCACTGTCTTCAGTAGTTTTCACAACTACTGATGACAAACACCAAGTCCTCAGTTGTTTCATCATCTGAAGTCAAAACCATGGTCTTCAGTAGTTTTCTAACTGCTGATGCCTAAAACCACGACTTCAGCTGTTTAAACGTCTGAAGGGTAATACCATGTCAACAGTCGGTTTAAAACTACTGATGACTAACACCACACCCTTCGGTCATTTTCACCCCTACCCTATAAATACCTGTCCTCTTCTCTAATGTTTCATTAGCCGTTATTTTCTGAACTTCTCTCTCTCAAACATGGCGACCATGAGTCTGAAACCACGACACAACTGCGTTGCTTACCTTACAAAGTCGGCTTTCTGGAACAATATGATAATGCCATTGACTTAATGGTGGATTCCCATATCGCACAGCCTTTCTCTTGAATCCACCATTTACCCTGAATCCCTCAGTCAATTCTGGTCAAATGCTTTGTTCATACTGATGAGTCTACCGGTCAGATCTCTGTTCGGTCCCTTATCAACCAGAAACCAGTGGTCGTTACAGCCGACATCATTCGTCAGGCATTACACTTACACGACTCCACCGCTGTGACTGCATACCCAAGGGCACAACATATATGTCCTTTCTCAATCATGGGTATGAAGGTGATCTTCGAGCTACAACCGTTCTAAAGAAACATTTCCATGACTGAGAAGTTATTTTTCACATGGTAAATGTCTGCTTAGCCTCCAAGACATCTTCTTGGGATCAAATGTCATCCCATGGCAACAGGTATTGTATTCTATTCTAGAACACCAACCGCTAAATTTTTCTGAAATTGTGTTTCTAGAAATAAAGAACTTGGCTCAGAAACCTGTGGCAAACCGATGGCCATTATATCCCAGGTTTCTGATGGCCATTATTTGGATGAATTAAAATCTGATGGCCTTGTTGGCCTTGGAGTCCCTGCACCAGCTGTTTTGGCTGAGGTATACTCCAGGCACAACTCAGACCTTACACTCAAAGAAGCTGCCCGAATGCTAAAGCCCAAGCACAGGGAACCCACAGCTTCCTCCATCAGAACCAAAGTCCCCACTAAACCAAACCAAAACAACCCAAAACAGCTATTCAGGGAGATGAGTCCCCTGAAGATGCTCCTGCACCACCAACGCAGGATATACTTGCTGGCTTAAAACCCCCAGCAGTATCAGAGACTCTACCAGCCATAGCCGCTCAGGATTCCTCTCAAAAGGAGCCTGCAGCCACCACACAAGGGGTACCCACACATCTGGGATCTTCCTCACTTGAGGAGATTGCCATTGAAGAGCACCATCCTCCCCAGGTGCACACTGCTTCTACCCATTCTCCCCATGCAACCGCCCCCCAAAGTCCAACCATAATTATTGCAAACGTGCTGACTCAGTTGCATGCCTCTCCTCCTCCCCAAAACCACCAACAAAGGGGAAACCACAGACATTGAGGAAGAGGATCACCATGTTTCTGACAACCCACAGCACGGGGTTTACAACTTCTATCTCCTGGTGTAGATAGGGAGATTAGAATATCTAGTGAGGCTGCCACCTCTTCTGCATCAGCACATGATCAGAATGAGGCTGGTAACATTGCTAAGACCTCACTAGAGGCAACAGCTGATGAAGGACATAGTCCTGAGGCTGGAAGTCCCCAGTTCCAAGACAAAGGGGCACATGCTACAACTGGTCTACACCCAGTGCATGTACATCCTGCTCCAAGCAGGAGGTCAGGTGATTCAGCTTCTGCTGATGATGACCTGGGCTTTTTCTATGACGTTCTAGCCCACAACACCATCCTGGAGGCTGAGGTAAGCAGACTACAAGAACTGCTTGCCAAGAAGTCTCAGGATGAAAGTCCATCTGCCCCCCAACCCACAGATGGCACCTTCTTTGAAGGTTCCCCAAACACTTTACCCTCTCACTTCACTGAGCCTCCAGCTTCTGCTTTTGGCACTATCTCTCCGGGACAGAACCCCCCAGAGCAGATGGTTTTGTATTCCAACAATCCCCCCTCTCATCACTCCCATCATCAATGAATTGTTTATAAAGCCATTGATGAGAGGATTTCCTCAAGTCTACAACCACTCATTGATGATGCTGTGCACAAGAAACTTTCTGCGGTACAAACCCCTGTCTCCAATGCATCCAAAAGGGGGAGAGTACTGCAGTGAAAGAAAAGAAGAGAAAAAGAACTGAGGATGAGAAGGCACAAGAGAAACCCAGGAGTTGGAAAAAGAAAAGCAACAACAACTGATCACTTACAAAAGAAAGAAAAGTGCTGGTGATCAAACTAATGCTGAAGAAAAATCCTTGGAAGAGCTGGTAAAAGATGCAGATGACACACACAGCCGATCCATGGACAAAATCATTGAGCAACTCTTCAAGCAAGGCTTTGATACAGCCACATTAGACAGTGAGATCAGGAGTTGGAAGTGGAGGAAATTCAAACCAGATGGGCTGGGTATGATGTACTGGAGAAAGAGAGATTGGAGATCATGATTCGATTCATTGCCAAATACTTAGGAAGATCTTTGATGGAGATTCGTTCATGGACCAGAGACAGTATTCTGGCTATAGCCACCAGAATCTGTTTGTCTGAGCAATTTCATAAGGGGATTATCATTGAAGCACTTGATGAGGCTGGGGCTGGAAAAAGGTTTGAAATGGCAAGACTTACAAAGGCCAAACTCACAACCAAAATGCTTGAACAACCTTCCCATCACCCACTCAAAAACAGCCTACCCCTCAAATCTCCAAACCAATCTCAACCCCAAATCCAAACATCCTCAATCTTCAAAACCAATTCCTTTACCACCCAACCATCATCCAGTGATGCACCTAGAAGGAGGAGAAGGGTGCTGAGGATAGAAGAAGATGAAGAAGAAGAGGATGAAGATGATAGTCTGCCACTCTCTGCTGTTCTAAGGCTACCAGAACCCAGGAGTCAACCCATGATCACACCTGACTCTCAAAGGGAAACGGTTAGAGTCAAAATAGAAGATGAAGAACAGCAGAAGCAGCACGATGAGCAACTACTGAAGATGGTTGACAAGGAATTCCTCAGTCATCATCTATACAAGCCATGAAAGGGCATGCTCAGAGGCTGTACACTCTCAGACACACATTTCAGTATCAGAAGGAGAGAGTGAGAGTATGGCCAGACCCCAAGGTGAGTTCTAGAATCCACAAAAGATCATTCCACACAGATACAATGGCCAGGTTAGAAAAACAATAGACTCTACAATCATGTTGGCCATTGTAGTCTCACCATGGGAAATAATTGATGAATTCAAGAAGGCTCATCAATCAAAAATGACCCCTCAAGCTTACTGGAAAACAAGATGATCAAAAAGGGTTATTATATAAAAAGCTTGAAGACATCAAGAAGAATGAGCTCCAGTTACTCCTTGAAGGCACTCATCCTGATGAATTTGTCTATAGGGAGGTAACTACTGTGTGGATTGAAGAATGGCAGGACTGTGAAGTACTTATCTGAGTACTATGGTCCAGAGTTCTTCTTTGAAGGAGGAGTAGAAGAACTCTCCAAGGAGGAACAAGTTGTTCTCCTTGAAGCCTATGTTCGAGAGTCATACACCTCATTATGGGGAAGTAATCTCATGAATGGGATAACAACTCTGTGTCCAGTTCCCCAAAACAGAGTTCCCATTCATACCTTGCCAAACAATCTCTGAGATTTCTTCCCAGGCCAGAGCTTATATGGGTCATCTTCTCTACTGATCAAGAAGGAAAAAGACCAACCATTTTGCCAACAATAAGTGGGAAAATAAATAAATTAGAGGTTTTGGCTGCATTGGTTCAGGGGGAGTTTGTTGGACCAAAAGAACCAATGAGCCAAGATCAGAAAACCTCTAAGTCCCACATGATATCACAACAACTCTGCTGAAGGCTTCATCAGCAGTTCGACAAGTGCTGAAAACCCAACAGCTGAAGATCAAGTGCTGAAGACTTCAACAGCTGAAGACTAAAGTGCTGAAGTTCAACAGCTGAAGAACACAAGTGCTGAAGCTGAACAGCTGAAGAACACAAGTGCTGAAGCTGAACAGCTGAAAGACAAGTGCTGAAGCTGAAGACCAAGTACTGAAGTACAACAGCTGAAGAGTCTACAAGTGCTGAAGATCAACAACTGGTGTACAAAGTCTGAAGACAAAGACTGAAGACATCAGCTGATGATATCTACTGAAGTCATCAGCTGATGAAACGTCTGAAGTTCAAGTCTGAAGACCAAGTACTGAAGTTTCAGTAGTTTGTCACAACAGCTGAAGAGTACTTCTTCAGTAGTTGTGATATCAGTAGTTTTATGTTTTTACTTTCAGTAGTTTTGTAAAACGACTGAAGAGCTTGTTCTTCAGTCGTTGTAGTATCAGTAGTTTTATGTTTTTCAGTAGTATAGTAACTGATAACACTTAGTATTTTTGTAAGAAGATGTCAGCTGTTTTGACATCTTCAGTAGTTGTGTTTCAGTTGGAATAATTCTGTTAGATGTCACTATCAAGTGACATCAGCAGACGTCACATCTCTTATATAAGAGGTGTCGACCTAATTGTAAGTGTGACATTCCGTTACCACGAAAGCGAATATTGAATGAAATATTTTTAGAATTCTCTCTATCTATAACCGTTTTTGTTCTTCATTGAATATCTTTTCGTTCTTGTGAATTGGCTAATTCATTGTTAGAATTCCGCTGCTATACTCTCTAATCAATCAAACGTAGATCACTGATCCTAACAACAGTTGTGATTCTCTCTGTATGCGAATTCATCTGATGAAGCCTTCTAGCAACACTGGAGTTCACTCTTTTGAAGATCTTCAAGTCTCTTGTAGAACATCCCTTCTTGACATTTTTGTTCTCAAGTAGAGATTGATGGGTTGTCTTTGAGTTGTGTGGCTCTCTTGAATTCTTCTATAATCTCCCAGGGTGAACTACATAGCCAACATATTGCAGCTTCAAGTCTTTTCACTGGCCATGATATCTAACTTTTTATCTCTTCTTTGTGTATTCTGGACTTACCCTAGGGGTCTAGCCAAATCCTCACTCTTTCTCTTTGTGTGGCTGTATGCCTAAGAGTGTACAGCCTCAGAGTTTGTTTCTTCAATTGCTTGAATGGTGAGTACTGTGGAAGTCCTTGTCAACCATTTTGAGAAATTGCTATCATGCTGCTCAGTCTGCTGTTCTACTTCTTCAATCTTCACTTCACCATTTGCATTTGCAAGTCAGGTGGGATCATGTTGACTTCTGGGCTCAGGTGTTTTAAGTTGAGAACAGCAGAGATTGCAGACTGTCTTCATTCTCATCCTCTTCTTCTTCTTTTCTTCTACCCTCAACACCCTTCTCCTCCTTCTGGGTGTATCACTGTGTGTTTGAGATGGTGTTTTAGGGTAATGGAATTGGTTTTGTGGGTTGAGTTTGTGGGTGGTTTTGGTTTAGGGATAGATTGGCAGATTTTAGAGATGATTGCTTTAGGGTTGTTTTTTAGTGGAGTATAGAAAGCTGATCTAGCCTTTTGGTGAGTTGCTGGCTTTGGAGCTTTGCCATCTAGTTCTCGTTCCCAGCACCTGCTTCATCCAGTGCTTCGATGATCAACCCTTTGTTAGCTTCCAGCAAACAGATTTTCTTGGTTATCTCCAAGATACTGTCTCTGACCCAGACTCCATCTCTATCAATGATCTTCCTAGATATTTTTGCAATAAGTATCAACTCCACCTTTTCCCTATCCATCACACTGTAACTAGAGCCTTTCTTCTTGAATTTCTTTATCTCTAGCCTTCTGATCTCAACATCTAAGGTGGCTGTGTCATGACCCTATCTGAAGAGCTGATCTATTATGTTGTCCATAGACTGCTGTGAGCTTCATCAGCTTCTTTGACTAGATCTTCTAAGGATTTTTCTCATCAGACTTTGACTCAGCACTTCTCTTCCTTTTGTAAGTGATCAATGATCTTTCTGCTCTTTATCTGTGCTCAGCTCTTGCACTGTGATCGTGGTTTCTCTGAGATCAGTTCTTGTTCTTTCTCCAACTCCTTTTCTTTTTCTGGTTCTTTCTCTTCTACTCTCTTCCTTTTCCTTTCTTTCACTGCCTTAGACTTAGTAGTATCCCCCTTTTGGGTGCATTGGGATCGGGGGCTTGAAAGGCATAAAGTGAATTGTAACAACATCATCAAGGAGTGTTTGGAGATTTGAGGAGATCCTCTCATCAATGGCTTTTATAACTATCTCATTGATGATGGAGTGATGAGAGGTAAGGAGCTTAGAAAGGTTGCAACCATCTGCTCAGAGGGGTCTGTCCCTGAGAGGTGGTGCCAAAAGCAGTGGCTGGTGGCTTAGTTAAGTGTATTGGCTGTGTGTTTGGTGAACCTTCAAATGAGGTGCCATCTGTGGGTTTATTAGGGCAGATGGACTTTTATCCTGAGAACATTTTGGCTAGCAGTTCTTTGAGTCTGCTCACCTCAGTCTCTAGGATTGTGTTATGGGCTAAGACATCAAAGAAAAAGCCCAGGTTCATCATCAGTCTTTGCTGAATCATCTGACCTCCTGATTAAATCAGGATGTACATGCCCTGAGTGTAGATCAGTATATGCATGTCCCCTTGTTCTTGGTTCTGGGGAACTTCCCTGCCTTTGGACTTTGTCCTTCATTGGCAGTTGCCTCTGGTGAGGTCTTATATATGTTCCAACTCATCCTATTCATTATTGAATTAGTAGAAGTGGCAGCTGACCAGATGTTCTACCTCCTCTCTACACTTGCAGATTGAACATTAAACCCCTGTGCTGTGGGTTATCAGCAGCATTTTGTCCTCCCCCTCAATCGTTGAGTATTCCCAGTGTTAATGGTTTCTGGGGAGGGGGTGAGGAATGCAGCTGACTCCACTTTAGCAACTATAAGGGTTGGGCTTTGAGGGGCGGTTGCCTTTGGAGATTGGTCAGAAGCAGATTGCACCCGGGTGAGAGATGCTCTTCAATGGTAACCTTCTCACTGAGATAGGTTCGAGTAATGTGGTATCCCCAATTTGGTTGCAACAGGATCCTGTGGAGAGGATACCTGTGCGGTTTCAGCTGTTGAGTCTCTATGCGGTTTCAGCTGGTTGAGTCTCTAACATGACTGGGGTTAGAACCAGTATGTGTTTCCTGTATTGGTGGTACAGGGGCATCCTCAGGGGACTCATCTCCCTGAGTAGCCTTTTTGGGCTTTTGGGGTTTGGGTTTGGTGGGGACTTTGATCTAGAGGTGGAGGCTATGGGTTCCCTCGCTTGGGTTTGAGCAGCCGGACAGCCCCTTTTGAGAGTAGGGTCAGAGTTATGCCTGGAGTATACCTCAGCTAAGACAGCTGAAGCAGGGACTCCAAGACCAACAAGGCCTTCAGATTTAATTGATTTTAAATTATGGCCATCAGAAACCTGGGATATAGTAGCCATCTGTTTGTCACAGGTTTCTGAGCCAGATCCTTAAGTTCCAGAAACACTATCTCAAAAAATTTAGAGTTTGTCGTTCAAAGATAGAATACCTGTACCTGTTGCCATCGTGAGGACATCTATCCCATGAAGATGTCTTTGAAGCAAGGCAGACATTCACCATGTGGAAGATAAGTCTTTCAGCATCATGGAAGTGCTTTTTGAGAATGGTTGTAGCACTTAAGTCTCCTTCATACCCGTTGATGATGAAAGACATATTAATGGTGCCTTTCGGGTATTCTATAATACATGTGGCATCATGCAAATTTAGGGTTTTGCGAATGATGTCAGGGGTGATTACCACCTGTTTCTGGTCGACCAATGACCGGAGTGATTTGGCTATCATTTTCACCAGTTGTTACAGAGCGTTGGTCCAGAATTGGTTTAAGGAATCGGGGTATATGGTAGGATTCAAAAGAAAGGCGGTTCTGTATTGGGAATCCACCATAAGATCGATGGCCTTATCAAATTTGTTCCAAAAGGCCGATTTCGAGAGGTAGGCAACACAGTTGTGTCTGGGTTTGAGTTTCATGGTCGCCATTGTTGAGAGAGAAAAGGATAGAAAACAGCTAATGAAACGTTCGGCTATAAGTGCAGGTATTTATAGGTTAAGAAAAGGCTGAAAAGAAAATGACTGAAAGTGTTGGTGTTGTCATCAGTTGTATGAAAACAACTGAAGACTTGTTTTAACAATCAAACATTTGAAACAACTGAAGACTTGGTTTTGGTCATCAGTAGTTATGAAACTACTGAAAACCTTGGTTTTTGGCTTCAGGTGTAGGAAACAACTGAGGACTTGGTGTTAGTCATCAGTTGTTGTGAAACTACTGAAGACATGGTTTTGTCATCAGTTGTTTAGGTGAAACAACAGTTTGTGGAAACGATTGAAGAGAAAATTCTCATCAGTAGTTTTCATCAATTCTTAGCTTTTCAGCTGTTTCATACTGTCCTCAACACTTACTCATCAGACTTTTTAGCTGTTTTCAGTTGTTTCATAGGACATCAGTACTTATCTGTTTTTACTGACATCAGTAGTTATAACTACATCAGTAGTTGTAACTGCATCAGTTTCTTTTAATAGAAGTACAATACTTTTAAGTAATTTAGTCTTTAGTAGTTATGAAACCAACTGAGAATAAAACTTATCAGTACTTATTTGTGACATGTTTACTAATGGTCATCTACTTGTTTACTGAGATCATCAGTAGTTGTCACTTATTCTAGCTACAGCATACCAAGCCTTAACACAAGGTTTTGGAAAGTTGAACTGTCCAAAGGCTTAGTAAATATATCTGTAAGCTCATCAGCACTTGCACAAACTTTGGATCAATCAGACCTTTTTCAAAACAATCCCTAATAAAATGGTGTCTGATCTCTATATGTTTGGTCTTAGAATGCTGGACTGGATTCTTGACAATACACAGAGCTGAAGCACTATCCATTAACAATGGAGTCTTAGTCTCTGTAATGCCATAATCCAATAATTGGTTCTGAAGCCAGAGTACCTGAGATGTACAACTTGCAGCAGCAATGTACTCTGCTTCAGCAGTGGATGTAGCAACAGATGTTTGTTTCTTACTCTGCCAAGAATCAAGCAGTTGCCTAGGAATTGACATCCACCAGAAGTTGACTTTCTGGTTAACTTACACCCTGCATAGTCACTATCAGAAAAAGCAACCAATTTGCAAGAGTGTCCAGTGGAATACCATAAACCTAGAGATTGTGTACCTTGCAGATATCTAAGATCCTCTTGACTGCAATCAAATGAGACTCTTTAGGAGCAGCCTAAAATCTAGCACAAACACAAGTTGCAAACATAATATCTGGTCTAGAAGCTGTTAAGTACATCAAGGACCCAATCATACATCTGTAAAGTGTTTCATCAACAACTTTACCTTTCTGATCTACATCTAGTTGTGTGGTGTTGCACATGGAAGTAGAACAAGACTCACAGTTTGTAAATCAAACTTATTCAAAAGATTTTTTGTATATTTTGACTGATGAATGAAGGTTCCATCAGCCTTTTGTTTGATTCAGCCTAGAAAGAACTGTAATTCTCCCATTGCACTCATTTCAAACTTTTGTTTCCATTAAACTTGTAAAATCATCACACAACTGGGGATCAGAGGACGCAAAAATTATATCATCAACATAAATTTGAACAAGTAGCTTATGCTGATCCACTTTCTTAATAAACAAAGTTTTATCTATGGAGCCTCTAGTGAAATTATTTTGAAGAAGAAAATTTGAAAGTGTTTCATACCAGGCTCTAGGAGCTTGCTTCAACCCATAAAGAGCCTTATCAAGTTTATACACCCAATCAGGATGTTTATTGTCCTCAAAACTTGGTCGTTGACACACATAAACCTCTTCTTTATATTTTTCCATATAAAAAGCACTTTTGACATCCATTTGAAAACTTTAAGATTATGGAATGCAGCATAGGCTAAGAACAATCTAATTGCCTCCAGTCTGGCTACAGGGGCAAAGGTTTCATCATAATCAATACCTTCTTCTTGTGAAAACCCCCTGTACAACCATTCTAGCCTTGTTCTTGACAATAAGACCATTTACATCAGTTTTATTCCTAAACACCCACTTAGTGCCTATTGCACACTTACCTGGGGGTAGAGGAACCAGTTCCCACACTTGCTGCTTTTTGAACTGAAGTAGCTCAAGCTGCATGGCTTCAACCCATCCATTGTCTCTTAAAGCAACATGATAGTTCTTTGGCTCTAGCTGACTGATGAAGAGAGCATAGAAGCAGAAGTTGGACAATTGACTTCTAGTTGAGACACCACATTGATATCACCAATGATTTGAGACATGGGGTGATTCTTCAGCTCTTGGTACACTATAAGATCAGTGCAAGTGTTTGTAGCAGGTTCAGCAACAACAGATGTTGATCCAGACTCTTGAAACCAAGTATGAGATGGCAATTCAAATGATGTAGAGGAGTCAGAAATCTCATCAGCATTTGTTGTGGATGGAGCTGCTGAAGCGACAGGAACAGAAGTTTAGTGGACTCAGGCAGTTGATACTAAACTTGAAAAGGTGAGTACTGATATCATCATCATCTTCAGTACCACCAGGTGGAAGACTTGCTGCAGAAGATGATTTATTCACATGATCGCAACAGCTGGAGGTTGATAAGAAACATATTGCAGTATATCCAGATCAAACAACTCCACAGGGTTTTATGGAATTTTATCCTTAGGAGATTCATTGAACTTCACATGCAAGGTTTCTTCAACTATCTTTGTTTTGCAGTTGAAGACTCTGTAAGCCTTGCATGTGGATGAATATCCTACAAAATACCCTGCATCCACCTTAGGATCAAATTTGTGGAGTTGATCCTTTATGTTGAGAATGAAACAAGGACACCCAAAGGCTTTGAAGAATGAAATTAGAGGAGCCAAATGATGTAGAACTTCATATGGAGTCTTCATCAACCTCTGATTTACTAAAACTCTATTCTGCACATAGCAAGCTGTGTTGACAGCTTCAGCCCACAAGGTCAATGGCAAACCAGAGTCAGCCAACATGGACCTTGCAGCTTCAATTAGGGTCCTGTTCTTTCTCTCCACTACTCCATTTTGTTCTGGAGTCCTTGGGATGCTAAACTGCCTCTTGATTCCCTTTGAGAGATAAAAATCATCAAGTGTATGGTTTCTGAATTTTGTTCCATTATCACTCCTTATACACTTGACTGATAGGGAATACTGCTTCTCAACATACAACACAAAGTTTATAATCGTCTGAGTAACCTCATCCTTTGAATGCAAGAAGAAAGTCCATACAAATCTGGAGTAATCATCCACAATTACCAGACAGTATTTCTTCTTTGCCATGCTCATCACTCTCACAGGACCAAATAGATCCATGTGTAGTAGCTGCAAGCAGGCAGTGGACTTAGGTTCTTCAATAGGAGGGAATGAGACTTTGTGCTATTTTCTTTTCAAACAAGCAGTGCAGGTTTCATCACAGTGGAACTCCTTTATTGGTAGACCTCTCACTAATATTGTGGATCAACTGATTCATGTTTTTGAGATTTACATGACCCAGCCTTCTGTGCCACAGTTAGATTCCTGAGGAGAGGCTTTGGAGAACATGCAAGGATGACCCTTCAAATTAATCTTCTTTGACAAATCCAGGCAATACTCTTCCAATCCTGTTGGCCTTTAGGAGAGTATGTTCATCCAATACCTTGTCAATCAGCCTCAGAACTGTGGAAGACAGAATCCTGCAGTTCTGGCTTTTGAAAAGTGCAACATGCCCTTTATCACACATCTGACTGACACTCAGTAGATTATACTTGAGATTCTCCCCATGGTTAACATTATCAAATTTGATTTCTCCATTATACACATATCCTTTCCCATGATGTAACCCTTAGCATCATTTCCAAATGAAACAAATCCCTTCTTTCCTTGAGAGTAGTCATTAAGAAGAGAACTGCTCCCTGTCATATGCATAGATCCTCCACTGTCTACATACCAGATGCTCTCTTTGGCATGCTGAAGAACCCTGCATTCATCACAAGGAACTAGTTGGTTTTGAAACCAAACCTTGTGGGTTTTGGGTCTGTTTCATCAACAGATTAACCATAACTTGTTTCTCATGATTAACAGCTGATGAAGGTGGAGATGGTGCTGAAATGGATTCCTTGGATTTGGGCTTGGAATACCTTTTCATTGGTTTGATCATAGGTGCATCTAGTTGGTTAACTCTCCCAACAAATGCTGAACCATCATAACAAGTTGTGTTTGATTTGTAGCTAAGCTTTCAGCTCTTGTGACACATCAGTACTTGTTTTTGATGAGTTCTTGTGGCCCACCATTTCCTCCTTGAAATTCACAGACTTAGTCTGATTTTTATCATGAGGAACACTATCAATGTTTATGATAAACCTATCCTTCTTTTTGGATTTGGGTGAAGCCTTGGGTTTATCAATTTGGGATGACTGTGGTACAAACTTGGTCTCAAATCATTTTTCATTTCATCCATTTGCATTTTAATAAGCTTATCTCTGTTGAGTTTGGAACCCTTTTTGTACCAACATTCATCAGAAAGATGATTGAATTTACCATATATGTCACATGGCTTATTCTTCATCTTGGATTGATCAACTGCTGAAGTGGAAACTACTGAAGGTGTGATCTTCAGTACTTTCCTCCTTTCAGTACTTGTGTTAAGTACAGAAGGATCTGTAACAACTGAAGACTTGTTCTTCAGCTGTTCTCTATCAGTCTTGAAAGACTGTATGATAGATTCCTCAGCGGTTGTTAATCCTTTTATTTCAGTTGATTTGAAATGCTTTTTAGATGTTGTGACTTGCCCTTCAGTACTTGAGGTACTTTGAGGGACAACATCTGAAGTACTTAGCTTCATGTGCTTATCAGTAGTTAACCCATCAGGCAATTGATTTGCTGAGGTATCAACACTGATTTCATCTTCTGATTTGGGTGATCTCTTGAGGATGATACACATGATGATGTGGTTTGGAAATTACTTTCACCTTAGGTTTTACTATTGATTTTGGAGTAAAATCTGTAGGTGGTGCAATGTGATTGTAACCTATTCCAAACTTCACATTTGAAGTTGTTTGCTTGGTGAGAAGCATTTCAAATCCTTGCAGGATGATACCCAGCGATCACACTCAACTTGGGTAGCTGCAAGTGTTTCTTTGAGATCTCTGTGGTTCTCAAGAATGACCTCAACCTTAGCCTTTTCATCATTTGATTGGCATTTAAGCTTTTAATCTCATCATCTTTATCTTTAAGGACAGACTCATACTCAACTTTTCTTTTGGAAAGGGTTTGCTCAAGCTCAAGATTTTGATTTATTAAAGCTACATTTGCCTCTCTAATAGAGATAAATGCAGCTATGCAAGATTCAGAACATAGCTTGGCCTTAGCCTCAGAGGGTATCTGGGTTACCTGTGATGAAGATGCATTGGAGCATGAACCCTCAGTAGACTCCAGGGCCATGAGATCAAGATTCCCAAAAGGATGTTCACCCCATGTTGACCATCACTTAGCAAATAATTGCTCATTACCAGAAAGATCATCTGGTAAACTGCTCCAGTCAACAGCACCAGGGGTGAAGAAGCTGTGATGAGGTTGTGATTGAGATGGTTGAGGCTCAGGTAAGGCTTGAGGTTGTTGTGCAATAGGAACTTGAACTTGATTTGGCTGTGGCATGTAATAGCAGGGATATGGATATGGCATTGACCCTGAGGGACAAAATATGCAGGAGATAGAGGTTGTGAGTGATGACCAGAACTAGCAGGATGTTGCCCTCTGTTTTGTGAACTATTGCTTGGAAAAGTCACAAAGGGTGCAGAGGAGTTAGATCCAGTTGATCTACACTCTCTTGCAAAGTGCCCAAGCCTGTGGCATTTGTGACACCTTAACTTACTCTTGTCAAAACCAACTTTGGTTTTGCCAGAGAGTCCTAGAAATTTCCTACCAGTTCTCTTGTAGAACTTTTGAGATCTGATATTAATCAAGGCCATTTGGCTTAGAATATCCATCTCTTCTAAGTCATCATCAGCAATACCTTTCAAATTATCCATAATGAAGCACAAATTGTCACTATTACAGCGTGACTGACTATCAACACTAACAAATGCATGATCAGAACGTTTGAAGAGAAATCTATATGCTCATCATAATGGCTTTTTGATGCAGCATATTCTGACTCATGACCAACCAAGGCAGTGTTCCCTGGTACAAAGTCATCAGTGAGCTTTCTGATGATGCTAGTTTCCTTTTCTGCTCTATCTCTCTTTCAAATGTAAGCAGTTTCCATGGAGTTGGGTGAGAGATAGGCTATCCAGATTTGCACTGGAGCGTAGGACAATGGTATATGTGTCCCATCTCTCAGGCAGTGATCTGAGGAATCTGTTGTTCATCTGGCTATTAGTGTATTCATGTTTGACCATTTTCAGCTCAGAGATCAAACACGAAAAACGCTCAAACTGTTGAGTCAGTGGCTCACCTTCCTATGAGAGAATGTCTCATATTGTTGGGCTAGGATTTCTCTGTTGTTTGCTAAGACCTCATCGTTCCACCAAATTGTTCTTTCAATGCATTCCAGAGGTCATGAGCAGTTTCATGATGCATAAGCCCAGAATAGATTTCATTCGGCAGTGCCATGGCCAGAATTCCATGGCTTTAGCATCAATCTCAAATAGTTTTCGATCCTCATCTGAGTATTTTCCTTCTTCTTCGGAACCATTTGGTTGGTTTCCGGATTGTTCACCATAGGCTTGTGTGGACCATGTACCACAGATGTCCAACAACCTGAACTGTTAACAGACAGGTGATGGAGCATTCTTCGTTGCCATATGTTATACTCAGTCCTAACCAGTATAGGAGGCTTGGTTGAGGAGCCAGTATTGTGAGGGTCATTAGAAGGAGTAGGCATTCTTAGATTCAATCAAATTCAATTAAGTTTTAACCGATTTAGCGCAAAACACAACAAACTCAATACGAACCAAGAGAAATCTCAAAGCAAATAACCGAAAGCAGCAGAAATTCAATCTCTATAACCAGTTCTTGCAAATATGCTAATTCGATCAAACTTAGATATCGAAATAGCAGTTTCAATGATCAATTGTTAGATCGATCAATGATTAACCAGCTCTGATACCATTTGTTAGGATCAGTGATTTAAGTTTGATTAATTAGAGTAGATTGCAGCGGAATTCGAACAATGAATTAGATAATTTAGCAAGAACTCAATTGATATTCAATGGAATAGTACACGGTTATAGAGAGAGAGAATCCTGCAAAAGGAATATTTCATTCAAATGCTTTCGTGGTGGCTGAAAGTCACACGTTACAATTAGGTCAACATTCCTTATATAAGGAATGTGACGTCTGCTGATGTCACTTGATAGTGACATCTAATAGAATTATACAAACAACTGAAACTATGCAAACTACTGAGAATGTTCTCAACAACTGATCACATCTCATAGAATGCTAAGTACAAGAACATAAAACTACTGAACTAAAACTACTGAAACTATAAACTACTGAAAGGTAAATTACAAGTACTGAAAAGGAAAACCATCACAACTACTGAAGTTAATAACTTCAGCTGTTGTGACAACTACTGATCACTCTCACTCTGGTCTTCAGTCTTTGTCTTCAGTCAAAATCTTCAGATCTTGTCTTCAGACTTTGTCTTCAGACCTTGTAATCAACTGATGTCTTCAGCTGTTGTGATCTTCTTCAGCAGTTGTAATGTCTGTGGAACTGGAGGTTTTTCTGATCAGGCTCATTGGTTCTTTTGGTCCAACAGTGGTGGTAGGAAAGTGCATGAGGCGTGGATGTAGTGCCTACTTGGCCTACGTGAAGGATGTGGATACGCCAACACCACAATTGACCGACGTACCGGTTGTGTGTGACTTCCTAGACATGTTTCCCGAAGACTTACCAGGAGTGCCACCTGACCGTGAGATTGAATTTCAAATTGACTTGATACCGGGTGCCCAACCTGTTGCTAAGGCACCGTATTGGTTGGCTCCAACCGAGATGAAGGAACTGATGGAGCAACTGCAGGAGTTGCTTGATAAGGGGTTCATTTGACCGAGTATCTCTCCTTGGGGTGCTATGGTCTTTTTCGTGAAGAAGAAAGACGGTAGTATGAGGATGTGTATTGACTACCGAGAGCTGAATAAGCTGACAGTAAAGAATCGGTACCCATTACCAAGAATGATGATCTTTTTGATCAGCTCCAAGGTGCTAGTTGGTTTTCAAGGATAGACCTTCGATCTGGCTACCATCAGCTGAATGTTAAGGAGCAAGACATTCCTAAAACAACTTTTTCGCATGCGTTATGGACACTAGGAGTTTCTCGTTATGTCATTTGGTTTGACCAATGCGCCAGCTGCTTTTATCGACCTAATGAATCGAGTGTGTCAACCGATGTTAGATAAATCAGTGATTGTGTTTATTGATGATATCCTGATTTATTCCAAGAGCAAGGAGGAGCATGTCGGTCACATTCGAGAGGTGTTGGAGACCTTGAGAAGGGAGAAGTTGTATGCCAAGTTCTCTAAGTGCGTGTTCTGGTTGCGCGAAGTTCAGTTCTTGGGTCACGTAGTGAATCCTAAAGGGATTATGGTGGACCCAGCAAAGGTGGAGGGATGATGCAATGGAAGTCACCAAGATGCCATCCGAGATCCGTAGTTTCTTGGTTTGGCGGGCTATTACAGAAGATTCATCCAAGACTTCTCTAAGATAGCTTCTCTGTTGACTAAGTTGACCTGCAAAGATGTAAGTTTGTACGTGGTCAAGCTTAAGAGAAAGCGTTTAAGGAGTTAAAGGCTAGGTTAACTCAAGCTCCTATCTTGTCATTACCCAATGGAAGAGAAGATTTGGTGGTTTATTCAGATGCTTCCTACTCGGGTTGGGATGTGTGTTGATGTAGAGAGGAAAGGTTATAGCCTACGCATCTCGATAGTTGAAAGTTCATGAGGTTAGTTACCCTACTCAAGACTTGGAGCTAGCAGTTGTGGTCTTTGCGTTAAAGATATGGAGGCACTACTTATACGGGATGAAGTGCACCATATTCACTGACCATAAGAGCTTGAAGTACTTCTGCGAGCAAAAAGATTTGAACATGAGGCTGAGGTGATGGTTGGAGCTTATAAAAGATTATGATTGCGAGATCCATTACCATCCGGGCAAGGCCAACGTGGTGGCGGATGCCTTTAGCTGAAATGAGAGACCCGAGCCAATTTGGGTGAAGTCTTACCAGTTGATCATGACCTCTGATGTCATGAAGTAGGTCAAGGAGTTCAAGATGAGGCATTGACAGAAGATCATCTTAACTCTGAGAGAATGAGGGTATGGTCGTGGAATTGGGTGAAAACACACTCGATGTTAGGACCTGATTCGGTGGATGTGGATTCCTCGCTATGGGGATCTACGTGTGAAGATTATGGATGAAGCTCATAAGACTCGATACTCTATTCACCCCGGTGCTACAAAGATGTACCAGGACATGAAGAAAGATTATTGGTGGCCGGGTATGAAGAGCGACATAGTGCAGTATGTGAGTAAGTGCCCTACTTGTTTACAAGTGAAGGCGGAGCATCAGAAGCCGTATGGGAAGATTCAACCTTTGGATATACCGGAATGGAAGTGGGAGCTTATCACCATGGACTTTATAACGAAACTGCCGCATACCGCGCAAGGGTATGATGCCATATGGGTGATAGTTGATCAATTGACGATGAGTGCTCACTTCCTACCGATTCGCGAGACATATTCATATGAGAGGTTGGTGGATCTTTTCATTTAGGAGATCATAACTCGTCATGGTGTACCGGTGTTTATTGTGTCTGATCGTGACACCTGGTTTACATCTAAATTTTGGAAGAAATTTCATGATGCGATGGGGACGAGGTTACATATCAACATGACTTATCATCCTCAGACGGATGGTCAGTCAGAAAGAACAATTCAAACGCTAGACAATATGTTTCGGGCATGCATCATTGATTTTGGAGGAGTTGGGATGACCACTTACCGTTAGCTGAGTTCTCATATAACAATAGTTATCATGCCAGCATTGGTATGTCCCCTTATGAGATGCTATACGGTAGGATGTGCAGAACGCCCGTGTGCTGGGGTGATATTGGCCATAAAGAGTTAGGGAGCGTCAAAGTGATCGAGGCTACAACTGAGAAACTGGAAAGGATCAAAGCCTTATGAAGGCAGCTAAAGATAGGCAAAATTCATATGATGATAAGAGACGTAGACCGATTGAGTTCCAGGTGGGTGATAGAGTCATGTTGAAGGTCTCACCTTGGAAGGGTATCATTCGGTTCAGAAAGCGAGGAAAGTTAAGCCCAAGGTACATAGGGCCTTTCCAAATCGTTGCCCGAGTAGGAGAGGTGGCCTATAGACTAGAGTTACCAGAGGAGTTAAGTGGAATTCATCTGATATTCCATGTATCTCATCTGAGGAGATGTTTAGCAGACGGGGATATGGTTGTACCACCAAAAGATATCGAGGTAGATGAACGGCTCAACTATGTGGAGCAACCAGTGGCGATCATTGATCGTAAAGAGAAGAGTTGAGGAATGATGTTGGACCAAAAGAACCAATGAGCCGGATCAGAAAAACCTTAAGTCCCACAGACGTCACAACAACTGCTGAAGTCCACAACAGCTGAAGACAAAGTCTGAACACAAGTGCTGAAGACAAAGTCTGAAGACAAGTGCTGAAGACAAAGTCTGAACACAAGTGCTGAAGACAAAGTCTGAACACAAGTGCTGAAGACAAAGTCTGAACACAAGTGCTGAAGACAAAGTCTGAAGACAAGTGCTGAAGACAAGTGCTGAAGACAAAGTCTGAACACAAGTGCTGAAGACAAAGTCTGAAGACACAAGTGCTGAACACAAGTCTGAAGAACAAGTGCTGAAGACACAAGTGCTGAAGACAAAATCTAAAGACACAAGTGCTGAAGACCAAGTATCAGACGTTGTCACAACAGCTGAAGAGGTCTTCTTCAGTAGTTGTGACGGTTTTCTTTCAGTAGTTTTATGTTTTTGTTTTTCAGTAGTTTTGTAAAACGACTGAAGAACTTGTTCTTCAGTCGTTGTAGTTTCAGTAGTTTCGTATCAATAGTTTGATGTTTTATACTTAGCACTCTGATATGTTATCAGTAGTTGTGAACATTTCAGTAGTTTGTTAAGTTTTAGTTATTTTTGTAACAAATCTGCCAAATGTCACTATCCCGTGATATCAGCAGTGATTGCACTCTATATAAGGAGTGTCAACCTTATTGTAATCGTGAATGATTGAGCAGAAACATTTGATATTATTAAAACATTCCTTTTCACAGAAATATATTTTCTCTTTACAACCGTATTTGTTCTTAATGCATACGAATATCAAATTCTTGCTATAATTTGTCTAATTCTTGTTCTATTCCGCTGCGTTACACTCTAATCCATCAAACTTGAGATCACTGATCCTGTCAAATGTATCAGAGCCTATTCATCATTGATCGATCTAATAATTGATCATTGAAACTGCTATCCAAGATCCAAGTTTGATTGAATTAGCATTGTTGCAAGAAACGGTTATAGAGATTGAATTTTTTGTGTTTTTGGTCATTCATCCTGAGATTTATTCTTGGTTTTCACTGAGTCTGTTGTGGTCTGTGTAAAATCTTTTAAAAGCTTGAATTAAATTGTATTTGGACCTAAAATGACTACTCCTTCCAATGATCCTCACAATACTGGTTCCTCAACCAAGCCTTCGATGCTGGTTAGGAATGAGTACAACATATGGCAACGACGAATGCTCCATCACCTATCTGTTAACAGCTCAGGTTGTTGGACATCAGTGGTACATGGTCCACACAAGCCTATGGTGAATAACCCGGAAACCAATCAAATGGTTCCGAAGAGGAGGGAGCAATACTCAGATGAGGATAAGAAATTGTTTGAGATTGATGCAGAAGCCCATGGAATTCTGGCCATGGCTCTGCCCAATGAAATCTATTCTGGGCTAATGCATTATGAAACTACCCATGACCTCTGTAATGCCTTGAAAGAACAATTTGGAGGAACATATGAGGTCTTGGCAAATAATAGAGAAATCCTTGCCCAACAATATGAGACATGCTCTCATAGGAAGGGTGAGACACTGACTCAACAGTTTGAGCGGTTCTCTTGTTTGATCTCTGAATTAAAAATGGTCAAACATGATACACAAATAGCCAGATGAATAACAGATTTCTCAGATCACTGCCTGAGAGATGGGACACATATACTATTGTCCTACGCTCCAGTGCAAATTTGGACAAACTATCTCTCACCCAACTCCATGGGAATTGCTCACATTTGAGAGAGAGATAGAACAGAAACGAAAACTGTCATCATCTGGAAAGCTCACTAATGATTTTGTACCAGGAAACACTGCCTTGGTAAGTCATGAGTCAGAGTATGTTGGATCAGAATGCCACTATGATGAATATTGATTTCACCTCAAACAATTCTAATCATGCCTTTGTGAGTGTTGATTGTCATTCTGGTAATAATAGTGACAATCTATGCTTTATCATGGATGATGATTGAAGGGCATTGCTGATGATGATCTAGAAGAGATGGATATTTTGAGCCAAATGGCCTTGATCAATATCAGATCTCAGAAATTCTACAAGAGAACTGGCAGGAAATTTCCTGGACTCTCTGACAAAACCAAAATCAGTTTTGACAAGAGCAAGTTGAAGTGTCACAAATGCCACAGGCTTGGACACTTTGCAAGAGAGTGTAGATCAACTGGACCTAACTCTTCTGCACCCTTTTTGACTTTTCCAAATAACAATTCACAATCAAAAGGCAACATTCTGCTGGTTCTAGTCACTCATCACACCCTCAATCTCCTGCATATTTTGTTCCTCAGGGTCAAATGCCATATCCTTATCCCTGCTATTATATGCCACAGTCAAATCAAGTTCAAGCTCCTATAGTACCACTATCTCATGCACCACCAGAACCTCAACCATCTCCATCTCAATCACACCTCATCACAGCTTCTTCACACCTGGAGTCGTTGACTGGAGTAGCTTACCTGATACTTGTCTGGTCACACTGAGCAATACTATGCTGGTGCTAGTCAACATGGTGGTGAACACCCTTTTGGAAATCTTGCTCTCATGGCCCTGGAGTCTACTGAGGGTTCCTGTTCAAATGCATTATCTTCACAGGTAACTCAGGTATCTTCAGAGGCTAAAGCCAAGTTATGTTCTGAATCATGCATAGCTGCTTTTGTCTCTATTAGAGAGGCAAATGTAGCATTAATAAATCAAAACTTGAGCTTGAGAAAACCATTTTCAAAAGAAAAGCTGAGCATGAGTCTGCTCTTAACAGTAAAAGTGATGAGATTTATAAGCTTAAATGCCAATTAAATGATGAAAAGGCCAAGCTAGAGGTTATTCTGGAAGACCACAGGAGTCTCAAAGAAAAACTTGCAGTGACACAAGTTGAGTGTGACCGCTGGGTCTCATCATGCAAGGGATTTGAAATGCTTCTTAGCAAGCAAACTGCTTCAAATGTGAAGTTTGGCATTGGTTACAACCATACTGCTCCACCAATAGACTTTACTCCTAACTCCATAGTTAAGTCTGAAAGTGAAAGCAATCTCCAAACCACATTATCGTGTGAGTCATTCTCCAATGATAATCTAAGATCAGAGAATGAAACCAGTGTTAAGATCTCAACAAATAAATTGACTGATGGTCTAACTACTGAGACTCATATGAAGCTGAGTACTTCAGATGTTGTTCCTCAATGTCCCCAAGTACTGAAAGAGACCCAACATCTGAAAAGCATTTCAAATCAGTTGAAATACAAGGACTAACAACTGCTGAGGAATCCATCAAACAGTCTATTAGGACGGATGGAAAACAGTTGAATTACCAGTCTTCAGCTGTTACAAATCCTTTAGTACCTAGTACTGATAGGAGGAAAGTACTGAAGATCACACCTTCAGTAGTTTCCACTTCAGCAGCAAAGATGTCCAAGATGAAGAATAAACCATGTGAAATTTGTGGTAAATTCAATCATCTATCCGATGAATATTGGTACAAAAAGGGTTTAAAGCTCCAAAGGGATGAGCTCATTAAACTAGAAATAAATAAAATGAAAACTGAGTTTGAGACCAAGTTTGTACCACGATCATCTCAACCTGATAAACCCAAGGCCTTACCCAAATCCACTAAGAAGGATGCGGTTTATCAGAAGACAACTGATATTGTTCCTCATGATAAACATAAGACTAAGTGTGAAGTCTAAGGAGGAAATGGTGGGTCACAGGAACTCATCAAAAACCAGCTCTGGAGTGTCAAATGAACTGAAAGCTCGAGCTTCAAATCAGACACAGCTTGTTATGATGGTTCAGCATCTATTGGGAAGAGTTAACCAACTTGAAACCCATGTGATCAAACCACTAGAGAGGAATTCCAGGCCCAAATCCATTTCAGCACCATCTCCATCTTCATCAGCTGTTAATCATAAGAAACCAGCTATGGTTAAATCTGTTGATAAAGTCAGTCCCAAAACCCAAAAGGTTTGGGTCTCCAAAGCTAACTAGTTTCTTATGATTGTGCAGGGTCTTCAGCATGCCAAAGAAGCATCTGGTATGTGGACAGTGGAGGATCCATGCACATGACTGGGAGCAGCTCTCTCTTCATGATTACTCTCAAGGAAAGAAGGGACTTGTCTCATTTTGAAATGATGCTAAAGGTTACATCATTGGAAAGGGATTGTGCCTAATAGAGATATTAGATTTGATGATGTAGAATCTCAATACCTGAGTGAGTCAGTAGAATCTCAAATACTATCTGTTGAGTGTCAGTCAGATTCATAACAGATGTGTTGTGGATCTTCTGCTGTGATGCTGATTCTGTATCTCTGTTCTCTCCTCTGACTGCTACAGATGATAATACTCTCCTCGGAGGCTCAGATAGGAAGAGCTATAGGATTGGCTCTGTCATGAGTTAAGGGCATCCATGCTTGTTTCTCAAAGGCCTCTCTCCAAGAATCTAAACTGTGGCATAGAAGGCTGGGTCATGTTAATCTCAAAAACATGAATCAGCTGATCCACAAGAGTTTAGTGAGAGGTCTTCCAATAAAGGAGTTCAATTGTGATGAAATCTGCACTGCATGCTTAAAAGGGAAACAACATAAAGTTTCATTCCCAACCATAGAAGAGTCCAAGTCTAATGCCTGCTTACAACTACTGCACATGGATCTTTTTGGTTCTATGAAGGTAATGAGTATGGCAAAGAAGAAATACTGTCTGGTAATTGTGGATGATTACTCTAGATATGTATGGACCTTCTTCTTGCATTCAAAGGATGAGGCTGCTCAGTCCACTATGAACTTTGTGTTACACGTTGAGAAGCAGTATTCCCTACCAGTTAAGTGTGTGAGGAGTGACAATGGTACTGATTCAGAAACCACACTCTTGATGAGTTTTACTTATCAAAGGGAATCAAGAGGCAGTATAGCATCCCAAGGACTCCAGAGCAAAATGGAGTAGTGGAGAGAAAGAACAGGACCCTTATTGAAGTTGCAAGGTCCATGTTGGCTGATTCTGGTCTGCCACTGACCTTTTGGCTGAAGCTATCAATACAACCTGCTATGTACAGAATAGAGCCTTAGTAAATCAGAGGTTGATGAAAATTCCTTATGAAGTTTTACATCATTTAGCCCCTTTGATTTCATTCTTTAGAGCATTGGGTGTCCCAGTTACATTCTCAACACAAAGGATCAACTCCAAAAGTTTGATTCTAAGGTGGATGCAGGGTACTTTGTTGGGTATTCATCCACTTGCAAGGCATATAGAGTATTCAACTGTCGGACAAAGATAGTTGAAGAAACCTTGCATGTGAAGTTCAATGAATCCCCTAAGGATACAATTCCACAAACCCTGTGGAGTTGTTTGATCTGGACATTCTGCAATATGTTCCTTATCAACCACCTGCTGTTGCAGATCATATGAATCAATCATCTTCTGTAGCTAGTCATCCATCTGGTGTTACTGATGATGATGATGATATCAGTAATCACCTTTTCAAGTTTAGTGATCAACTGCCTGATTCAGCTAGACCTGATGTTCCTGTAGCTTCAGTAGCACAATCCACAACAAATGCTGATGAGATTTCTACAACTTCAACTTCCATTGAGTTACCATCTAGTGATTGGTTTCAAGGAAATGCTTCACCATCATCATCTGTTGCTGCTGAGCCTGCTACAAACACTTGCACAGATCTTATTGTGTACCAAGATCTGAAGAATCACCCTATGTCTCAAATCATTGGTGATATCAATGCTGGCATTTCAACAAGAAGTAAATTGTCTAATTTCTGCTTCTATGCTCTCTTCATTAGTCAGAAAGAGCCAAAGAACTATCACATTGCTTTAAGGGACAATGGATGGGTTGAAGCCATGCAGCTTGAGCTTCTTCAGTTCAAGAAACAGCAAGTGTGGGAACTGGTTCCTCTACCTCCCTCCAGTAAGTGTGCAATAGGCACTAAATGGGTGTTTAGGAACAAAACTGATGAAAATGGGCTTATTGTTAAGAACAAGGCCAGACTGGTTGTACAGGGGTTTTCACAAGAGGAAGGCATTGATTATAATGAAACCTTTGCCCCTGTAGCCAGACTGGAAGCAATTCGATTGTTTTTAGCTTATGCTACTTATCACAACCTTAAAGTTTTTCAAATGGATGTCAAAAGTGCATTTTTGTATGGGAAAATTAAAGAAGAGGTTTATGTATGTCAACCACCAGGTTTTGAGGACAATAAACATCCTAATTGGGTGTATAAGCTTGATAAGGCTCTCTATGGGTTGAAACAAGCTCCTAGAGCCTGGTATGAGACATTATCAAACTTTCTTCTGGAAAATAGTTTTACTAGAGGCTCCATAGATAAGACTTTATTCATTAAAAAGCTGGGCAGCATAATCTACTTGTTCAAATTTATGTAGATGATATTATTTTTGCATCCTCTGATCCACAGTTGTGTGATGCCTTTACAAAGTTGATGAAACAGAAGTTTGAAATGAGTGCCATGGGAGAATTACAGTTCTTTCTGGGTTTGCAAATCAAACAACAGGCTGATGGAATTTTCATCCATCAGTCCAAATACACAAAAGATCTTTGGAAAAGTTTGATTTACAAAAGTGTAAGCCCTGTTCTACTCCCATGTGCAACACCACACAACTGGATACAGATCAGAAAGGTAAAGTGGTTGATGAAACACTTTACAGAAGTATGATTGGGTCCTTGATGTACTTAACAGCTTCTAGACCAGATATTATGTTTGCTACATGTGTTTGTGCTAGATTCAGGCTGCACCTAAGGAGTCTCATTTGATTGCAGTCAAGAGGATCTTTAGATATTTGCAAGGCACTCCATCTCTAGGTTTATGGTATTCTACTAGACATTCTGGTAAATTAGTTGCTTTTTCTGACAGTGACTATGCAGGGTGTAAGTTGACAAGAAAGTCCACTTCTGGAGGATGCCAATTCTTAGGCAACTGCTTGATTTCTTGGCAGAGTAAGAGCAGACCTCAGTTGCTACATCAACTGCTGAAGCAGAGTACATTGCTGCTGCAAGCTATACATCTCAGGTACTCTGGCTTCAAACCAATTATTGGATTATGGCATAACAGAGACTAAGACCCCATTGTTAATGGACATCTCTTCAGCTCTTTGCATTGTCAAGAATCCTGTCCAGCACTCTAGGACTAAACATATTGAAATCAGACACCATTTTATTAAAGATTGTTTTGAAAAAGGTCTGATTGATCCAAAATTTGTTCCTAGTGCTGATGAGCTTGCAGACATTTTCACTAAGCCCTTGGATAGCACAAGTTTCCAAAACCTAGTGTTAAGGCTTGGTATGCTGCAGCTAGAATAAGTGACAACTACTGGTGATCTCAGCTCACTAGTACTGATGATCATTAGTTTATTATTGTCATATATAAGTACTCAAGTTATCCTCCCTCAGAAGTTTTTAAAACTACTAAGATTAACTTCTCAGTACTCAAGTACTTTATTTGTTGAAACGGCTGATGTAGTTACAACAGCTGATGTAGTCATAACAGCTGTTGTAGCCACAACTACTGATGTCAGAAATGCAAATAAGTACTGATGACCAATGAAAGTCTGAACTCAGATCTAAGTCTGATGAGTAAGAGTGGAGGTCAGACTGAAATAGCTGAAAAGCAATGAATTGACGACAACAACTGATGAGTTTTTTTTCTTCAGTAGTTTCCCAACTGCTGTTTCCTTCAAAACAACTAAAGCAAACCATGTCTTTAGTAGTTTCACAACTACTGATGACTAACACCAAGTCTTTAGTT
The DNA here is from genome assembly GCA_025506515.1 of Flaveria trinervia. Lineage (NCBI taxonomy): Eukaryota > Viridiplantae > Streptophyta > Magnoliopsida > Asterales > Asteraceae > Flaveria > Flaveria trinervia. The sequence continues at coordinate 45,329,252 of CM046456.1, forward strand.
GTTTACAACAACTGATGGTAAAACCAAAGTCTTCAGTAGTTTCACAACTACTGATGACTAATACCAAGTCCTCAGTTGTTTCACCACCTGAAGTCAAAACTGTCTTCAGTAGTTTTATAACTACTGATGACTAAATCTTCAGTAGTTTTATAACTACTGATGACTAAATCAGAGACTTCAGCTGTTTCAACGTCTGACGGTTAAAACCAAGTCTTCAGTTGTTTTATAACAACTGCTGATCACACCAATACGGTCAGTCATTCCAAACCTCTGAAAGTTAATACCACGTCATCAGTAGTTTCAACAACTGATGACTACACCAAAACCTTAGTCGTTTTCTAACCCTACCCTTTAAATACCTTATCCCACCTTTAGAGTTTTTACTTTCTTCTCTTCTCAAACCTAACGTTCAAAAACTCTGTAACCTCTCTTAATCAATGGCGACCATGCAACTAAAACCTCACACAACTGTGTCGCACATCTCACAAAATCGCCATACTGGACCAAGTTTCACAACGCCATTGATTTAATGGTTCAGTCACCTTACAAAACGGCTTTTCTGTTAAATCCCACCATATATGCCGAATCTCTTAACCAATTCTGGACATGTCACTCTTGTCTCTGAGGAGAATGACACAGAGTCTCTTCAATCGTTTGTCCATCAGCAAAAAGTGGTCATTACTCCAAACATTCTTCGCCAAACCCTCAAACTGGATGATGCCACTTTCCCAACTGGTTATCCAAAGGGCACAATCGATCGATCATTTGCCCAACATGGATACCAGGGTAACCTGAGTGCATCTACCATATTGAAGAAACATTTCCAGGATGCCGAACGTCTCATCTTTCACCTGGTAAATGTCTGCCTTGCCCCCAAGACTTCATCATGGGATCAAATGTTCACAAGGTGGCAACAGGTAATGTACTCCATCCTTGAGCAACAACCTTTAAATTTTTCTGAAATACTATTTTTAGAGCTCAAAGATATGGCCCAAAAACAACTTGCTAACCGTTGGATATTATATCCTCGGTTCATAATGGCCATAATTGAAAACCAGCTTCAAGCTGAGGGACTTGTTGGCCTGGGAGTCCCTGCTACGACTGTATTGCCTGAAGTATACTCCCGGCACAACTCTGACCAATCACTAAAAAGAGCCAGTTGTTTTTGGGCCATATCCTTGAGAAATAAGTCCCCTGCGGATGCCCCTGCAACACAAACGCAGGCTATATCCACTGGTTATAACCCCCTAGTGGATACAAGGACTTCACCAGCCACAGCCGCTCAGGATTCTCTCAAAAAGAGCCTGCAGCAACCAAAGAAGGGGTACCCACTAATCTGGGATCTTCCTCATTTGAGGAGATTGCCATTGAAGAGCACCATTCTCCCCAGGTGCATACTGCTTTTACCCCATCTCCCACTGCAACCGCCCCACAAGTCCTACTCTCATTATTGCAAACGTGCTGACCAGCTGCATGCCTCTCCTCCTCCCCAACAAACACCAACAATGGGGAAAACCACAATTGAGGAAGAGGATCAACATGCTCCTGATAGCCCACAGCATGAGGGTTCACTGTTCTATCTCCTGGTGTGGATATGGAGACCAGAACATCTGGTGAGGCTGCCACCTCTTCTGAATCAGCACATGATCAGACTGAGGCTGGTAACATAGCTAACACCTCACCAGAGGCAACAGCTGATGAAGGACATTGTCCTGAGGCTGGAAGTCCCCAGTTCCAAGAAAAAGGGGCACATGCTAAACTGGTCTACACCCAGTGCATGTACATCCTGCTACAAGCAGGAGGTCAGGTGATTCAGCATTTGCTGATGATGACCTGGGCTTCTTTTATGATGTTCTGGCCCAGAACACAATTCTTGAGGAAGAAGTCAGTAAACTACAAAGAATAATTGACCAATTCTCTCAAACAGCAAGTCCATCTGCCACCAACATCAACCCACAGATGGCACCTTCACCTGAAGGTCTCCCACACTCAGCCACTCAAAACTTCCGAGCCACCAGCTTCTATTTCTGGCACTGCTTCTCAGGGACAGAACCCCTCTGAGCAAACAGCTGCTATCTTTCAGCAATCCTTACCTCTCATCACCCCAATGATCACAGACATTGTGATCAAAACCATGGATGAGAGGCTTCCTCAATCATACAACCCCTGGTGGAGGAGATTGTGAGCACAAGGTTTTTGCTACTCAAACCCTTGCAACCAATGCAACCAAAAAGGGGGAGAGTCAGTCAGTGAAAGCAAAGAGGAAGAGCATAGAGGGGAAGAAAGAAAAGGAGACTGAGAAGGAAGAGGAGTTTGTGAAGGGAGCTGACATTGATCAAGTGGGTGAAAGTCACAAAGACTTTCATGTCACATATAAGAAGAGAAAGGTTGAAGGAAAAGAGAAAGAACTCGAACTCGATGAGATGATCAAAATGGCGGATGCTACACACAGTAAATCAATGGACTCCATTATTAATCAACTGTATAGACAGGGGTTCGATAATGCACAGCTTGACTCAGAGATTAGGAGACTTGAAGTTGAAGAAATTAAGTCAAGATGGGCAAGTTATGATGCATTGGAAAGAGAAAGACTAGAGATCATGATCAGATTCATTGCAAAATATCTTGGGAGATCATTGATCGAGATTAAGTCATGGACCAGGGACAGTATCTTGGCAATAACCACCAAGATCTGTTCGTCTGAAGCATACACTAAGGGATTGGTAATTGAAGCACTAAATGAGGCAGGTGCTGGGAACAGAAAGGATCTAGCAAAACACTCAAAAGCCTCACTCACTACAAGAATGCTAGAACAACCTGCAAAACCTCCCACTTCAAAATCACCACTACCACAACCCTCTAACCAACTCCTTTACCCTTAAAACCAACAGCCGATGATGCACCCAAGAAGAAGAAGAGAAGGGGTGAGGCTAGAAGAAGAAGAAGAAGAGGATGATGAGGAAGAAGATAGGCTGCCTCTTTTGCAGTCCTAACTTTGCCTAAAGCCAAACCTATGCCCATCACTCCCACCTCACAGATGGAAGCTGTGAGAGTAAAGATAGAAGAAGAACAGCAGCAAAAGCTTCATGATGATGAGATGCTGAAAAACATAGACAACTTATGTTGCTTCTTCATCAATAATCAGTATGAAGAAGGAAGCTCTGAGATTGTACACCCTTGCTAACACATTTCAATATCAAAAGGAAAAGGTGAGAATATGGCTTGATCCTAGGGTGGCTCACAGAATTGTGAAGAAAGACATTCCTTCGAGATACAAGGGCCAAGTAAAAAGGATCGTAAATGAAGAGATCACAGTGGTCCTTGTAGTATCACCCTGGGAAATTGTAGAAGATTTCAAGAAGGCCTATGAAACTAAACAGCCACCCCAAAAGATGTTAGAGAACAGAGTAATTAAAAAGGGGTTAGTCTACAAGAGGCTTGAGAACTTCAAACAAAATGAGCTCAGTCTGTTACTTGAGGGACTCACCCAGATGAGTTTGCATACAGACAGATTACAACAGTTAAGCTCAAAAATGGCAAACAGGCTAAGTACATTTCAGAGCTGTATGGGCGTGAAGGATTGTTTGATGGTGGAGCTGAAAATCTTACCATAGAAGAACAAATTATGTTTCTCAGAGCATACACCAGAGAATCCTACAAGCTTATAGATTGGAAGTAGATTTCATGGATAGGACCACAGCCCTGTGTCCAGTTCCCCAAAGTTAGGGCTCCTATCCATACTATGCCAACCAAATTTCAGAAATCTACTCCCAGGCCAATGCTTAATTGGGTCATCTTCTTAGCTGATCAAGAAGGAAAAAGACCAATCTTATTGCCAACAATAAGTGGGACCTCAATAAAGTTAAGGTTTTGGCTGCATTGATTCAGGGGAGTTTGTTGGACCAAAAGAACCAATGAGCCGGATCAGAAAAACCTTAAGTCCCACAGACGTCACAACAACTGCTGAAGTCCACAACAGCTGAAGAAAAAGTCTGAACACAAGTGCTGAAGACAAAGTCTGAAGACAAGTGCTGAAGACAAAGTCTGAACACAAGTGCTGAAGACAAAGTCTGAACACAAGTGCTGAAGACAAAGTCTGAACACAAGTGCTGAAGACAAAGTCTAAAAACAAGTGCTGAAGATAAAGTCTGAAGACAAGTGCTGAAGACAAAGTCTAAACACAAGTGTTGAAGGCAAAGTCTGAAGACACAAGTGCTGAAGACAAAGTCTGAACACAAGTGCACACAAGTGCTGAAGACAAAGTCTGAAGACACAAGTGCTGAAGATAAAATCTGAAGACACAAGTGCTGAAGACCAAGTATCAGACGTTGTCACAACAGCTGAAGAGGTCTTCTTCAGTAGTTGTGACGGTTTTCTTTCAGTAGTTTTATGTTTTTGTTTTCAGTAGTTTTGTAAAACGACTGAAGAACTTGTTCTTCAGTCGTTGTAGTTTCAGTAGTTTCGTATCAGTAGTTTGATGTTTTATACTTAGCACTCTGATATGTTCTCAGTAGTTGTGAACATTTCAGTAGTTTGTTAAGTTTTAGTTATTTTTGTAACAAATCTGCCAGATGTCACTATCCGTGATATCAGCAGTGATTGCACTCTATATAAGGAGTGTCAACCTTATTGTAATCGTGAATGATTGAGCAGAAACATTTGATATTATTAAAACATTCCTTTTCACAGAAATATATTCTCTCTTTACAACCGTATTTGTTCTTAATGCATACGAATATCAAATTCTTGCTATAATTTGTCTAATTCTTGTTCTATTCCGCTGCGTTACACTCTAATCCATCAAACTTGAGATCTCTGATCCTGTCAAATTTAGTGGTTCCTCTCGTGCAAATATAGTAGAAGCACAGAAAGGGATCTTAGTCTATGTGGTAGATTGAAGAAGAGATGAGATAGCATTACCCACGATTGTGTGAGGAATAATAGGTTTCGGGGACGAAACCTATATAAGGGGGTGGACTTGTAATACCCGGTTATTTTAAAAAGTCAAAGAAAGAAAGAATAAAGTGAAGGAAAAGAAAGAAAGGAAATAAAGTCCAAGTAGAGGGACTAAAGGTGTCAAAGGACAAAATCTTTCAAAGTTGGTGAATAAAGGTGATGGCGCCCACTTCTTGCGCATCACCTTTCTGCTTGCGGATTCTAGAGAGAGAAAGTGCAGAGCTTTCGGGTTTTGAAGAAGAACAAGAAGAGAAGTTTGAATTCAAGGTAAAGAATTCATGAGTTTATGATGTTCTTAACTGGTTTTATCCTTGGTTGTATGCTTATGTATGTCGTATGTGTTCGGGTGTGTGTTTTGGTGGGTTTCTAGGCGGTTGAACTCTATTGCAAATGGGTTTTTGAAGAAGTCATAACCAAAGGCTGCAAAGGTGAGTTCTAGAACCCCCTTTTTACTTGTTTTAAACTGCTTTGGGGCTAGAAATGTGTGTATGAACTTTTATAAAGGTTGGGTTTTATACCTGTATGTGTTTATGTGTGGAATTTCAAGTGGGGTTTGAATTTGTTCTATGTATGTGTTTGATGTTGTTATGATGGTGTTTCTAAGGCTTAGGATGTATGATTTATGCTTAGAACATGATAGGTGATGTTTGGGGACTGAATTATGATGTAAAGTGTGACTTAGGCTGCTCATGCGCCCAAATAGTAGCTCATACGCCCAACTGTATATAAATACCTGTGTTCTCATGCACCCAAAACCTCATGCGCCCAAATAGTGCTAATGCACCTAGAAATAGGCTAAAATTTTCTAAGTGTCCAGATCCAGATAGTTCATGCGCCCAGGCACTCATGCACCTGCATAGGGGCGCCTAGAATTGCCCAGAATAGACTAAGTGTTGCTCATGCGCCCCAATAGTGTCGATGCGCCTGAAAGTTCCCCATGCGCCTAAGTGTTCCCCATGCGTCTGAAGTGCCATGCGCTTGTATAGTGTTCATGCTCCTGCATAGTGTCCATGCGCCTAAGGACTTAGAAATATTTTCTGATTTTGGGCGAAATGGTAAAAGTAGGCTTGACTTGAGAGGTTTCCGAGGGCTATGTAAGTTGACTTTTTGAGGTCATAGATAATGTGATGGGTGATGTATGATGTGATTTGAGTGTGATGTATGATTTATGCCTATGCATGATGATGATGTGCGATTGATGATGTTTGATGATTATGTATGACTGCATGTTTGTTTGTTATGTTCCTTATTACGTATGATGATGTGACTTTACGTGGTGTGATACTGTTAATGAACGTAAAGTATTATCTTACATAGTGAAAGATTTAAGATAATGAAAGTGGAACATAATGAACGAATGAAAAGTCTTGCAAGGAAATGAAAGGAGGTTCACAACTCGTTGGGAGTTGTTACTTCAACTGTGTGTTTAGAGCGTGCAATCTTGGCTAACCCTTAAGGGTTCACACACAGGGGGAGTTAGTCTATGTGACTACTCCATATGTGTGATACGTGCGATATGGGGTCCTTGTTGCTTAACCCTAGATGATATAGCTTTGTGCTCAAGAGGGGGGTTGAGTACAGGACCTAGATAGAAGTGAAAGATAATAAATGTACGAAAAGTGTGATGAGTACAAAATGTGCAAAACATGTGAAATGTACGAAACGAATGATGATGAAGATAATAATTATTACCTGATGTACGTACGATGTGTGATCATGTACGAAAGTATAGTATGATTTGAAAGAAAGTAAAAAATAGTTTTAAATGAAAGTAAAGTATGTTTTATTTTAAAACTAGAACTCACTCAGGAACGCTGACTTTTATGTGTTTCCAGTTGGCAGGTATAGGTTGCTGAGGATGGCACGGGACAACTACTTGGCTCTTTTTGGATCGCATCCATTTTTATATTGCTTTTGTGATGTAATACAATATGTATTTTGTAATGCGTTAACGATGTATTATTTTGCAAAAGCTTTTATAATGAAATGAAAGTCTGTTTTAATGATTCCGCTACAATGTTTTAGTGAAGTTAATGTAAATATATGTTTTATGTGCAATGATTGACCAGCTGTAAGTGTCCTGGGAATGGGGTCTTACAAATACGTGTTCTCTTGTTATATACCCGATAAGCTTTTTGAGAAGAGGAATAGCTGACGAAGTAACATTCATCAGACACGACACCAAATTCTGTCTTTTGCGCTTGAATATTCAATAAAGTGCATGAACAGCCAAATGAACAAAAGAAATCAATTAAAGACTTCCTCTGATGAAATAGTTCATAAGAAGTCTTCATTTTGTCTTTGACCCTATCAAACCCTATTCAAAACATATGAAGCACAATTCAACACCTCAGGCCAAAAGATGATGGGTAAAGATGCTTCAATCAATTTTGTACGAGCGGCTTCAATAAGGGTGTGATTCTTTTGTTTAGCCACGTCATTCTGTTGAGGGGTCCTTGCAGCACTGAATTGTCTTAAAATTCCCTTGGCAACACAGAACGAATCAAAGATCTGATTCCTAAATTCAGTACCGTTGTCCCTTCTGATCGCCAAAACCTTCCTCTTGCTTATCGTCTCGATTGAAAGCATTAACTTCTGCAACTCCTCAACAACATCTCCCTTGTGGGCAAGAAATCTTACCCAAGAATACCTAGAAAAGTCATCTGTTATCACAAGACAAAAAGATTTTTTAGCAATTGATTTAACACTGATTGGGCCAAACAAATCGGTGTGTAACAACTCGGGGGGATTAGATATGCAATTTTTGATTTTTGGATTATGTGGTTTCTTATGTTGTTTGCCTTTGGCACATGCCATACATTTTTTAGCCACATAAAAATCTTTTAAAGGAAGTCCCCTAATGAGATTGTTTTTAACTAATTTGTGTATATTTTTGAAAATTTACGTGGCCCAATCTATGATGCCATAAGAAAGACTCAAAAGTGGAAGCTTTGGACAAGAGACACATGACGTTAGACGTTAACTCCCTTGAACCCATATTAAAAAGATATGTGTCATAATTTCTTGGAGCCCGCATGAGTACCATCTCATCTGGAATATCAATATCAGATTTTAGAAAGAGACATTCATTGGACTTAAATAAGATGGAATGTCTTTATCACAAATCTAAGAGACACTCAACAGATTAAATGCAAGCTTTGGTATGTAATTGACTTTATCTAAAGTTAGAGACCCATTGGAAACTTCTCCTTGACCGATCATTTCCCTCCTTTCTTGTCGCCAGCAAATGTCACATAACCTCCATTTATTATCCGATAATTGGTCAATATGTCCTTGAGCCCTGTCATATGTCTGGAGCATCCACTATCAACATGCCATTCATTGTTTACGACCTTAGTGGATGACTCCTGCAAAAATATCAAAGAACAGGTTAACCAGGTGAAATGGGAACCCAAGTTTGAATAACTTTGGGTTTAGGAGAGACAGGTTTCTTACAAAAGAAATTATTAACTAATTTTGTCAATCTCCCAAATGAATTCCTATTAACATGTCTATGATGTAGCTTTGGACAATGCTTAACTACATGATTATCTTTACCACACCTAAAACAGTATGGTTTTAATCTTGGTCTGTTATGTAACGGGGTAGGGATTTGGTCGATATGTATTTCCTCATCACATTCAGACAAATTAGAATCTTCATCACTGTATGTCTCATACATGTCTCGAGGTCTATTTTTATTTGAAAAAGAATAGTTATTTACAAAAGAAGATGAATTGTCATCTGAAGTACAAGTCGTACTTGTACCACTTGTACTAGCTGCAGATGAAGTCGATACACTTTCGTTTGATAAAGAAATATTTGTTGGGGTAAAAGATGGAATAGGATGAGAACAACATTTTTCAAAACAATTAGTTTTATTTTTCTTCTTACTCTTTGCGATGGAATCACTCACACTATTAACACAATCAGAAACATCAACATCATCACAATCCACAGAATTTAAAGATGAGATAGAAACATCACGAGAACATGATGAGACAGAGTCTATTACAGATTCACTAGAAACAAAAATAGAATTTAAACTAGATTTATGATCTAAGATAGAATGTTGAGATTCAGGTGTACTAAGACTAGTGCATCCAAGCCCGCTAGTCGGTCCATAATCGTAGTCCTCTTGAACATGCTTAGGATTCACACCTTCTAAACCTGCAGACATATTGTTAGTATTTGTTTTGATCAAATCATTAGAAGGATGAGGAATAGGCATAGGAGAGTAGCAGTAAGTACTGGGAGGATGATAAACCTTAGCATTTTCATAACCTAGTCCCGTTTTAATCCTAGCCCCCAATGACATTTACATAGATCATCATGTTTCATTTCCGATATTGTCCATTTATCAAGCCTGGACTAAGTTTTCTTGTTTCAAATTCAGCTAGTGCAACCCTTTCAGTCAAAGTATTAATCTCAACATTTCTTTCCAAAACTATTCATTTTAAGTGACCGTTCTCTTTCAAAGCCTCGTTTAATTTAACAAAATATTTAGACTCGTTACTTTTAAGTTCCTCATTAATTGTTTAAATCTTTCTCATTATCAGTAATAAACGATTAGCTTTATAAACCCCAAATAACCTGATTTTACATGGACAAGAACATATATCCTGAATTACCTCATAGGGAAGTTCCATCACCACCTAATCTGCTGCTAAGGCCTTCTCACATTGGCACACTAGAGTACTCGACTTTCTTTGCTCGACAGTGATAGCAGCATCATCCTTTTCTTTTCCTTGCTCAGTGGGTTGACTTCCTTCTTTCCTTAATTCCTCAGATTTACCTTCTTTCACCCTCTCATCCTCCTTCACCATCACAAACAACTCAGCTTCATCTCTAGTTTCTTTGAACGGATCAAATTCATCCTCACAATTCACCTTCCCCTTTCCTTCCACAATCTCAGCCACCAACGCTTGGTTAATCTTATCTCTCGTCCCTTCAGCTTCAGCACTCCAATCAAAATTATAAATTAAAGTTTTCTCTTTCTTGTGACTCATTTCCTCTTTACTGTCGCTTGAAACCAGTCGTGGAACTCCCGATTACTAGGATCAGTGACGATTGGCAATGGACATTCACGTTTGACATATCCCAACTATTTGCAATTAAAACACCTTAGCTTAGACTTATCAAATCCTAGTTTGGAGTTAGAGCTTTGACCTTCGAAATTCTTTCTTCCAGTGCGTTCCATGAATCTCAGGACTCTAAGTGTCAACATTGCCATTTGCCATTGAATGTCAGTCTCTTCTAGATCATTAGGGTCCACTTGATACATATCCTACATCATCATCCCTTTTCCTTTCAACTCTCCCGCCACTAAGGCTTCAAAGCTGTGAACAAACATACCAAAAAGAGCCATTATCTTAGATGGAAGTAAAGTTTCAACATTTGCTTTTGAATGAGCTTGATCTCTCCCAACACTACCACAACCTCCAGAATAATCATCAGTATTCACTCCTCCTTGATGAGATGTTTTCATAGGAGAGCTTGCAGCGGAAGACAATAATGCAACATTTTGAGTGAAACCAGATGTCAGCATCATAGTTTGGTGAATTCCCTTTTATTCGTGTCTAACTCGAAGGATTTAAGCTTATTGATGATGTCCATAAGCTTGTAGTCAGTGAAACATCTTTCCTTCTTTAGCATTCTAAAGTTTTTAATTGAACCTTAACGAATTATCTACTGCTTGTTGAAAAAGATAAGGCATGGGTTTAAGTGGGCAAACATATCAATAATCGTTATTGATATGTTTGAGAATTCAAAGTCATTTAAAGACTGTGATTAGGTTCAGTTATCAATGTGATCTTATTGTTTGTCAATGATTAATTTCATCTTTGTGCTAAGGTATATATTTAGGATGTGATCTCATGATCGATTCACTTCTCGGTTATAAAAAAATTATTAATAGATAAAAAAACAAATGTTATAATAAATGTATATAATAAAGAAATTATAATAAATTTTAATTTCAAAATTCTTTTAGGTCTTCAATATTATGCTATTACATTTTATTATTTTTCATGCATGTCATAGAAATTGCACACAAACGAACACGGGTTCGCGTGTTTTCACTCACAGATATATATATGTGTGTGTGTGTATATATATATATATATATATATACACATGTATGTATATATATATACATATATATATATGTGTGTGTGTATAATGAATATATATATCTATATATATACATATACACGTATATATATGTGTATATATATATACACGTATATACACATATGTATATATATATATATACACACACATATATATATATATATATATGTGTGTGTGTATAACGTATATATATGTATATATATACATATATACGTATATATATGTATATATATACACGTATATATATATATTCACACGTATGTATATATATATATACATATATACGTATATATATGTATATATATATATATATGTACATATATATGTGTGTATATATATATATATCTATATATATATATGTACATATATATGTGTGTATATATATATACATACATATATATATATGTATGTATATACTCCTATCTTTATTTATTTGAACCAAATAAAAAGATAAAGTAAATTTAATATGTTAAGATTCATGATTTGATATGACTCGATTAAAGAAACAAAAAAGGAAAAGAAAATAAAACCAAACCAAGTAAACATATGATTGAAATGGGTTACCTAGTTACATGGATCACACCTTCTTACACAAGATAATCTTACGAATATTATATTACTAGAACTTTTAATCTAGACTATTTTTTATGTAGTCAACCATGAATACTTGATTTCAAATTATTGGGATTTATCATATAATGGTATTATATATCTAATAAATTGATTATAACCAAGATTAGGATTGTTTTTGCCATTACAACAAAATCTAGGGTCGGGGTATAGTTGTCCGGTGAAGTTGAACCTAGAATCTCTGATATATTCCCAAGCTTAAAACCTAGTTGTAACACACAAAAAAGATCTACGTTAGAGCACCTGGGGGACTAGCCCCAAAGGCACTCGAACGTGCAAGTCAATATCTTGTATAATGTGATAAAGTATGGAATGTATTTATGACAATTAGATAGGTAAACAAATTCTAGAGATAAGGGATCATAAAAAGTAAATGAATCATGTCAAAGTTGCCTTGCTTAACACGAAGGTAGCCTAATGAAGATGGGTAAAGAAAGAGAAACTAGTTCTCTGGATAGAAAAGAAGGATGAGATACCAAGTGTGGCTGATTTCACTTACAAATAGAATGGTCTTGGATGAGAGGTTTGCCTCTAATATGTAGAGGGAGAATACTCAAACACTAGTGGGCTTGATTAGTGTGAGTTGGGCCAAGCCTAATGAGTTATTCTGAATGTGTCCATGTGGTTGACCTAGTAGCTTATAGGTTGATGTGAGATATCATCATCCTTTGGTATGTCAAGGTTTATGTCAGGCTAGCAAGGCCATGTCATAAAGCTTAAAATAATACTAGGTTAGATAAGGCTAAGCCAAGTAGCTTGAAGTAAGGTAACATAAGTTAAGACAAGGCACGACCATCCAAGGCCATGCTAGATAGCTAAGCTATTAGAACATCTGACAAGATAAATCAAGGCTGAGTAAGACCAACCTATGGAGTCGCAAGGAAAGGCGCATCATGTAATGCTAGAGCATGTGTGTATTATAACACAAATACTTTAAGGAAAGATAAATACACAATAAGTTCTTTCAAAGTATTCAATGATTAATTGTTTTGTACAAAGTTTACAATTCGGAAAATATAATCAAATGGATTAGAAAGATTGCCTCCTATACAAGTGTGAGGACTTTTATATTAAATAATGAGAATAAAATATTCTATATTTAGAAACTAAAATAGAGCAATTACTCTTTGTATTGGAGTTGGCAAGTCTGTATTATGTTATCGCCAAAATGTGGAACACAATAGCCATTAGCACAGACAGACTTGTTCTATGTAGTAGTCGATCAACAGCTCATGGAAAAAACTACTGATCGTCAATTGATCTGTATATGTTGATCAATAGATATTAAACATATGTATATTAGAAGCTGCTTTGGTGTATGCTGATCATCAGTCATTTAACATATACACTTCAGCAGTAGATCATCAGTCATTTAAAATATTGATTTCAGCACTTGGTCTATTTCAAAAGTTGATGGCCAATGCTAAAATTCTAAGTTTACGGTAGTTTCATCCTTCATGATTCAATAAATTCCCCTAGGATGATGCTACCAAAACTCTGTCTTTAGCCTTCAAGCATTCTTATCAACAAAAGTTTATGTATGTATCCTCTTCTATCTTTGAGAGGTTGTCAAGAGGTAGATTTACCAAGTCTAGAGTCTAAACAAGTCATATTGTTTAACTTCAACTTTCCCGGCACCAAAATATGTGAGACTAAAGGTATTGGTTGAGGAATTATAAATCCAATTAGTGATTAGGTCATGAATGCTTAGTGGAGTTACATGTAGAGCTTCTTTTTTTCCCTTTGCTCATCCATGTTACCAAACCTAATCTTTAGAATAACAACGATGGATTTTTACTTGTCTAGCATATATTTAATTTCAAAGATCAACTTGCATCTTTTTTAAATCTTCAAGGCTGAGCTTAAAACATCCAGTTCATATAAAAAGAAAGATGTTTCCTTGTTCTTTCTTACAATGGAGAACTTCTTAGTTTTAAAATCATAGTCCCATTTATGATTGTATCATCATTCTATGAGTCTTTTTTTCCTCTAATTCTAAAAGATGTTCTTATACCGAATGTTCCAAACCATATCTAATTTTTTTGACAACATCAGCCATGATCACTTCATCAGCTAACTCTTTAGATTGGCTCTAGGTGGGGGATTTGGCTGTTTTTGAAGCTTTTTGGACTTATGGAGAAATATGCTCAATGGTTTTAGTAAGTGGTGAAGTATGAGGAGATGATTTTGGTTTACTTCTAGGTTGAGTAGATGGAGAGGTTTTGGAAACTTCATAGTCTACTTTCATCAGAGACTGTTGATGCAGAGTTAGGGGATGATGGAGGCCTAGTCAGTAGATGGAGGACTTTTTAGTAACTCTCTTTGACTTTGCCTATTGTCTTTCCCATTGCTCCTTGGCTTGTTCAAGCTTTGGGAGCTCTCTAGCAGCAAACTTTTTCTTGATTCCTCTGATATTCAGATCAAGAGTTGACATACTCATTGGTCCTACTTGTATACCAGAGAAACCATAGTATTTAAGGAACTGATTCGTCTGTTGCTTTTCCCTAAACTCTTGTTGAACTCTTTCTTCTTTCTTCTTCTCTAATTCAGCCCTCTTACTTCTAACTGACTCGACTACTTTCTCCATTTCAGCATGAGTTGTAACTATCAAGTTAGACTTAATCTCAGTAGTCCTCCATTCCATGATCTTATCAAAATAGTATCCTTTCAACTCAAGTTGAGCTACTAGGAGACATTTTTCATCATCTTGCTTTTCTTTCTTCATATATGAGATCACAAGTTTGGGTTCAACAGCTATAGTTGTTGAAGCCTGATGAGTTGTTGTTCTCTAGGTGTTTTTGACAGATGGCTGGATGACTTAGATAGCACCTTCTTGACAGCTTTGGTATTTAATTTAGGTGGAGCTTTTGAGGTTGTTCTATGGGTCACCACCATGGTTGAACTCTCTAGTTGCAGTGCTTGCAGCTCTTAAATCCTTTACACTCTTGATTAGTGCATTGATATTCCTTTTTAGTAAGGATTCTTGAGATCAGTCTGTGTTCAAAACTACAACTTCTTATTCAGCCTTTTTGGGAACAACTTCATCTTCTTAGTCATAAAAAATCTAGCCTTGGATTTCTATGATTCGGTCTTTATTTCCTCTTCAGCACTCATAGGTCTTATACCTTTGTTAGAGGTAGAGACTTAGTAAGTCTGACTGCTGAAGGTCTAGGAATTACACCTAAGGCCTCACCAGCTAACTTGAGATCATTAATAATGTTCTAAGCTTTCTCAGCATCATTAGTGACTTCTAGGCCATTAGTATCCATATTAACCTCAGAGTTAACAGGGCTTCAGTTTAACCCAATTGACCAAATATCACCTCAGCTGCTTTTCTAAGTTTAGACTCAGGTGCATCCTTATAAAATGGGGTAGGGTTTGTGTCAAGATTCACCCATGCCTTTCTATATCATCATCCATCATATGGGTGCTTCTTATGTAAACCACCATCTTGTCTGAGGACTCATCTGTTAAAGGAGTCGCTTGTATGGTACTTTCAACTATTGTATTATTACTTGATTTGTTTAGTGCTTCATCAACTTCTAAAAGCACTTTTAGTAGTGGTGCTTCTTCTTTAGAAGATAGTTTGGGAAAGGCTTCGAGTCGTAGCACTATCTCTCTCTTTGATGATTTCTCATAGTTTCTCTTTCTTTTTAGAGAGAGTAAGGAAGAAGTTGTAAGGATTACTTAAGTCTGATGCAACCCAAAACATCCAAAGTGTCTCAGCAACATGCACTAAGTACTGAAGTGAAGAACGCTTCGGAAGTTTTACACAATACATTAGAAAACATTCTAAGTGTAAAATCTTCCGAAGCCAAGACCAATATCTCCGAAGCCAAGACCAATATCTTCTGAAGCCAAACATGAAGTCTTCGAAGCTTCAAGAGACAAAGTCTTCCGAAGCTTCACCCTATGAAGACAGATTTCTTCCGAAGAATTTTAGTACACATGCTTATCTGATGTACTGTTCCATAAAGCACCTTTTCCGCTGCATCTCTGATAAGTCACCAACTTACAAGAGTTAGTGAAAAGGTCCATGCTTTTGGTAACTGTACATTGAGGTCTTGAGTCTGAAACTTTCCACTTTATGTACTTTATCCTTTTTGTAATGTATAAGGATGTGAGCTATGGCATGTCATAGTCACAAGGTCAAAAGGCAGATATGCCTTTTGATTCTACAATTGATTTTGTTAGTGTCTAGTCAATTGTATCCAGCTGGCTTCATAGTATAGTCAGCTGTAGGTTGTAGTATAAGTATTTCAAGTTTCTTGTATCTTTAACATACTTTGTAACACTTGTAAAAGAACTGAGAAAGCAATATACTGCATCCTTGAAAACATATCTCCTGTTCTGTCTCTTGCTTTACTTGTGTTCTTTGTATCACTTTTGGTTAACCCAGTTTATTGTTTGATTAGAGTTTAGATAATCTCCTCATTGTGTTGTTGTGTTGTAATTGTGTTCAAACCTTAAACGATCCTGCAATGGTATCAGAGCATTCAGGCTCTTGATATAAGATCTAACCATCTTAAGATCCCTCACACACACAAAAACTAAACTCTTCAAATGGCTTCCATCTCAAAGACTGATATGGAGACTGGAACCATGAACAAATCCCCACTGATCACTCTTGATGATTTTGACACCTGGTGCATGAGGATGGAAGGCTTCATCAGGTCTCTTGACTCAAGAATGTGGGAATCTGTTGAAAATGGACCTTTCATACCCAGCACCCCTCTGCTACTGGTGCTGGTATGATTCCTAAAGATATGGCCAACTACTCAGATGAAGATAGAAAAAGAGTAGAGATTGATAGGAAGGCCATGACTGCTCTTCAGACTGCTCTCCCAAACTCTGTATACAGAGGTTTTAAGAAGTGCAAAACAGCTAAACAGCTGTGGGATGCACTGAAGCTGATGTATGAAGGCTCCTCTGAAGCCAAGGAGAACAAGAAAGATCTTCTGAAGCAGCAGTTTGAAAATTTCACTTTAAAGCAGGTGAAACCATGACCCAACAATACTTCAGGTATGTTGAGATTTTGGATACCCTAGTGGATGGAGGAGTTCCTCTTGAGAACAGAGACATTGTAAGGAGTTCATGTCCTCACTTCCTAGGCAATGGACACACTATTGTGTGGTGATCAAGAGGACTGAGAACCTTAAAATCTTACTCTGACAGAGTTATATGGGATTCTCAGTGGATACCAAATGGAGATGAACATACAAGGTTCATCTGGCAACTCCAACAATCAAATGGGTTCAGCCCTTCATGTGGTTGAAAGGGACAGCATAGAACCCCAACATCATCTCTATGCTACCCTGACAACTCACAAAAGGGTCCTTTCATCACCTTCCCGGAGACACCAAGGGAAAACTTTACTCAAGGAAGTCCATTCCAAGAGACAGTTCTTCTCAGGCCTTTGTGTCTACTGATGAAAGCTGTGGGAATTATCTCTTCACTTTTGAAGACCTGGACTGTATTCATCCAGATGACCTGGAATACATGGAGATAGTTCAGCAGATGGCTCTCCTCACTCACAGAGCCAAGAAGTTCTACAAGAGAACAGGAAGAAGATTTCCAAGCAATGCTACCAGTGGAAAGTTTGGGCTGGATAAAAGCAAAGTTAAGTGTTACAACTGTAACCTTATGGGTCACTTTGCTAGGGAGTGTAAGGCACCTAAAGCAAATGGGAGCCAAACACCACCCAGACCAAACTACACTGACAAAGCTCCTCAGTCTGAGAAGCCTAAGCAACATGCTGCTGTTGCTGTTGAAGAAGGAGGCTTTGACTGGAGTTTTCAAGTGGAAGATGCTTCTCCAAACCAAGCACTGATGGCTGACCATGATGAAGCCAAGGAATTGGAACATCTCTGTACTCCTGAATGCATTGCTAAAGTGAATAGATACAGGTCCTACAACTTAGAGATGAGATCCGATCTTGAGTCATTAAACATATTAAAATCTGATTTTAGAAAGTCTGAAAATGATTACAAGTTAAAAATAGAAGATTTGGAGAAAACCATTTCAGTACTAAAGCATGAACATACAGATTTTAGAACTCAGATCCAAGATCTCATAACTAAATTGACTGAGTGCCAGGCTAGCTTGTGATCAGCAAAGCCAAGGCAGAGAAAAGTGTTCTTGAAGAAGAGACCTTCAAAAACATGATATCCTCATCCCTGCATAACAAAGTGTGCTATCAAAATAGACAGGGACTAGGATCAAATGAGATAGCTCCTCCACACCAATCTTGTCTGTAAGATATCCTAGGTGTGGAACTTGTGAAGATGAGCTTCCTCTAGAGATCCTATAAGTGAGGATGATGAAGAAGTGATAGTGAAGATTCCTCTGAGAAGAGTGAAGAAGAGGATTCGTCCAAGGGCCACTATCCTTCTGAGGAGAAGAAATCATCTGTCATGACCAAGTCCAAAAGAAAGAACTTGATCAGGAAGAGCAAAAGGAAAGCAAAGAAGGCTCAAGAAATCAAGGCTACTTTTGATGCTAAGCAGAAACAAGTTTTTATCTCTGCAGGTTTCAAAGTAGTAAGGACTGAAGACATCAACCAAGACTCCTCATCTAAGAGTCCTGGTTCATGTTCAAATCATCTCAGAGCAAAGAAGAAGACTGAGCTGCTGTGTACCACTGCTGCACAGCCTGGACCATCAAACTCAAAGAACAGTTCACAGCCCAAAAGAACTGTCTCAGCATCTACCAAGATGAAGGTGGAGAAGGGATGTGACCAAAGCCAGTCTTGCTCTCAAAAGGAGACTCTTTTGAAGAAGAAAAGTTATGTGTCATGTGTGAAAATACTTCTCACATTGCTAACGATTGCCCATACAATCCTAGAAGTACCATCACATGACCAATACAAAGACTTCAAAGAATCTCAAGAAGTCTCAAGCTTTGGAAGGAAAGTCTGTTTCCTTCGGAAGCTCCAAATCAAAGAAGAAGGTAAATGGAAAATTACCTTCGGTAGTAAAATTTGTCTCGGAAGAAAGGAGTTCTTCCGAAGCACTAAAGTCTGCTGCAGTGACTGCAGAATCTTCCGAAGGTTCAGTCATCAAAACCTGTGAAGTTCCAAAAGCTTCAAAGGTTTTGAAGGTCAAGTCCAAGAGTCCAAAGGTGGTGTGGAAGTCTAAGAAAGACCAAATGACTAAAATTTCTCCATCAACAATAGCTGAAGATCATCACAGTACAACCATAGGATCTATTACTGTTGAATTACCTTCTATTACACTTACTGAGCCCAAGACAAGTGCGGCTTGGGTTTCCAAATGTAACTAATCATTTTCTTTGTGCAGGAACACACAAGACAAACGAAAACGTCTGGATAATTGACAGTGGCTGTTCCAGGCACATGACAGGCAATAGGTCTCTACTCCATAATTTTGAGAGAATTGATGGAGGACCAGTTGCTTTTGGAGGAGATGAAGGTGGTTACATTTCTGGAAGGGGCAAGGTCATAAATGGTAAGCTCAGCATTGAAAAGGTAAACTTTGTTAAGGAGCTTGGGTACAATCTTCTAAGTGTATCCCAATTTTGTGATCAAAGACATAACATGCTCTTTACTGAGCATGAGTGCATTTCTCAAGCCTGGTGTGGTCATTCCTCATGAGCACATCCTGCTCAGAGCCCCTAGGAAAGGGAACATGTACAAGATGGATTTGCAAGAAACATCTCCTCTGGAGAAGTTTCATGCTTTCTATCTAAAGCCAATAGTGATGAGTCTTCCTATGGCATAAAAGATGTGCCATGTAAACTTTAAAAACATGAATAAATTGATTAAACATGATCTAGTAATGGAATGCCAAGAAAGAGTTTACAAGTGATGATCATTGTGTTGCATGCTGAAAGGGAAGCAACATAAGCATCCCATAAGCCTAAGGAAATGAACTCCATCACTACACCCTACACTTGTTACATATGGATCTCTTTGGCCCCACCAATGTAATGAGTTTAGGAAGGACCTTATACTGTCTAGTGATCACAGATGTTTACAAGATTCACTTGGGTCTTCTTCCTTAGAACTAAAGATGAGACTCCTGAGATTCTAAAGAATTTCATCTTAAAGATTGAGAATCATGTGATCACAAGGTCAAAACCATAAGAGTGATCAAGGAACTGAATTCAAGAACCAAATCCTGATACATTTTGGATGAAAAGGGTATTCAAGACAATACAGTGCTCCCAGGACTCCTCAGCAAAACAGAGTTGCTGAGAGGAGAAACAGACACTTATTGAAGCTGCAAGAACTATGTTTTCTGACTCTAAACTGCTATCACCTTGTCTGGCCAGAGGCATTAATAACTGCTTGCTATTGCAAACGAGTTTTTTAGTATTTAAGACACATGGTAAGACTCCTATGAACTTTGGCACAAGAGGAAACCTTCATTGGTTTTCTCAGGTCATTTGGATTCCCTGCACCATCTTGAATACCAAAGATCAAGTTGCCAAGTTTGCTGAGAAATCAGACGATGGACACTTCATTGGATACCTTACTCTTCCCAAGCTAAATCTTATAGAGTATACAATCTCAGAACTAGAATTATTGAGGAGTCGGCCAATGTGACTTTCAATGAGCACACACCCATTGTGGCTGTTCTGGTCCGGATTGGCTATTGATCTTGATTTAGTTACCAACTGTTTTATAAATCTTGTGACATGTTTTCAGGATCTGCAAAAATTTTAATACAGGTGATCCTGATCCAAGATTTGAGCTAGAAGACCTTCAACTCACACACCTTCAGCTCCAGTTGAAACCTTTACTTCGCAAATGAGGTTTCTAGCATCACAACAATGACAAATCCCTGATCATCGGCAATGCCTTCAAATTCCAGCTTCAGAGGCTTCTCAAACCAGATAAAGACACCTCAATTCAGAAGACACAATTGTGATTGTGATATATTACAAGAATTTCTTGATGCTAATAACCATCCATAGATGACAACATCAATGATTCAAACACCCCGTAATCATTGTATCAAGTTAATATTGATAAAGTGTTATAATGTGGAGGACAATCTTCAAGACCAGATCTAAATTTCTCAATTTGGATCTTATCTCAGCACTTTCTGTGATCCCTCAGCTAAGGATCCATCAGTCTCATCCTACCAAAAAAAGCAAATCATATGGAGATGTTATCCGGGGCTCCGTGTGTAAAGACAAGAGGGCAAACCCATGAAGCAAGTGTTTGTCTTCACTCTTGTTTTCTATCCCAGTTAGAGGCCAAAGAAGTTTTAGGATGCTCTAAAGGATTGAATTTGTTGTTAAGCTGCTATGCAACAAGCTGCTGCTTGCAACAGAAAGAGGGCAGAAAGTTCGTGAACCTTTGTCCTCTTCCTCCTGGTAAACTACTTACCATTGTAACCTGCAGGATCGTTCAAGGGCTTGAACACAATTACAACACAACAACACAATGAGGAAGATTAACTAAACTTTAATCAACAGTGAACTAGGTAACCAAAGGTGATACAGAGAACACAAGTAAAGCAAGAGACAGAACAAAGAGTATAGTTTTCAAGGGAGCAGTATATTGCTTTCTCAAGTTCTTTTACAAGTGTTACAAAGCATAAAGAAAGATACAAGAACTTGGAATACTTATACTACAACCTACAGCCGGCTATACTATGAAAGCCAGCTGGATACAATTGACTAGACACTAAAAATCAATTGTAGGATCAAAAGGCATATCTGCCTTTTGACCTTGTGACTATGACATGCCATAGCTCACATCCTTATACATTACAAAAAGGATAAAGTACATAAAGTGGAAAGTTTCAGACTCAAGACCTCAATGTACAGTTACCAAAAGCATGGACCTTTTCACCAACTCTTGTAAGTTGGTGACTTATCAGAGACGCAGCGGAAAAGGTGCTTTATGGAACAGTACATCAGATAAAGCATGTGTACTAAAAGTCTTCGGAAGAAATCTGTCTTCATAGTTGAAGCTTCGGAAGACTTTGTCTCTTCAAGCTTCGGAAGACTTCATGTTAGGCTTCGGAAGATTTGGTCTTGGCTTCGGAAGATATTACACTTAGAGTATTTTCTAATGCTTTGTGTAATTCTTCCGAAGCATTCTTCACTTCAGTACTTAGTGCATGTTGCTGAAACACTTAGGCAGTTTTGGGTTGCATCAGACTTCAGGAATCCTTACAAACTCCCCCTAGGCTGATGCTACCAAAACACTTAGAAGATCTTTAAATGTTTGTAGTCTTCAGAATAATCAAGACCATCCCTTCTTCTTCATTTGATGGTCAGGATCATCAAGACTCTCATAGTATCTTCTCATTTCAAAGAGATCATGCAGAGGTAAGTTGATTATGTCTTGCCATGAGTAGACATTTTCAACACCTTGATCTCTGATAACATTCCATCTTTCTGGATTGGTAGAGTAAGTCCAGATAAGATGGGTGTCTCAGTTGCTAGAGGAGCCACTTGCATAGGAGTTGATTGGGCTGCCTCATCATGCACTTCCTCAGGTTGATCTGATTCAGCCTGGGGTGTAGAGGTAGATGACTTTGGCTTCTTCTTTTTAGTCTTTGGTTTAGAGGCCATTTTCTTCTTCCTCTTTAATGTCTTTAACTGAGAAGACTGGTCTGCAGCACCATGTTGATCATCAGTGTCTTTCTCAGTTGGGTGTTCCTCCCTCACAGGTTCAGAAGGAGAGGGAGTTTGACCCTGTCTTGGATCAGAAGATGAAGTTTGCTGAGGCTCAGCTGGAGGTTCTGGTTCAGGTGTCTCTGGTTGTTCAAACTTGACCTCCACTTCAGGTGGGACTTGACTTGGAAGAGAGTGCAAGTCAATGAGTTCACCACTTTTAATCTTCTGCTTGATTACCCTTATATGCTCATCCATTGTAGATAGAGACATGGGACCAAGTCTCCTTCCGGAGAATCCATATGACTTCAAGAAGCTCATCATTCTTTGTCTGTCAGCAGACTTCTTTGCATTCTTTTGAATGATGGCTCTTGACTTTGCAGCTTCTTCCCTTAGCTTCCTTTTGGTTGTTTTTCTTTCTTTGACTAACTCAAGCTCAAGTTGCTTTAAGTACTCGAACTCAATGAAGTCATAGGACAGGGGAAGAAGTGTATTTGCCTGATAGAAGCCTGTGGCACTCAGGTAGTTTATCATTTTGATTCTATCCTCTTCTTTATCTACCTGAGGTTCTTGTGGAGCCACATCTTCCTGTGCAGGACTTTCTTGAACTGGAGAGAGAGTGGGAGTATGCTTGTGAAGTCTTTTCTCTGTCTCCTCTCCTCTTTGAATTGGAGAAGTAACCTTGCATCCTCTTTCTCCTTTATCTCTCTTGACACTTCCATGTCAGCCAGTTCATTCAACTCTTCTAAGGGGAGGGAGATGATTTCATCAACATCATAGTTCCTGGTCTGTAAATAATTAATCCTGACTGCCCTTTGTTCATCATTTTGAGTATTTGGTCTGGGGGCAGCCCTGATTGCAGCTTGCATGAATTTTGATGACCCAGAAGAACTTTCTCCCCTTAGCCTCCTTTTCCTCTCTCTCTCTTCCTCCTCAATTTCCTCAGGAGTCATTATCCTTTTCCCTTTGTCACCAACAGACCTTTGTGACTCAGGTGGATTGAGGCTTGGCCTTCATTGCTTGTGTAGCTTCCATGCTCTGGCCAGAGAGAGGCTGAGAAACACCTTCACCAGCAGGTGTCTCAGATGGAGTTTGGACCTCTGCAGCAGTTGTTGATGGTGAGACAAGGGTCTCAGGTTCTGCCACTGGGCCTTCAGCCAAGGTTTCCCCTATGAAACTAATCTTAGGGTCCACCTCAGCATCCAGTTGACCGATGACATTGCCTGATTGCCTAAGTCTCCTTCTTAGAGAGAACTCTGCAAGGATCCTGTCTTGGATTCTTTGAGCCAGCCTGTCAGCTTGTCTAGATTTGCTTGGATTGACAAGTGGCATGTTGACTAAATCCAGTCCTTCATAGAAGCTCAGCTTTGGAACTGAAAGACTTCTTGTTGGCCTTGAACTCTGTGAAGTATGAGGGCTCTTCTGTCATCATCATACCTCCATCTGATGATGTAGTTGCCAGTTCCATGTGGTGGAGATGAGACAGCCCTTGGTATACCTTCCTCAAAGAGACTCCTGATGAGAGAGTCTATAGAGTCCACATTAATGTGAACTTGAGGAAGTTGCTGAGAATGCACAACAGCAAGTGAGGATGGTGAGTCCTCTATGTCCATTCTCTTTGAAGAACTCCCAGGTTCTGT
This sequence comes from Flaveria trinervia, assembly GCA_025506515.1. Lineage (NCBI taxonomy): Eukaryota > Viridiplantae > Streptophyta > Magnoliopsida > Asterales > Asteraceae > Flaveria > Flaveria trinervia. The sequence continues at coordinate 45,353,203 of CM046456.1, forward strand.
GGTTGTGATAACTTTCTCCCCCTTTTTGGTAGCATCACCCACTTGCATAGGTGAGCTGGAGGATAAATCAGTCACTTCCACAGGTTCTTGTGTTCCTGGTTGAGCTCTCCTTAAAGGTCTCTCAGCTAGTTTTTCCTGCAGATATGAAATCTGGAGTTGCTGATCATTGACCCTGTTTTGCAGGGTAGTCACCTGAGATTCCAAGTGACTAACCTTAGAGACTAGATAGGTGCATGTTTGTGACAATTTTTGTACCTTTAGTCTCAAATTCCCCTCATCTTCATCAGAAGAATCACTGGGGGATGAGAGGATTGGACCAAAGTCCTCTCTCTCACCACCAGCTTGAGTTTCTTGGCTGCTGGTTTTCCTCTGCTCACTGGCAACCTCAGTTAAGATGCCAATGGGCTGAGTTGCCATGGTTGAGGTCTTAATGATGTAATCACTTTCAAAAGTGAGAGCCTCTTCCATATGGACATCCTGAACAGGTTCAGATGTGTCCACCTCAGTAATAGGTGACTGATGAGGGATAGACTGAGGAGAGTCAGAGGTACTCATCTCTCTTTGAGTAGGGGAGGAGAAGAGAGACTCATGGTACTCACTGAATCCTAAGTCTTCATCAGTGTAAAAGGATAGGTTGGGAATTGGTTGGTTTAGATCCAAAGGCTGGGGATGGTAGCTGTCCCCTGAAGGTTGTTCACTTGAGTGTTGAGACTCAGAGTGAAAGCTTACAGTTGTTGGGCTAATGAGCTCATCAGGTTGAGCTTGAGGAACCTCAGCCCTGATAGGTAAAGTAATGGGAGTGGTTTGCTCCTCAGGAGAAGTGGGAGCTCTGGAGTCCACTTCTTCCTGTAAGGTTGAGTATTTGGGGGCCTGCACAGACTCAATAGCCTGAGCAGGGGTTCGTTGGTTTTTTTTCTTTTGTAGGTGATGAATATGGAGGTTGTGAAGAGGGTAGGAGAGCAGTAGGTGTGGGTTCAACACTAGCTTGGACTGCTATGTTGTCACCTTGAGCAATGAGCTCTAACATTTTTGGGACTAGGGCTGTTTCTACCCCTGAGAAGCCTACAGTTGGCTTCTTCATAATTTTAAAGATGCCGGGCTTCATCTGTCCCAGTTTAAGAATATTGCCTGTTTCCCTCAACTGTGAGCCCAGTTCACAGTTAAGAATGTGTTGAACATATCTAGGAAACATGTAATACTCTAAGGAGTCTAAGTTTGCAAGTAAATTAGTATAAACAAATTGTGAATACCTGAACTTGACCCCCTGAACCATCCCATGAACTATAAAGGAGAGATCCTCAGGAATCTGGTCCCATCCACCATGCTTGTTTGATAAGCTGTGGATAACCACATGGAGCAGGTATTTCCACTGGGATGAGACCTTCCCTTTCCTGAAGGTCTTTACAGAGAAATCTCCTTCATAGCCCATCTGCTCGAAGGAATGATTAACCGCTTCTTTTGGAAGAACACTTCACCTGCTTCATCATCCAGCTGAAGATGTCGGTTGATGATGGCCGGAGTGATGAAAATTGTTCTCCCCTGCACTGTGGCAGACAGTGCCTTCTCCCCATCCATAATGACCTCTTGGCAGGTCTTCCAGAATTCAAGCAAATGATCCTCATATAGAGGAGGATCAATGGTTAGGGAGGTGAAGTAGTGAGACAAAGACAAGAAACGGCAAACCTCTGAGAAATGAGGATCTTTGTCAGAGCATAACAGAGCAACCTGATTGTGTTGTCTGTGTAGCTGCATGGCAAAGTGAGGATCATTTCTGTGTGTAAGGTCAGCCATTGTGAGGTAGCTCAGAGATGAGAGAAAAGAATGGGAAGGAAATTTCAGAGAGAAAGCTTTGGGTTTTAGGTATGGAAGAAAAGCAGATGATAGAAGAGGGGGGAAACCGTTGGGTTTATATGAGAGAGAAGGATTTCAGATAAAGTTTAATGAAAGAGGATAAACTTTGAAATCCGTATGTCGGTCCCACCTCTGAAAAAGTAGTTTACCTTTTTGCTCAAAAAGTAGTTTTCTTGGAATTCGAAAAGCTTCCGAAAGTAATTTGTCTTCGGAAGTTGTGATTGAAAAAGCTTCCGAAGCTAAAGTGACTTCGGAAGAATTTTCCTGAGAGTCTTAAAGATTTATGCTTCGGAAGAGAAATAAACTTTTGGATGCTTTGTATAAGAATGAACAAAGCTTCCGAAAGTAATTTTTGCTTCGGAAGGAAAAAGTCCTTAAAAATGAATAAGTGTCTAAGTTAAGAATTTTAAGCTTCGGAAGATAAATTTTGACTTCTTCCGAAGGTAAAAATTCTTAGACAGTCATTTATTTTGAAGACATATTTTTCTTCCGAAGGTAAAATGTTATCTTCCGAAGTATCAAAAATTTTCAAGAATCTAAGGAAAGTCTTCAAAAAGAGTTTTTCATTCAAAGAAAACATGAGCTTATGAAAGTGATGAACTAGACAACTTAGGACACACATATTTTAAGAAGAAATAATTAGAATTAGTTTTAAGAAAAAGTCTACTCAAAGTTAATCATCCCAATAGCTGATATCAGATACTTAAATCTCTGTTCATCAAAAGCTTTTGTGAACAGATCAGCATATTGTTCATCTGTGTGAACTTTGACTAGTTTAATTAACCCCTTTTCATATAGTTATCTCTTATTAAATGATACCTGATGTTGATGTGTTTGGTCCTTGAGTGCTGCACAGGGTTCTCAGTGATAGAGATAGCACTGTTGTTGTCTATGTGGATAGGAGTCTCTTTGAAGTTAAATCCGTAGTCTAGCATCTGATTTTGAATCCAAAGCACTTGAGCACAGCAGCTTGCAGCAGCAATGTATTCAGCCTCAGCAGTTGATGCAGACACACAGGTTTGTTTCTTGCATTGCCATGAGACAACCCTTCCACCAAGGAATTGACATCCCCCAGATGTAGACTTTGCAGTCATGTTGCAGCCACCATAATCACTGTCTGTATAGGCATACAGATTGAAATTAGAATTCTTTGGATACCATAAACCAAGTGTTGAAGCACCTTTGAGGTATCTTAAAATCCTTTTCACAGTGATTAAGTGAGACATCTTAGGATTGCTTGATATCTTGCACAAATACATGTAGCAAACATGATATCAGGCCTGCTAGCTGTAAGATACATAAGAGACCCAATCATAGCCCTGTATAAGTGCTCATCTACACACTCCCCCTCAAGATCTGGACCAAGGGAGTGGTTTCTGGCTATGGGTGTCTTAGCAGTCTTACAATCAGTCATGTTGAACCTCTTGAGTATATCTTGAACATACTTTGACTGACTTATGAAAATGCCATCTTCAACCTGCTTCACTTGAATTCCCAGAAAGAAATTAAGTTCTCCCATTGAACTCATTTCAAATCTATCTTTCATCAGCTTTTCAAAGTCTTTGCAGAGCCTTGAATTGGTTGAGCCAAAGATGATGTCATCCACATATACTTGAACTAGCAGAATGTCGTTTCCTTGTCCTTTGATGAAGAGAGTTCCATCTATAGTACCTCTCCTGTACCATGTTTACAGAGATACTCAGACAGTGTCTCATACCACTTCCTGGGTGCCTGATGCAGCCCATAGAGAGCTTTGTCAAGCTTGCAGACATAATCAGGATGATCAGGATCTACAAAACCAGGTGGTTGTTTGACATAAACCTCCTCATCAATCACTCCATATAAGAAAGCACACTTTACATCAAGTTGGTAGACCTTGAAGTTCTTGGATGCAGCAAATGCCAGGAATATCCTAACAGCTTCTAGTCTAGCTACAGGAGCAAAGACATCAGTGTAGTCAATCCCTTCTTCTTGTGTGTATCCTTGAACAACTAGTCTTGCCTTGTTCTTGATGATGATTCCTCTATCATCCTTTTTATTCCTAAAAACCCATTTGGTTCCAATGGTAGTCTTCCCATGAGGAAGAGGACAAAGGTTCCAAACTTTCTGCCTTTTGAATTGAAGCAGCTCTTGTTGCATAGCTTCAACCCAACTTCCATCCTTTAGAGCCTCCTCAACTTTCTTTGGCTCTAACTGGGATAGAAAACAAGAGTGAAGACAAACATTTGCTTCATGGGTTTGCCCTCTTGTCTTTACCCCGGAGATAACATCTCCAATGATGTTTGTGGTAGGATGAGACTTGTGGATCCTTAGCTGAGGATCACAGCAAGTTGCTGAGATAGATCCAAATTTGAGAAATTTAGATCTGGTCTTGAAGATTGATCCTCCACATTATCACACTTATCAAGATTAACTTGATCCAATGAGTGTGTGACATCATTGATGTTATCATCTATGGTATGGTTATTAGCATCAAGAGATTCTTGATCACTTTCACCATCACCATTGTTATCTTCTGCAATTGAGATGTCTTTATCTGGTTGAGAAGCCTCTGAACTGGAATTTGAAGGCATGCCAGATGTATCAGCTGGATTTGTCATTGTTGTGCTGATAGAAACCTCATTTGCTGAAGTAGTTTCAACTGGAGCTGAAGGTCTTCCTAGCTCAAATCTTGGATCAGGATCACCTGTATTTAAATTTTCTGCAGATCCTGAAACATGCTCACAAGATTTATTAAAACAGTTGGTAACTAAATCAAGATCAAATAGCCAATCCGGACCAGAAAGCCACACTGGAGTGTGCTCATTGAAAGTCACATTGGCTGACTCCTCAATGATTCTAGTTCTGAGATTGTATACTCTATAAGCTTTAGCTTGAGAAGAGTATCCAATGAAGTGTCCATCGTCTGATTTCTCAGCAAACTTGGCAACTTGATCTTTGGTATTCAAGATGGTGCAGGGACATCCAAATGACCTGAGAAAACCAATGAAAGGTTTCCTCTTGTGCCAAAGTTCATAAGGAGTCTTACCATGTGTCTTAACTACTAAGACTCTGTTTTGCACATAGCAAGCAGTATTAACTGCCTCTGCCCAGAAGGTGATAGGCAGTTTAGAGTCAGACAACATAGTTCTTGCAGCTTCAATAAGTGTCCTGTTTCTCCTCTCAGCAACTCCGTTTCTGAGGAGTCCTGGGAGCACTGTATTGTCTTGTAATACCCTTTTCATCACAAAATGTATCAAGGATTTGGTTCTTGAATTCAGTTCCTTGATCACATCTTATGGTTTTGACCTTGTGATCACATTGATTCTCAATCTTTAAGATGAAATTCTTTAGAATCTCAGGAGTCTCATCTTTAGTTCTAAGAAAGAAAACCCAAGTGAATCTTGTAAAATCATCTGTGATCACTAGACAGTATAAGGTCCTTCCTAAACTCATTACACTGGTGGGGCCAAAGAGATCCATATGTAATAAGTGTAGGGGAGTAGTGATGGAGTTCTTTTCCTTAGGCTTGTGAGATACCTTGTGTTGCTTCCCTTTCAGGCATGCAACACAATGATCATCACTTGTAAACTCTTTCTTTGGCATTCCAGTTACCAGATCATGTTTGATTAATTTATTCATATTCTTAAAGTTTACATGGCACATTCTTTTATGCCATAGGAAAGACTCATCACTATTTGCTTTAGATAGAAAGCATGAAACTTCTCCAGAGGGAGATGTTTCTTGCAAATCCATCTTGTACATGTTCCCTTTCCTGGGGCTCTGAGCAGAATGCTCATGAGGAATGACCACTCCAGGCTTGAGAACAATGCACTCATGCTCAGTGAAGAGCATGTTATGACTCTGATCACAAAATTGAGATACACTCAGAAGATTGTACCCAAGCTCCTTAACAAAGTTTACCTTCTCAATGCTGAGCTTACCATTTGTGACCTTGCCCCTTCCATAAATGTAACCACCTTCATTTCCTCCAAAAGCAACTGGTCCTCCATCAATTCTCTCAAAATTATGAAGTAAAGACCTATCGCCTGTCATGTGCCTGGAACAGCCACTGTCAATTATCCAGACATTCTTGTTTGTCTTGAGCTGTTCCTGCACAAAGAAAATGATTAGTTACATTTGGAAACCCAAGCCTTACTTGTCTTGGGTTCAGTAAGTGTAATAGAAGGTAATGCAACAGTAATAGATCCTATGGTTGTACAGAGGGGATCTTCAGCTGTTGTTGATGGAGAAACCTCAGTCATTTGGTCTTTCTTAGACTTCCACACCACCTTTGGAGTCTTGGACTTGACCTTCAAAACCTTAGAAGCTTTTGGAGCTTCACAAGTTTTAATGACTGATACTTCGGAAGAATCTACAGTCACTGCAGTAGACTTTAGTACTTCGGAAGAACTCCTTTCTTCCGAGACCAACTTTGCTTCCGAAGGTAATTTTCCATTTACCTTCTTCTTTGATTTGGAGCTTCCGAAGGAAACAGACTTTCCTTCCGAAGCTTGAGACTTCTTGAGATTCTTTGAAGTCTTTGTATTGGTCATGTGGATAGTACTTTTAGGATTGTATGGACAATCCTTGGCAATATGAGAAGTACTTTCACACATAACACACAACATTTTCTTCTTCTAAGAAATCTCCTTTTGAGAGCAAGACTGGCCTTGGTCACATCCCTTTTTCACCTTCATCTTGGTAGATTCAGATACAGTTCCCTTGGGCTGTGAACTGTTCTTGGAATTTGATGGTCCAGGCTGTGCAGCAGTGGTACACAGCAGCTCAGTCTTCTTCTTTGTACTGAGATGATTTGAACATGAACCAGAACTCTTGGATAAGAGCTTTGGTGGATGTCTTCAGTCCTTATTGCTTTGAAACCTGCAGAGATAACACTTGTTTCTGCTTAGCATCAAAGGTAGCCTTGATTTCTTGAGCCTTCTTTGCTTTCCTTTTGCTCTTCCTGATCAAGTTCTTTCTCTTGGACTTGGTCATCACAGTTAATTTCTTCTCCTCAGAAGGATAGTGGCCCTTGGAGGAATCCTCTTCTTCACTCTTCTCAGAGGGATTCCTCACTATCACTTCTTCATCATCCTCACTTATTGGATCTATGAGAGGAAGCTCATCTTCACAAGTTCCACACCTAGGAGATCTTACAGACAAGATTGTGTGTGGAGGAGCTATCTCATTTGATCCCAGTCCCTGTCTATTTTGATAACAAACCTTATTGTGTAGGGATGAGGATATCATGTTCTTGAAGGTCTCTTCTTCAAGAACACTTTTCTCTGCCAGGGCTTTGCTGATCACAAGCTCAGCCTGGCACTTAGTCAACTTAGTGATGAGATCTTGGATCTGAGTTCTAAAATCTGTATGTTCATGTTTTAGTACTGAAATGGTTTTCTCCAAGTCTTCTATCTTTAACTTGTAATCATTTTCAGACTTTCTAAAATCAGATTTTAATATGTTTAATGACTCAAGATCAGATCTCATCTCTAGGTTGTAGGACCTGTATCTATTTACTTTAGCAATGCATTCAGGGGAGCAAAGATGTTCTAATACCTTGGCTTCATCATGGTCAGCCATCAATGCTTGGTTTGGAGAAGCATCCTCCACCTGAAAACTCCAGTCAAATCCTCCCTCTTCAACAGCAACCGCAGCATGTTGCTTTGTCTTCTCAGCCTGAGGGGTATTGTTGGTGTAGTTTGGTCTGAGTTGTGTTTGACCCCCATTTGCTCTAGGTGCCTTACACTCCCTAAAAGTGACCCATAAGGTTACAATTGTAACACTTAACTTTGCTTTTATCCAGCCCAAACTTACCACTGGTAGCATTGCTTGGAAATTTTCTTCCTGTCCTCTTGTAGAACTTCTTGGCTCTGTGAGTGAGAAGAGCCATCTGCTGAACTATCTCCATGTATTCCAGGTCATCTGGATGGATACAGTCTAGGTCTTCAAGAGTGAAGAGATAATTTCCACAGCTTTCATCTGCAGACACAAAGGCTTGAGAAGAACTTGTCTCTTGGAATGGGCTTCCTTGAGTAAAGTTCTCCCTTGGTGTCTCCGGGAAGGTGATGAAAGGACCCTTTTGTGAGTTGTCAGGGTAGCATAGGAGATGATGTTGGGGTTCTATGCTGTCCCTTTCAACCACATGAAGGGCTGAACCCATTTGATTGTTAGAGTTGCCAGATGAACCTTGTAAGTTCATCTCCATCTGGTATCCACTGAGAATCCCATATAACTCTGTCAGAGTAAGAGTTTTAAGGTTCTCAGTCCTCTTGATTACCACACAATAGTGTGTCCATTGCCTAGGAAGTGAGGACATGAACTTCCTTACAATGTCTCTGTTCTCAAGAGGAACTCCTCCATCCACAAGGGTATCCACAATCTCAACATACCTGAAGTATTGTTGGGTCATGGTTTCACCTGCTTTAAAGGTGAAATTTTCAAACTGCTGCTTCAGAAGATCTTTCTTGTTCTCCTTGGCTTCAGAGGAGCCTTCATACATCAGCTTCAGTTCCCACAGCTGTTTAGCTGTCTTGCACTTCTTAAAACCTCTGTACACAGAGTTTGGGATAGCAGTCTGAAGAGCAGTCATGGCCTTCCTGTCAATCTCTACTCTTTTCCTATCTTCATCTGAGTAGTTGGCCACATCTTTAGGAATCATACCAGCACCGGTAGCAGAGGGGGTGCTGGTATGAAAGGTCCATATTCAACAGATTCCCACATTCTTGAGTCAAGAGACCTGATGAAGCCTTCCATCCTCATGCACCAGGTGTCGAAGTCATCAAGAGTGATCAATGGGGATTTGTTCATGGTTCCAGTCTCCATATCAGTCTTTGAGATGGAAGCCATTTGAAAAGTTTAGTTTTTGTGTGTGTGAGGGATCTTAAGATGGTTAGATCTTATATCACGAGCCTGAATGCTCTGATACCAATTGCAGGATCGTTTAAGGGCTTGAACACAATTACAACACAACAACACAATGAGAAGATTAACTAAACTTTAATCAAACAGTGAACTAGGTAACCAAAGGTGATACAGAGAACACAAGTAAAGCAAGAGACAGAACAAGAGAGTATAGTTTTCAAGGGAGCAGTATATTGCTTTCTCAAGTTCTTTTACAAGTGTTACAAAGCATAAAGAAGATACAAGAACTTGGAATACTTATACTACAACCTACAGCCGGCTATACTATGAAAGCCAGCTGGATACAATTGACTAGACACTAACAAAATCAATTGTAGGATCAAAAGGCATATCTGCCTTTTGACCTTGTGACTATGACATGCCATAGCTCACATCCTTATACATTACAAAAAGATAAAGTACATAAAGTGGAAAGTTTCAGACTCAAGACCTCAATGTACAGTTACCAAAAGCATGGACCTTTTCACCAACTCTTGTAAGTTGGTGACTTATCAGAGACGCAGCGGAAAAGGTGCTTTATGGAACAGTACATCAGATAAAGCATGTGTACTAAAAGTCTTCGGAAGAAATCTGTCTTCATAGGTGAAGCTTCGGAAGACTTTGTCTCTTCAAGCTTCGGAAGACTTCATGTTAGGCTTCGGAAGATATTGGTCTTGGCTTCGGAAGATATTACACTTAGAGTATTTTCTAATGCTTTGTGTAATTCTTCCGAAGCATTCTTCACTTCAGTACTTAGTGCATGTTGCTGAAACACTTAGGCAGTTTTGGGTTGCATCAGACTTCAGGAATCCTTACAACCAAATGGGTTTTTAGGATAAGAAGGATTATAAAGGGGAATCATCATCAATAACAAGGCAGACTAGTTGTTCAAGGATACAACACAAGAAGAAGGGATTGATTACAACTGATGTCCATTGCTCCTGTTAGCAGACTAGAAGCTGTTAGGATTTCCTGGAATTTGCTGCATCCAGATTTCAAAGTCTATCAACTTGATGTAAAGTGTGCTTTCTTCCTTATATTGAGTGATTGTGAGAGGTTTATGTCAAACAACCACCTGGTTTTTTAGATCCTGATCATCCTGATTATGTCTGCAAGCTTGACAAAGCTCTTTATGGGCTCATCATGCACCCAGGAAGTGGTAGAGACACTGTCTGAGTATCTTTGTTAAACATGGATACAGGAGATGTACTATAGATGGAACTCTCTTCATCAAGGACAAGGAAAAGACATTCTGCTAGTTCAAGTATAGTGGATGACATCATCTTGGTTAAACATTCAAAGCTCTACAAGACTTTGAAAGCTATGAAAGACAGATTTGAAATGAGTTCAATGGGAGAACTCAACTCTTTCTGGGAATTCAAGTGAAGCAGGTTGAAGATGGCATCTTCATAAGTCAGTCAAAGTATGTTCAAGATATACTCAAGAGATTCAACATGACTGATTGTAAGATTGCTAAGACACCCATAGCCAGAAACCACTCCCTTGGTCCAGATCTTGAGGGGGAGTGTGTAGATGAGCACTTATACGGGCTATGATTGGGTCTCTTATGTATCTTACAGCTAGCAGGCCTGATATCATGTTTGCTACATGTATTTGTGCAAGATATCAAGCAACCCTAAGATGTCTCACTTAATTACTGTGAAAAGGATTTTAAGATACCTCAAAGGTGCTTCAACACTTGGTCTATGGTATCCAAAGATCCTAATTTCAATCTGTATGCCTATACAGACAGTGATTATGGTGGTTGCAACATGACTGCAAAGTCTACATCTGGGGGATGTCAATTCCTTGGTGAAGGGTTGTCTCATGGCAATGCAAAAAACAATCCTGTGTGTCTGCATCAACTACTGAGCTGAATACATTGCTGCTGCAAGCTGCTGTGCTCAAGTGCTTTGGATTCAAAATCAGATGCTAGACTATGGATTTAACTTCAAAGAGACTCCTATCCACATAGACAACAATAGTGCTATCTCTATCACTGAGAACCCTGTGCAGCACTCAAGGACCAAACACATCAACATCAGGTATCATTTAATAAGAGATAACTATGAAAAGGGATTAAATAAACTAGTCAAGTTCACACAGATGAACAATATGCTGATCTGTTCACAAAGCTTTTGATGAACAAAGATTTAAGTATCTGATATAAGCTATTGGATGATTAACTTTGAGTAGACTTTTTCTTAAACTATTCTAATTATTTCTTCTTAAAATATGTGTGTCCTAAGTTGTCTAGTTCATCACTTTCATAAGCTCATGTTTTCTTTGAATGTAAAACTCTTTTTGAAGACTTTCCTTAGATTCTTGAAAATTTTCTAATACTTCGGAAGATAACGTTTTACCTTCGGAAGAAAAATATGTCTTCAAAATAAATGACTGTCTAAGAGATTTTACCTTCGGAAGAAGTCAAAATTTATCTTCCGAAGCTTAAAATTCTTAACTTAGACACTTATTCATTTTTAAGGACTTTTTCCTTCCGAAGCAAATTACTTTCGGAAGCTTTGTTCATTCTTATACAAAGCATCCAAGAGTTTATTTCTCTTCCGAAGCATAAATCTTCAAGACTCTCAGGAAAATTCTTCCGAAGACATTTTAGCTTCGGAAGCTTTTTCAATCAAAACTTCCGAAGACAAATTACTTTCGGAAGCTTTTCGAATTCCAAGAAAACTACTTTTTGAGCAAAAAGGTAAACTACATTTTCAGAGGTGGGACCGACATACGGATTTCAAAGTTTATCCTCTTTCATTAAACTTTATCTGAAATCCTTCTCTCTCATATAAACCCAACGGTTTTCCCCCTCTTCTATCATCTGCTTTTCTTCCAAACCTAAAACCCAAAGCTTTATCTCTAAAATTTCTTTCCCTTTTTTTTTCTCTTCATCTCTGAGCTACCTCACAATGACTGACCTTGCTCACAGAAATGATCCTAACTTTGCCATGCAGCTACACAGACAACACAATCAGGTTGCTCTGTTATGCTCTGACAAAGATCCTCATTTCTCAGAGGTTTTCCGTTTCTTGTCTTTGTCTCACTACTTCACCTCCCTAACCATTGATCCTACTCTATATGAGGATCACTTGCTTGAATTTGGAAGACCTGCCAAGAGGTCATTATGGATGGGGAGAAGGCACTGTCTGCCACAGTGCAGGGAGAACAATCTTCATCACTCCGGCCATCATCAACCGACATCTTTAGCTGGATGATGAAGAAGGTGAAGTGTTCTTCCCAAAGGAAGCGGTTAATCATTCCTTCGAGCAGATGGGCTATGAAGGAGATTTCTCTGTAAAGACCTTCAGGAAAGGGAAGGTCTCATCCCACTGGAAATACCTGCTCCATGTGGTTATCCACAGCTTATCAAACAAGCATGGTGGATGGGACCAGATTCCTGAGGATCTCTCCTTTATAGTTCATGGAATGATTCAGGGGGTCAAGTTCAGGTATTCACAATTTGTTTATACTAATTACTTGCAAACTTAGACTCCTTAGAATACTACATGTTTCCTAGATATGTTCAACACATTCTCAACTGTGAACTGGGCTCACAGTTGAGGGAAACAAGTAATATTCTTAAATTGGGACAGATGAAGCCCGGCATCTTTAAAATTATGAAGAAGCCAACTGTAGGCTTCTCAGGGGTAGAAACAGCCCTAGTCCCAAAAATGTTAGAGCTCATTGCTCAAGGTGACAACCTAGCAGTCCAAGCTAGTGTTGAACCCACACCTACTGCTCTCCAACCCTATACACAACCTCAAATATCCATCACCTACCAAAGAAAATCCAAACGAACCCCTGCTCAGACTATTCAGTCTGTGGAGGCCCCCATATACTCACCAATACAGGAAGAAGTGGATACTGGAGCTCCCACTTCTCTCTTGAGGAGCAGACCACTCCCATTGTTTCAAGAATCAGTGATGAGGTTCCTCATGCTCACACTGATGAGCTCACTAGCCCAACAGCCTTAAGCTCTCACTCTGAGTCTCAACACAATTGAACAACCTTCAGGGGACAGCTACATCCCCCAGCCTTTGATCTTATCTCAACCAACCAATTCCCAACCTATCCTTCTATACTGATGAAGACTTAGGATTCGGTGGTACCATGAGTCTCTCTTCTCTCATCCCCTACTCAAGAGACGAGTACCTCTGACTCTCCTTAGTCTATCCCACATCAGTCACCTATTACTGAGGTGGACACTTCTGAACCTGTTCAGGATGTCCATATGGAAGAGGCTCTCACTTTTGAAAGTGATTACATCATTCAGACCTCAACCATGGCAACTCTACCCTCTAGCATCTCAACTGAGGCTGCCAGTGAGCAGAGGAAAACCAACAACCAAGAAACTCAAGCTGGTGGTGAGCGAGATGACTTTGGTCCAATCTTCTCATCCCCCAGTGATTCTTCTGATTAAGATGAGGGGAACTTGAGACTAAAGGTGCAGAAATTGTCAAAAACATGCACCTATTAGTCTCTAAGTTAGTCACTTGGAATCTCAGGTGACTACCTTACAAAACAGGGTCAATGATCAGCAACTTCAGATTTCATATCTAAAGGAAAAACTAGCTGGGAGACCTTTAAGGAGAGCTCAACCAGGAACACAAGAACCTGTGGAAGTGATTGATTTATCCTCCAGCTCACCTATGCAAGTAGGTGATGCTACCAAAAAGGGGGAGAAAGTTATTACAATCACAGAACCTGGGAGTTCTTCAAAGAGAATGGACATAGAGGACTCACCATCCTCACTTGCTGTTGTGCATTCTCAGCAACTTCCTCAAGTTCACATTAATGTGGACTCTATAGACTCAATCATCAGGAGTCTCTTTGAGGAAGGTATACCAAGGGCTGTCTCATCTCTCCACCACAAGGAACTGGCAACTACATCTAAGGTGGAGGTATGATGAGGACAGAAGAGCCCTTATACTTTACAGAGTTCAAGGCCAACAAGAAGACTTTCAGTTCCAAAGCCTGAGCTTCTATGAAGACTGGATTTAGTCAACATGCCACTTGTCAATCCAAGCAAATCTAGACAAGCTGACAGGCTGGCTCAAAGAATCCAAGACAGGATCCTTGCAGAGTTCTCTCTAAGAAGGAGACTTAGGCAATTAGGCAATATCATCGGTCAACTGGATGTTGAGGTGGACCCTAAGATTAGTTTCATAGGGGAAACCTTGGCTGAAGGCCCAGTGGCAGAACCTGAGACCCTTGTCTCACCATCAAAAACTGCTGCAGAGGTCCAAACTCCATCTGAGACACCTGCTGGTGAAGGTGTTTCTCAGCCTCTCTCTGGCCAGAGCATGGAAGCTACACCAAGCAATGAAGGCCAAGCCTCAATCCACCCTGAGTCACAAAGGTCTATTGGTGACAAAGGGAAAAGGATAATGACTCCTGAGGAAATTGAGGAGGAAGAGAGAGAGAGAGGAAAAGGAGGCTAAGGGGAGAAAGTTCTTCTGGGTCATCTAAATTCATACAAGCTGCAATCAGGGCTGCCCCCAGACCAAATACTAAAGATGATGAGTTAAGGGCAGTCATGATTACCTATTTACAGACCAGACGCTATGATGTTGATGAAATCATCTCCCTCCCCTTAGAAGAGTTGAATGAGCTGGCTGACATGGAATTGTCAAGAGAGATAAAGGAGAAAGAAGATGCAAGGTTACTTCTCCAATTCAAAGAGGAGAAGAGACAGAAAAGACTTTACAAGCATACTCCCACTCTCTCTCCAGTTCAAGAAAGTCCTGCACAGGAAGATGTGGCTCCACAAGAACCTCAGGTAGATAAAGAAGAGGATAGAATCAAAATGATAAACTACCTGAGTGCCACAGGCTTCTATCAGGCAAATGCACTTCTTCCCCTGTCCTATGACTTCATTGAGTTCGAGTACTTAAAGCAACTTGAGCTTGAGCTAGTCAAAGAAAGAAAAACAACCAAAAGGAAGCTAAGGGAAGAAGCTGCAAAGTCAAGAGCCATCATTCAAAAGAATGCAAAGAAGTCTGCTGACAGACAAAGAATGATGAGCTTCTTGAAGTCATATGGATTCTCCGGAAGGAGACTTGGTCCCATGTCTCTATCTACAATGGATGAGCATATAAGGATGATCAAGCAGAAGATTAAAAGTGGTGAATTGATTGACTTGCACTCTCTTCCAAGTCAAGTTCCACCTAAAGTGGAGGTCAAGTTTGAACAACCAGAGACACCTGAACCAGAACCTCCAGCTGAGCCTCGGCAAACTTCATCTTCTGATCCAAGATAGGGTCAAACTCCCTCTCCTTCTGAACCTGTGAGGGAGGAACACCCAACTGAGAAAGACACTGATGATCAACATGGTGCTGCAGACCAGTCTTCTCAGTTAAAGACATTAAAGAGGAAGAAGAAAATGGCTTCTAAACCAAAGACTAAAAAGAAGAAGCCAAAGTCATCTACCTCTGCACCCCAGGCTAAATCAGATCAACCTGAGGAAGTGCATGATGAGGCAACCCAATCAACTCCTATGCAAGTGGCTCCTCTAGCAACTGAGACACCTATCTTGTCCTGGACTTATTCTACCAATCCAGAAAGATGGCATGTTGTCAGAGATCAAGGTGTTGAGAATGTCTACTCCTGGCAAGACATAATCAACTTACCTCTGCATGATCTCTTTGAAATGAGAAGATACTATGAGAGTCTTGATGATCCTGACCACCAAATGAAGAAAGGAATGGTCTTGATTGTACTGAAGACTACCAACATCTGAAGATCTTCTAAATGTTTTGGTAGCATCAGCCTAGGGGGAGTTTGTAAGGATTCCTTAAGTCTGATGCAACCCAAAACATCCAAAGTGTCTCAGCAACATGCACTAAGTACTGAAGTGAAGAATGCTTCGGAAGTTTTACACAATACATTAGAAAACATTCTAAGTGTAAAATCTTCCGAAGCCAAGACCAATATCTTTCGAAGCCAAACATGAAGTCTTTCGAAGCTTCAAGAGACAAAGTCTTCCGAAGCTTCACCCTATGAAGACAGATTTCTTCCGAAGACTTTTAGTACACATGCTTTATCTGATGTACTGTTCCATAAAGCACCTTTTCCGCTGCATCTCTGATAAGTCACCAACTTAGAAGAGTTGGTGAAAAGGTCCATGCTTTTGGTAACTGTACATTGAGGTCTTGAGTCTGAAACTTTCCACTTTATGTACTTTATCCTTTTTGTAATGTATAAGGATGTGAGCTATGGCATGTCATAGTCACAAGGTCAAAACGCAGATATGCCTTTTGATTCTACAATTGATTTTGTTAGTGTCTAGTCAATTGTATCCAGCTGGCTTTCATATTATAGCCGGCTGTAGGTTGTAGTATAAGTATTTCAAGTTTCTTGTATCTTTAACATACTTTGTAACACTTGTAAAAGAACTTGAGAAAGCAATATACTGCATCCTTGAAAACCATATTCTCCTGTTCTGTCTCTTGCTTTACTTGTGTTCTTTGTATCACTTTTGGTTAACCCAGTTTACTGTTTGATTAGAGTTTAGATAATCTCCTCATTGTGTTGTTGTGTTGTAATTGTGTTCAAACCCTTAAACGATCCTGCAGAAGTGATGCATTTCTTTATCATGGCCATCTTTCTCTTCCCAATTAGAACCTTTTGGTTCATCCTTCTTATTACCCTTTTAACCTCAATTTCTTTTTTCTTTTTCACTATCATAGCCATACATATCAAGAAGCTTATTCAAGTTGACTTCAGCTTCTAATAAAGGCTCATATTGGTCAGTCTATTGTGAAGAGAAGGAGATTGGTTAGGTTGCTTGAATGACTTGAGTAGCCAATCTCTGAATAAGGTCTTAGATTCTTTGGTCACATCTTTACCCTTTTTGGTAACACCATCAAAAATTTTAGATAAAAGTTGATAGATGGAGGCACATGCAAAGGTTCTTGTGGTTCTAAGAGTTGAAGGATTAGGATGATGGATTTTTAAAGGTCAAAGATCTCTTGAAGGTGTTCAACTTTGTTATCAAGATCCATTGCCTTTGCAGCAGCCAACTAAAGAGTTGTGAGTTGTTTTTCAAGGGTGAAAACTCTTGTAGCTTGTTGCTATAAAGTTCTGAGTTGAGTGTCCAACACATATACTCTATCTGCTGAAGCTTTCAACAAACAATTCTTAAATTCGAGAACTTTTTCTTTATCAACATAACCCTAAAGTATTGCATTTTTTTCTTGTAAGACTATCGGTCTTTGTGAAAGATAAAGGTTTTGGGCTGATAATTCATCTATCTATTTCATTCTTCCTTGACCCACAGGTGTGTGGAATTCTTCGGAGATGAGATACTAGGCCTAGCCTGATAGGATCAATGGGAGCTCTGATATCATTTGATAGGATCAAATGTACCAATCTGTGATGATGTATGAACACAATTCAAAGAAATACAAACAAAGTAATCAAATCAAGCAAGATATCAACAAAATTCATAGTTTCATTAATATCAAGCAAAGACAATTACAAAGTAAGTAAGCCGTTAAAAATCTGTTCTAAAACGGTTGTTCGTCCCGTCCACTTTTTGTTCTCTTCTAACTGCTACAAGTCTAAGCTATTTATAATGAAACACAAGGAGCTAACAAAATTACAAAACTAGTCCTATACTATTACAAATAGTAAAAAGACACATAAAGACAACATGTTAATCTTTCTACAGAACTAACAACACTCCCCGTAAGATTTACATGGTCTTCGGTCTTCAAAATCTTCAATCTTGATTTCTTTTTATCTTTCCTTCAGCTTCATCTTCAGCTTTCATCTTCAGCTTTTATCTTCTATTTTCTATCTTCAGCAATCAAAGAAATCTTCAAGTTCTTCCTTGATCTTGAACATTGGCTTCTTTTTATACATCTCCTGTTCTTTCAAAGCATTAGCAATTTCAGACTTAAATTTGCTAGCAAGAATGCCTTGTTCTAGTTTTGCTTCATTCGACTTTATCTCCATTTTTGTTGGACCAAAAGAACCAATGAGCCGGATCAGAAAAACCTTTAAGTCCCACAGACGTCACAACAACTACTGAAGACCACAACAGCTGAAGACAAGTGCTGAAGACAAAGTCTGAAGACAAGTGCTGAAGACAAAGTCTGAAGACAAGTCTGAAGACAAGTGCTGAAGACAAAGTCTGAAGACAAGTGCTGAACACAAAGTCTGTAGACAAAGTCTGAAGACACAAGTGCTGAAGACAAGTCTGAAGACACAAGTGCTGAAGACCAAAGTATCAGACGTTGTCACAACAGCTGAAGAGGTCTTCTTCAGTAGTTGTGACGGTTTACCTTTTAGTAGTTTTATGTTTTATCTGTTTAGTAGTTTGACACAAAAGCTGAAGAATACTTCTTCAGTTGTTGTGCTCATCAGTAGTTTTATGTTTTTCAGTAGTTTTGTAAAACGACTGAAGAGCTTGTTCTTCAGTCGTTGTAGTTTTAGTAGTTTCTTATCAGTAGTTTTATATTTTGTACTTAACACTCTGATATGTTCTCAGTAGTTGTGAACATTTCAGTAGTTTGTTAAGAGTTAGTTATTTTTGTACTAGATCTGCCAGTTGTCACTTTCTCGTGATAACAACAGCGATTGCACTCTATATAAGGAGTGTCAACCTATTGTAATAATTAGAATGATTTGATCAGAAATATTCGATATCATAGAAACATTCCTTGTTACAGAAATATATTCTCTCGTTATAACCGTATTTGTTCTTAATGCATACGAGTATCAAATTCTTGCTACAATTTGTCTAATTCTTGTTCTTATTCCGCTGCGTTACGCTCTATTACATCAAACTTGTGATCACTGATCCTGACAATGGTATCAGAGTAGGTTAATCATTGATCAATCTAATAATTGATCATTGAAACTGCTATTCAAGATCCAAGTTTGATTGAATTAGCATTTTTTTTGCAAGAAACGGTTATAGAGATTGAATTTTCTGTGTTTCTGGTCATTCATCCTGAGATTTTCTCTTGGTTTTCATTGATCTGTCGTGGTCTGTGTAAAAACTTTTAAATGCTTGAATTAAATTGTATTTGGACTGAAAATGACTACTCCTTCCAATGATCCTCACAATACTAGTTCCTCAACCAAGCCTCCAATGCTGGTTAGGAATGAGTATAACATATGGCAACGACGAATGCTCCATCACCTGTGTGTTAACAGCGCAGGTTGTTGGACATCAATGGTACATGGTCCACGCAAGCCTATGGTGAATAACCCGAAACCAATCAAATGGTTCCGAAGAGGAGGGAGCAATACTCAGATGAGGATAAGAAATTGTTTGAGATTGATGCAAAAGCCCATGGAATTCTGGCCATGGCACTGCCCAATGAAATCTATTCTAGGCTAATGCATCATGAAACTGCCCATGACCTCTGGAATGCCTTGAAAGAACAATTTGGAGGAACAGATGAGGTCTTGGCAAATAATAGAGAAATCCTTGCCCAACAATATGAGACGTTCTCTCATAGAAAGGGTGAGACACTGACTCAACAGTTTGAGCGGTTCTCTTGTTTGATCTCTGAATTAAAAATGGTCAAACATGAGTACACCAATATCCAGATGAATAACAGATTTCTCAGATCACTGCCTGAGAGATGGGACACATATACTATTGTCCTACGCTCCAGTGCAAATTTGGACAAACTATCTCTCACCCAACTCCATGGGAAATTGCTCACATTTGAGAGAGAGATAGAACAGAAATGAAAACTGTCTTCATCTGGAAAGCTCACTGAAGACTTTGTACCAGGCAACACTGCCTTGGTTGGTCATGAGTCAGAATATGCTTCATCTGAATGCCAGTATGATGAGCATATTGATTTCTCCTCAAACACTTCTGATTCTGCGTTTGTGAGTGTTGATAGTTAGTTTACTGGGTGTAATAATGACAATCTATGCTTCATCATGGATGATCTCAAGGGGATTGCTGATGATGACTTAGAAGAGATGGATATTTTGAGCCAAATGGCCTTGATAAATATCAGATCTCAGAAGTTCTACAAAAGAACTGGAAGAAAGTTCCCAGGATCTCTGGCAAAACCAAGTTGGTTTTGACAAGAGTAAGTTAAAGTGTCACAAATGCCACAGGCTTGGACACTTTTCTAGAGAATGCAGATCATCTGGATCTAATTCCTCTGCACCTTTTGTGACTTTCCCTGGCAATAGTCAACAACACAGAGGGCAACATCCTGTCAATTCTAGTCATCATTCTCAACCACAATCTCCTGCATATTTTGTTCCTCAGGGTCAAATGCCATATCCTTACCCTTGTTATTACATGCCACAGTCAAATCAAGTTCAAGCTCTATAGTACCACAACCTCATGCACTACCAGAACCTCAACCATCTCAATCTCATCAACCTCCTCAACCTTAACAAACAGCTTCTTCACCCCTAGAGTTGTTGACTGGAGCAGTTACCGGATGACATGTCTGGTCATGAACAACTGTTCACAGGTGCTGGTCAACATAGTGGTGACAGTCCTTTTGGGAATCTGGCTCTCATGGCCCTGGAGTCTACTGAGGGTTCCTGCTCAAATGCATCATCTTCACAGGCAACTCAGGTATCTTCAGAGGCTAAAGCCAATTTATGTTCTGAATCATGCATTGTTGCCTTTGTCTCCATTAGAGAGGCAAATGTAGCATTAATAAATCAAAAACTTGAGTTTGAGAAAACCATTTCCAAAAGAAAAGCTGAGTTTGAGTCTACTCTTAATAGTAAAAATGATGAGATTTATAAGCTTAAATGCCAATTAAATGATGAAAAGGCTAAGCTAGAGGTTATTCTGGAAGACCAGAGAAGTCTCAAAGAAACCCTTGCTGTCACCCAGGTAGAGTGTGATCGATGGGTACAATCATGCAAAGGTTTTGAAATGCTTCTTAGTAAGCAATCTGCTTCCAATGTGAAGTTTGGTATTGGTTATAATCACACTGCTCCTCCCATAGATTTTGCTTCAAGAGCAGAAGTGAAATCTGATGGAGAAAGCAATAACCAATCCACCTCATCATGTGATTCACTTTTTGATAGAGCATCATCAAAAGTTGAAGTCAGAACTAAGCCCTCTCAGAACCCATCAGCTGATGTTGATGGTTCCATTGCTGACACTCACATGATCAAAGAGATGATCAACTCAGGAGCTATTTCTGGAAGTCCTGAAAGGACTGGAGAGCAAGATTTAACACACTGAAGTTCAAACTCCAACTACTATCAGCACTGAAGAGAAGAAAACTGTCAGTAGAAAGAGTTTGAAGACTACTAAAGAGGAAGTCAAGAAAGCAAATAATGCTTCTAAAGTACTGAAGAGCAAGTCTTCAGTAGTTTCATTCTCTTTAGTTGATGATCATCATAAGATGAAGAAGAAACCATGTGAAGTATGTGGTTTGTTCAATCATCTTACAGATGATTGTTGGTACAAAAGGGGATCCAAACTCAAACATGAAGAGGAGGAAGTAAAGAGAAAATGGTTAAAATGAAAACTGAGTTTGAAGCCACATTTATACCAGCAACATCAAATCCTGTAACCTTAAGTCCAAAATGAAATCCAAAAAGGAAGGGGTTAAACAGGTAACAGCTGAGATTGCTCAAAAGAAGAAGGTGCAACATAGGAACTCATCAAACTCCAATGCCAATGTGTCTGAAGAGCTGAAAGCCTTATCACAAAATCAGGCACAGCTGGTTATGATGGTTCAACATCTATTGGGAAGAGTTAACCAATTAGATGTTCCTATGTTGAAACCACAGAAAAGGATGTCCAAGCCAAAGGATTCCTTTTCTTCACCAATTTCTTCCTCTCAGGCTGTTGTTTCCAACAAACATGTTAGTTTACCATCTGTAGATGAGAACAGGCCCAAGACCAAAAAGGTTTGGGTCTCAAAATCTAACTAATTTGCTATATTTTGCAGGGTTCTTCAACATACCTTAGAGGCATCTGGTATGTAGACAGTGGAGGATCCATGCATATGACAGGAAACAGATCACTTCTTAATGACTACTCTCAAGGAAGGAAGGGGTTTGTGTCATTTGGCAATTATGCAAAGGGTTACATCATCAGCAAAGGCTTTGTTTCCAATGGGGAAATAAAGTTTGATGATGTTAACCATGTGGAAAATCTCAAGTACAACCTCTTGAGTGTCAGTCAAATGTGACAAAGGCCATGTTGCTCTTTTCACCAGTCAGAACTGTCGGATTCTGTCATCCAAAGTTCTAAGTTTGATTGATAAGGTGTTGGATGAACACACTCTCCTAAAGGCCAACAGGACAGGAAGAGTGTATGCCTTAGATCTTTCCAAGAAAATAGATCTCAAAGGCCATCCTTGCCTATTTTCCAAGGCTTCCCCTCAAGAATCTATTCTATGGCATAGAAGGTGGGTCATGTTAATCTCAAAAACATAAATCAACTGATAAACCATGGTTTAGTAAGGGGACTGCCTATGAAGGAGTTCAAGTGTGAAGATAACTGCACTGCTTGTTTAAAAGGAAAACAACACAAAGCTTCATTTCCCTCCATAGAAGAACCTAAGTCCACTGCTTGCTTATAGCTTCTTCACATGGATCTTTTTGGTCCTGTGAGAGTGATGAGTATGGCTAAGAAGAAATACTGTCTGGTAATTGTGGATGATTACTCCAGATTTGTATGGACTTTCTTCTTGCATTCAAAGGATGAGGCTGCGCAGTCCATTATGAACTTTGTGTTACATGTTGAGAAGCAGTATTCCCTACCAGTTAAGTGTGTGAGGAGTGACAATGGTACTAAATTCAGAAACCACACACTTGAAGAGTTTTACTTATAAGGGAATCAAGAGGTAGTATAACATCCCAAGAACTCCTGAGCAAAATGGAGTAGTGGAGAGAAAGACAGGACCCTTATTGAAGCTGCAAGGTCCATGTTGGCTGATTCTGGACTACCAATGACTTTTTGGGCTGAAGCTGTCAATACAGCTTGCTATGTACAGAATAGAGTTCTAGTAAATCAAAGGTTGATGAAGACTCCATATGAAGTTCTTCATCATTTGGCCCCTCTAATTTCATTCTTCAGAGCATTTGGGTGTCCTTGTTTCATTCTCAACACACGGGATCAACTCCAAAAATTTGATCCTAAGGTGGATGCAGGGTACTTTGTTGGTTATTCATCAACTTGCAAAGCATACAGAGTCTTCAACTGTAGAAACAAGATGGTTGAAGAGACTCGACATGTTAAGTTTAATGAATCTCCAAAGGAAAAGATTCCACAAAGCCCTGTGGAGATATTTGATTTGGACATACTGCAATATGTTCCTTATCAAACTCCTGCTATTGCTCCTGTCAACAGTTCACCACCTGGTGGTTCTGCTGGTGCTGCTGATGATGATGATAGCAGTAATCACCTCTTCAGGTTTAGTGATCAACTGCCTGATTCAGCTAGACCTGATGGCCCTGTAGCTCCAGTAGCACCATCCACAACAAATGCTGATGAGATTTCTTCAAATTCAACTTCCTTTGAATTACCATCCACTGATTGGTTTCAAGGAAATGATTCACCATCACCATCTGTTGCTGCTGAGCCTGCTACAAACACTTGCACAGATCTCATTATGTATCAAGATCTGAAGAATCACCCTATGTCTCAAATCATTGGTGATATCACTGCTGGCGTATCAACAAGAAGTCAATTGTAAATTTCTGCTTCTATTCTCTCTTCATCAGTCAGCAAGAGCCAAAGAACTATCACATTGCTTTAAAGGACAATGGATGGGTTGATCCATGCAGCTTGAGCTTCTTCAGTTCAAGAAACAGCAAGTGTGGGAACTGTTCCTCTACCTCCAGGTAAGTGTGCAATAGGCACTAAATGGGTGTTTAGGAACAAAACTGATGAAAATGGGCTTATTGTTAAGAACAAGGCCAGACTGGTTGTTCAGGGGTTTGCACAAGAAGAAGGTATTGATTATGATGAAACCTTTGCCCCTGTAGCCAGACTGGAAGCAATTTGATTGTTTTTAGCTTATGCTGCTTATCAAAACCTTAAAGTTTTTCAAATGGATGTCAAAAGTGCATTTTTGTATGGGAAAATTAAAGAAGAGGTTTATGTATGTCAACCACCAGGCTTTGAGGACAATAAACATCCTAATTGGGTGTATAAGCTTGATAAGGCTCTTTATGGGTTGAAACAAGCTCCTAGAGCCTGGTATGAGACATTATCAAACTTTCTTCTGGAAAATATTTTACTAGAGGCTCCATAGATAAGACTTTATTCATTAAGAAAGCTGGGCAGCATAATCTACTTGTTCAAATTTATGTAGATGATATTATTTTTGCATCCTCTGATCCACAGTTGTGTGATGCCTTTACAAAGTTAATGCAACAGAAGTTTGAAATGAGTGCCATGGGAGAATTACAGTTCTTTCTGGGTTTGCAAATCAAACAAAAGGCTAATGGAATTTTCATTCATCAGTCCAAATACACAAAAGATCTTTTGGAAAAGTTTGATTTACAAAACTGTAAGCCCTGTTCTACCCCCATGTGCAGCACCACACAACTGGATACAGATCAGAAAGGTAAAGTGGTTGATGAAACACTTTACAGATGTATGATTGGGTCCTTGATGTATTTAACAGCTTCTAGACCAGATATTATGTTTGCTACATGTGTTTGTGCTAGATTTCAGGCTGCACCTAAGGAGTCTCATTTGATTGCAGTCAAGAGGATCTTTAGATATCTGCAAGGCACTCCATCTCTAGGTTTATGGTATTCTACTAGACATTCCGGTAATTAGTTGCTTTTTCTGACAGTCACTATGCAGGGTGTAAGTTGACCAGGAAATCAACTTCTGGTGGATGTCAATTCCTAGGCAACTGCTTGATTTCTTGGCAGAGCAAGAAACAGACCTCAGTTGCTACATCAACTGCGGAAGCAGAGTACATTGTTGCTGCAAGCTGTACATCTTAGGTACTCTGGCTTCAAAACCATTTATTGGATTATGGCATAACAGAGACTAAGACCCCATTGTTAATGGATGGCTCTTCAGCTCTTTGTATTGTCAAGAATCCTGTCCAGCATTCTAGGACTAAACATATTGAAATCAGACACCATTTTATTAGAGATTGTTTTGAAAAGGTCTGATTGATCCAAAATTTGTTCCTAGTGCTGATGAGCTTGCAGACATTTTTACTAAGCCTTTGGATAGTTCAACTTTCCACAACCTGGTGTTAAGGCTTGGTATGCTGCAGCTAGAATAAGTGACAACTACTGATGATCTTAGCTTACAAGTACTGATGATCATTAGTTTATTATTGTCATATATATAAGTACTAAGTTATTTTCCCACCGGAAGTTTTCTTTAAACTACTAGAGCTTAACTTCTCAGTACTCAAGTACTTTATTTGTTAAAACAGCTGATGTAGTTACAACAGCTGATGTAGTCACAACAGCTGTTGTAGCCATAACTACTGATGTCAGAAATGCAGATAAGTACTAATGACCAATGAAACGTCTGAAACTCAGATCTAAGTCTGATGAGTAAGAGTGGAGGTCAGACTGAAACAGCTGAAAAGCTATGAATCGACGAAAACAGCTGATGAGTAATTACTCTTCAGTTGTTTCTACAACTGTTGTTTCATTAAAACAACTGAAGCCAAAACTATGTCTTCAATAGTTTACAACTACTGAAGACTAACACCAAGTCTTCAGCTGTTTACAACAACTGCTGACAAAACCACTGTCTTCAGTAGTTTCACAACTACTGATGACTAATACCAAGTCTTCAGTTGTTTCATCACCTGAAGTCAAAACTGTCTTCAGTAGTTTTATAACTACCGATGACTAAATCAGAGACTTCAGCTGTTTCAACGCCTGAAAGTTAATACCACGTCATCAGTGTTTCAACAACTGATGACTCACACCAAAACCTTCAGTCGTTTTCTAACCTGACCCTTTAAATACCTTATCCCACCTTCAGAGTTTTTACTTTCTTCTCTTCTCAAACCTAACGTTCAAAAAACTCTATAACTTCTTTTCATCAATGGCGACCATGCAACTAAAACCTTGACACAACTGTGTCGCTCATCTCACAAAATCGCCATACTGGACCAAGTTTCACAACGCCATTGATTTAATGGTTCAGTCACCTACAAAACGGCTTTTCTGGTAAATCCCACATATATGCCGAATCCCTTAACCAATTCTGGACAAACGTCACTCTGGTCTCTGAGGAGAATGACACAGAGTCTCTTCAATCGTTTGCCCATGGCCAAAAAGTGGTCATCACTCCAGATACTCTTCGCCAAACCCTTAATCTGGATGATTCCACTTTCCCAACTGGTTATCCAAAGGGCACAACAGATCAATCATTTGCCCACCATGGATACCAGGGTAACCTGAGTGCATCTACCATACTGAAGAAACATTTCCCGGATGCCGAATGTCTCATCTTTCATATGGTAAATGTATGCCTTGCCTCCAAGACTTCATCATGGGATCAAATGTCCACAAGGTGGCAACAGGTAATGTACTCCATCCTTGAGCAACAACCTTTAATTTTTCTGAAATACTATTTTTTGAGCTCAAGGATATGGCCCAAAAACAAACTGCTAACCGTTGGATATTATATCCTCGGTTCATAATGGCCATAATTGAAAACCAGCTTCAAGCTGAGGGACTTGTTGGCCTGGGAGTCCCTGCTATGGCTGTACTGCCGGAAGTATACTCCCGGCACAACTTTGACCAATCACTGAAAATGGTTGCCAAGCTGCGAAAACCCACGCAGCTGGAACCCACAGCCACCACCTCCAAATTCAAAGTCCCCACCAAACCTACTAAAAAGAAGACAACCAAGGCTACTCAGGGAAATGAGTCCCTGAGGATGCCCCTGCAACACAAACGCAGGCTATATCAATGGTTTAACCCCCTAGTGGATACAAGGACTTCACCAGCCACAGCCGCTCAGGATTCCTCTCAAAAGGAGCCTACAGCAACCACAGAAGGGGTACCCACAAATCTGGGATCTTCCTCATTTGAGGAGATTGCCATTAAAGAGCACCATTCTCCCCAGGTGCACACTGCTTTTACCCCATCTCCCCATGCAACCGCCCCCAAAGTCCAACCATTATCATTGCAAACGTGCTGACTCAGCTGCATGCCTCTCCTCCTCCCCAAAAACCACCAACAAAGGGGAGAACCACAGCTATTGAGGACGAGGATCACCATGCTTCTGACAACCCACAGCACCAGGGTTTACACGTTCTATCTCCTGGTGTGGATATGGAGATTAGAACATCTAGTGAGCCTGCCACCTTTTCTGAATCAGCACATGATCAGAATGAGGCTGGTAACATAGCTAAGACCTCACTAGAGGCAACAGCTGATGAAGGACATAGTCCTGAGGCTGGAAGTCCCTAGTTCCAAGAAAAAGGGGCACATGCTAAAACTGGTCTACACCCAGTGCATGTACATCCTGCTACAAGTAGGAGGTCAGGTGATTCAGCATCTGCTGATGATGACCTGGGCTTCTTTTATGATGTTCTGGCCCAGAACACAATTCTTGAGGAAGAAGTCAGTAGACTACAAAGACTACTTGACCAATTCTCTCAAGAAGCAAGTCCATCTGCCACCAACATAAACCCACAGATGGCACCTTCACCTGAAGGTCTCCCACACACTCAGCCACTCAAAACTCCCAAGCCACCAGCTTTTGTTTCTGGCACTGCTTCTCAGGGACAGAACCCCTCTGAGCAAACAGTTTCTATATTTCAGCAAAACCTACATCTCATCACCCCAATGATCACAGACATTGTGATCAAAACCATGGATGAGAGGCTTCCCTCAATCATACAACCCTGGTGGAGGAGATTGTGAGCACAAGGCTTTCTGCTACTCAAACCCTTGCAACCAATGCAACCAAAAAGGTGGAGAGTCAGTCAGTGAAAGCAAAGAGGAAGAGCAAACTGAAAGAAAAGGAACTGAGAAGGAAGAGGAGTCTCTGAAGGGAACCGAAAATGATCAAGTGGGTGAAAGTCACAAAGACTTTCATGTCACATATAAGAAGAGGAAGGATGAAGGAAAAGAGAAAGAACTCCAACTCGATGAGATGATCAAAATGGCAGATGCTACACATAGTAAATCAATGGATGCCATTATTGATCAACTGTATAGACAAGGGTTCGATACTGCACAGCTTGACTCAGAGATC
Organism: Flaveria trinervia; assembly: GCA_025506515.1. NCBI lineage: Eukaryota > Viridiplantae > Streptophyta > Magnoliopsida > Asterales > Asteraceae > Flaveria > Flaveria trinervia. Next base: position 45,381,110 of record CM046456.1, read on the forward strand.
AGGAGACTTGAAGTTGAAGAAATTAACTCAAGATGGGCAAGTTATGATGCATTAGAAAGAGAGAGACTAGAGATCATGATCAGATTCATTGCAAAATATCTTGGGAGATCATTGATCGAGATTAAATCATGGACAGGGACAGTATCTTGGCCATAACCTCCAAGATCTATTCGTCTGAAGCATACACTAAGGGTTTAGTAGTCGAAGCTTTGAATGAAGCAGGAGCAGGGAGCAGGACTGAGCTAGCCAAACACTTAAAAGCCACACTCACCTCTAAAATGCTAACTCAGCTGTCAACATCCCTCTCCAAAACAACCACAACCACAACCCACAAAACCAACTCCCTTACCCTCTAAACCAACAGCCGATGATGCACCCAAGAAGAAGAAGAGAAGGGTGTTGAGGCTAGAAGAAGAAGAAGAGGATGATGATGTGGAAGAAGATAGGCTGCCTCTGTCTGCAGTCCTAACATTGCCTAAAGCAAACCCATGCCCATCACTCCCACCTCACAGATGGAAACTGTGAGAGTAAAGATTGAAGAAGAGCACAAGCAAAGGCTTCATGACGATGAGATGTTGAAAAGCATCGACAAAACTTATGCTGCTTCTTCATCAATAATTAGTATGAGAAAGAAGCTCTGAGGTTGTACACCCTTGCCAACACATTTCAATATCAGAAGGAAAAGGTGAGAGTATGGCCTGATCCTAGGGTGGCTCACAGGATTGTAAAGAAAGACATTCCTTCGAGATACAAGGGCCAAGTAAAAAGGATCGTAGATGAAGAGATCACAGTGGTCCTTGTAGTATCACCCTGGGAGATTGTAGAAGATTTCAAGAAGGCCTATGAGACTAAATAGCCACCCCAAAAGTTGTTAAAGAACAGAGTTATTAAAAAGGGGTTAGTCTACAAGAGGCTTGAGAACTTCAAACAAAATGAGCTCAGTCTGTTACTTGAAGGGACTCATCCTGATGAGTTTGCATACAGACAGATTACAACAGTTGAGCTCAAAAATGGCAAACAGGCCAAGTACATCTCAGAGCTGTATGGGCGTGAAGGATTGTTTGATGGTGAAGCTGAGAACCTGACCATGGAAGAACAAATTATGTTTCTCAGAGCATACACCAGAGAATCCTACAGGCTTATACATGGGAAGTGAGTCTCATGGATGGGGGAACAGCTCAGTGTCCAATTCCCCAATACAGAGCTCCCATCCATACATTGCCAACCAAATCATCAGAGACTCATTCCCAGGCCAGTGCTTATATGGGTCATCTTCTCAACTGATCAAGAAGGAAAAAGACCAACCATTCTGCCAATAATAAGTGGGACCTCAATAAAGTTAAAGGTTTTGGCTGCATTGGTTCAGGGGGAGTTTGTTGGACCAAAAGAGCCAATGAGCCGGATCAGAAAACCTTTAAGTCCCACAGAAGTCACAATAACTACCGAAGACCACAACAGCTGAAGACAAGTGCTGAAGACAAAGTCTGAAGACAAGTGCTGAAGACAAAGTCTGAAGACAAAGTCTGAAGACAAAATCTGAAGACAAGTGCTGAAGACAAAGTCTGAAGACAAGTGCTGAAGACAAAGTCTGTAGACAAAGTCTGAAGACACAAGTGCTGAAGACAAAGTCTGAAGACACAAGTGCTGAAGACCAAAGTATCAGACGTTGTCACAACAGCTGAAGAGGTCTTCTTCAGTAGTTGTGACGGTTTACCTTTCAGTAGTTTTATGTTTTATCTGTTCAGTAGTTTGACACAACAGCTGAAGAATACTTCTTCAGTTGTTGTGCTCATCAGTAGTTTTATGTTTTTCAGTAGTTTTGTAAAACGACTGAAGAGCTTGTTCTTCAGTCGTTGTAGTTTAGTAGTTTCTTATCAGTAGTTTTATATTTTGTACTTAACACTCTGATATGTTCTCAGTAGTTGTGAACATTTCAGTAGTTTGTTAAGAGTTAGTTATTTTTGTACTAGATCTGCCAGTTGTCACTTTCTCGTGATAACAACAGCGATTGCACTCTATATAAGGAGTGTCAACCTATTGTAATAATTAGAATGATTTGATCAGAAATATTCGATATCATAGAAACATTCCTTGTTACAGAAATATATTCTCTCGTTATAACCGTATTTGTTCTTAATGCATACGAGTATCAAATTCTTGCTACAATTTGTCTAATTCTTGTTCTTATTCCGCTGCGTTACGCTCTATTACATCAAACTTGTGATCACTGATCCTGACAATTTTGCTCATTCTTTCCAAAATATCTTTCGATAAAAGAGAGTTGATAGTTCAGAGAGTTTTGTTTTTAGAGAATTTTGAGTGTGAATGAGAACAATCTAAGTGTTCAACATATATTGAGTGAAATTTAGACGCATGAGCACTGTTTGGCATATGAAACCCTAAAATTCCAAAAATAATGGACGTATGAGCACTGTTTGTGCGTTTGGACTCAGACACATGAGAACTGTTCAGTCGCTGAGCACTGTACAGACACTAAGCCTGTTAGGCGCTTTTGCACTGTTCAGCAGCATTTGCACTGTTCAGCCGTCTAAAGTCCTGAAACGTCTAACAATTGGTTAAAATCAGACTCATTATCATGTTTGGCGCATGGGTTTGTGTAAAACGCCTAAACACTTGGTTAAACTCATGGACTTATTGCAACTGTTTAGGCGCATGAGAATATGAAAATGGCCAAAATAATTTCCTAAAAGTTCACCATGCTCCTATTTATACGTATGAATACTATTTAGGCGCATGAGTTGACTTTGAGTTGACTTTCATGAGTCTTACACTTGTGTTTTTCAAAATTCTTCACCTGCACACTATTTAAACATATTAGTAATATTTCATACTAATATTTAAACATTTTAAGCATATTTTTGAATTTCCCAAAATTTACCTTTTAGTCCCTCAAATTGAACTTTTTCATTTTGCACACTCAAATTTAATTTTTAACAATTTTAATTCTTCATTTGTTGTTTAATTTTTTAAAAGTTATCTTTCCTTTCATTTTAGTCTCAAAACATAATCAAATATCTATTTTTCAACTTTTGAAAGAAGCATTTCCACTTGCAAATTTATATAGGTTCATATTATCATTTTCAAAAGTTACATTATCAAACTCACATACACTTTGAACATATAACATCATCCTTTCAATTCAACATTTTAACTTTGATTTTGATTTTCTGAGAAAAACTCTTCCATTTATTACTCCCCTTAAACTTTTAAGTTTGAACAACTTATAAGTTTCCTAAGGTAACATAATAAGATCACACATCTCATTGTTACATTGCCTTCACACACAGAAAACATGCATAAAATCAAAATGAAAGCAGAATCAAAATCTAGTATAAACAAAGAATTAATGTCTGCAGTGAGATCATATCAATGAAGATAAGCACATTAAAATAAAAAAAGTGTGAATAGTCATAGACAATGAATAAATCCTGATCAAGTGTGTTCCAGGTCAGTGCTATCACAGCAAAGGAGATACAAGATTAAGGGCAGAAAATGAGTGTTTTTGACAAAATATCAACTCACTTACTTTTTTGATGGGGTTTGTTAGAACACAAAATAAACAAGTTTAACTTTTAACTTTCTGAAAAACATAGCGGAAGTAAAGCATTATAACATGTTTATAAACTGAAAATTTCATGTTCTTAATGATGTTTTAAGATGGAAAAACAAACCCAAATCAAAGGATCTTTAATATGTGAATGAACAAGCTATGAACATATGTTAAACTACATAAAATCACAGCTTCAATGAGCTGTGATAACTACCTTATTCAGCAGCAAAACGACCAAAGAAAGGGAGATTTTGGATGCTAAAATCGACCAAGACTTCAAGTGTAGAGGTCCTCAAGCTTGTATACCCAAAGCCCTTTGCTAAACACCTTCTTGTTAGGAAGAACACTACACCAAAATCACTCCAAAACTCCTCCAATGCTGCTGCCTGGCCAAAAGTTTTGAGAGAGAGAGTGAGGAGTTTTGGTCTATTGCATGTAAAGAGATTGGATGGAGATCAAGGAAATCAAGACTTGTTAATGTGTGTAGTGTTCAAGGAAAAAGGTCCAATCATAAACAAAAGGGGGGCGGCCAAAAAATTGATCCAAAAGGGTTTCCCCCTTTTTTTTTAAATTGAACACATACACACAAGTTTAATGGTCTTGTAACTAGACATACAATTAACCATTTAATTGTATGTACAAGTTATATATAACTTATATAATTAATCATTTAACTTATAAGTTATAATCTCTCATTATTATTGGTGTCATCTAACCAATTTAAATAACACATCAAATAATATTATTGAACAAAATATCCTAATAAGTTGTTCCCTCTCATATGCAACTTATTTAGAAAACCCATTTTCTAAATTGGTGTAAATATCTAATTGCATGATCATATCATCAATTGAATATTAATTGGTGTTTGCTAAGCTTGTTATTGGGTATAACCCGACTTGGATCATAACGTACTACCGCATCAATATTCTACGTGTCTTAGGCATATAGAATCCTACATTTTTCAATTCTTGGATTGATTAGGGTATATTTAGATATGACATGATGTAGTTCATACAAAGACTTAGAGAGCTCAACTATCATCAAGACATGCAAGAAAGAACACATACTCAACTTATTACCTGAAACATATGTATAACCAGAGCTCATGTTACTTAATTTAATAGAGAATGATCATGGATAACCATTTGATCAGCTCTAACTATCCATTTGAATAGATTGTGCACATTGGCATCTTTTGCATCAAAGAGAAAATCTAGATTCAGGGATAGGTTCATGAGTGAAACCTAACCCTGCTTTCTGTTTATCTTTTCTCTCGCTTACCAGTTTTTCTACAATCATTTTTGAACTTTTTACTTTAGCAAGATCCATTTGAGTAGCAGCATGTGCCATCTTCTCCTGTTCAAGATTTTTGGTCATCTTTTCCAATTGTTTAGAAACAATTTCTAATTCTTTTAGTGTTTTGTTCCATGAAGTTTGAAGAGAAATAATCTTTTGATCTGTTGTTTTATGATTAGATTTTAGTCTATTATGCATTGACTCTTCTTGTTTTAGTTTCTCATAGATTTTATATGAGTAGTTTCTATAGTATTCAACATGTTCATAGCATGATTTTGTGCAGAGTTTCTCTCTCACTTCAGATGGGATTTCAGGGAATTTTGGAGATAAGGTTTCAGATTTTGAAGATGAAGTGTCAACCTTAGGTTGATCAGACTGTGCCATTAGAGCTTAGGTTGATCAGACTGTCACTCCAATCATTGTCATCTTCTTCATTCTCACCTTCCACCTTTGGATCATTATTTTCTGACCAATCTTCTCCTGGATTTCTGCAACAAGAGATAAACTTGATGTTAAATCATTAGTAAACTGTTTAGCATATGCACTCCAATCATAACCATCTTTAATGCTGACTACTAAAGCTTTCTTGGTTTCATCAAATGATTTTGTTTCATCTTTAAGCTCAGGCATAGGAAGACTTTGATAAGGCTTTTGTAAAGTCTTCTGAGCTGGTTGAAACCTTAATTGCTAGAACTTGATTGAGCATTTCCTCCATTATTCCTTGGAGCTTTGCATTCTCTGGAGAAATGCCCATAACTATTACAGTTGAAACACCTTGATTTTGACTTATCAAATCTAACAGTCTTGTTAGCACTTGGCTTGTACTTCCTGTTGACATATGAGTGTTTTTGTGTCCTGTAAGCAATCATCACCATCTGCCAGTTTAAGTCCATCTCGTTAACATTTTCAGGATCCATTTCAAACAAATCCTGCAAAACAAGGTCTAATTGAGTTAAATGGCTACCTTGATATGCTTGAAAACTAGACATAAATGCATTGAATGCAGTTTTACACTCTTCATCCTCTAATAGGATGTTTATCACATCTTTAACTTTGCTAGATTTAGCAGAGTTAGATGAAGAAGTCTCTGTTTGAACATTAGATGTTTGAACTGAGATTTAGGAGGAGATTGAGAATGAGACTGTGTTGTATAAGCAGGAGCACTAGTAAATGATGAATTAGTGAAAAATCCTGCTCCAACAAATAAATCTCCCTCTTCTTCTGTAATTTTCTCACTTTTTGCCATGAATGCATTTTCAATAGTGTTTGCAAGAGAAGCAACAAACTGATACTGAGACATTGATGCTGCTCTATCATTATTCCTTGAGCTTTCATCAATCTCTACTGACTCTATCTTGGCAATGAGTAGTTCTAGATCCATAAGGAACTTCTCAGTATGTTTTAGTAAGGTTATTGTTTGTTTCCATGATGAGGGTAAAGCATTGAGTAGTCTAAGATTTAGATCTTCAAGATCAGGCTTAATACCAGCTGTTGACATTTCAGTTGTAAGTTGAACAAATCTATTCATCATCTGATTTATGGTTTCTCCAGACAAATGTTGAAACAATTCTAATTGCCTTTTCAACTTTTGTTTCTTGAGATTTTGAATCTCCTTGCCTCCTTCACAAATGGTCTTTAAGGCTTTTATACATGGTGTATCCAGTTTGATATCCATCAAGCCTTGCAAGAACTTCCAGAGGTAGTCCTTTACACATCAAGGAATATGCTTTGATATCATTCTTTACTCTTCTCAATCATCTCCTTGAAGACCATCTTCAGGATAGGGTTCTTATGAATCTTTAGTATAAACAAACCCTCTGTCAGGCCATCAGTGATTATAGGAATGTATGGTCCTTTCTCTATAGATTTCCAAAGATCAGTGTCAATGGAATTTAAATGATGTTTTAACCTAACAGACCAATTTTTGAAATCAGCTCCATTTTTTAGGTTTTGGAACTCTATTTTCAGAATCTTCTAATTTCACCATTCTTATATTTTTTCTGTTTTTCTTATATTTTGAATTAAGAAAAGAAATGAAAAAGTTTTTGAAATTTTTTTAAAAAATTCAAAGTATCAAGGGTGATGCGCCTTAACAGTAATCAAACTCCCAAACAGTTAATGCGCCTAAGTTGAGAGACGTCTAAGGGAATGCCTTAGAAATTTTTTCCAAAACGCCTAAGTTGATGCGTCTGAACAGTACTAAAATGCCTGAACAGTTATAATGCGCCTACACAGTTCTAATACGCCTCAACAGTGATGATACATCTGGACTTTCTCTTCAACAGTAGTCAAACGTCTGAACTAAAAACGCCTAAACAGTGTTAATGCGACTAAACAATAGTCAAACGCCTAACACTTAGACAATTGTTCAGCAAACTTCAACTCTAATGCGCCACATTCATCATGTTCATATGAATGTAACTAACTCAAATCTTCTGAAATTCTTCAAAATTTGATGAATTGGATTGAAACTTTCCAATTAAACATGTTTTATACCGATAATCATTCTTCTAACATCAATTTCTTTCAATATCAACAACAAATCAATCAATTTTGTAATTTTCAGTTAAAAAAATAGTGAACTTTTTGAACACAAATTCAACAAATTATCTCGAATTTGATGAATTTAACTGCTGATTATGGTTTAAAACATGTTTCTGATGATGAAACACATCTGAAATCTACAAATTTTCAATTGAATTGTCTATCAATCATAGATTCAGTGAATTTTTTTTGAGTTTGACAGTTCGACAAACCTCAAAATTCACTCAACCACAGCTCTGATACCAATTGATAGGTATCCATCAGAGCTCTGATATCAATTGATAAGATCAATAGGAGCTCTGATATTATTTGATAGGATCAAATGTACCAATCTGTGATGATGTATGAACACAATTCAAAGAAATACAAACAAGGTAATCAAATCAAGCAAGATATCAACAAAAGTCATAGTTTCATTAATATCAAGCAAAGACAATTACAAAGTAAGTAAGCAGTTAAAAATCTGTTCTAAAACAGTTGTTCGTCCCGTCCACTTTTCGTTCTCTTCTAACTGCTACAAGTCTAAGCTATTATAATGAAACACAAGGAGCTAACAAAATTACAAAACTAGTCCCTATACTATTACAAATAGTAAAAAGACACATAAAGACAACATGTTAATCTTTCTAGAGAACTAACATAGCCACTACACCCTCACCACCAGATATGGTTTCTTGGCACCCTTGATTCCTCTACTCAAGGAATGACTCCAAGGAGACATTCTCAATGTGAGTTGCCGTGGTTGGTTCTTAGTTATGTTGTATCTATCCTGCTGATCAACTGATGGATCAGCAGTTGGGTATAGTAGTAGAGACATGCTATTCCATATTGATCCTTTCCTCGCTAGGAAGAATCTTTTAAGATAAAGGATGGGGATTAGATGTTTTGTAAACACATTAGTATCCACTATTTGCGTTTATATAGGGAAGGGGGAGATAGTGGTTCATGCTGATATGAAATGGGAACATCATCATCTTGGGTGGTAGATATGTGTTGGAGAGATTTGAGCCATGTCTAATGGCTCGTGATGCGAACTAGATCCTAGTAAGACTTCTTACTCATAAGTCGTCTTAGTTATGTCGGTATCCCTTTTATTTTCTCAATGGAGTGTTAGGACTCCAATTGAGGGCTTGTAGATTGGATATGGGTCTACTCAGAAGAAGGAAGAGAAACCTTCTTTTAGCCTTGTTTAGGTATAGCCGACACCTTTTACTGGATTGGGATCTTGGTTTCTAGTCTTGCCTTTTTGAGAGAGGGTGATTTAGGTGCTTGCATCTTCTTAGTAGAAGGTAACTGGGTTAGTGAGATTGATATTCTCACTAAGGATCGAATATAGTGATTGAGTTAATGATTGAATGGCAGAATCAAACAATCAAGAAACATTCAATGCGGAAGAAATACTCATAAATGCTTTTGTATATATTAATAAAGGTGGTTGATTACAAAGAAAAGTAATAATACACCTAGAGAATACAAATATTCTGATTGTCTAAAATCTGTCACCTCATGTATGAGGTTATCTATTTTATTTATAGGCAGACAAGATGCCTTTACAAAATGACTAAACTACCCCTGAACTATTACATTAGAACTAGTCTAAGTCTTGATTTGCATTTTTGCTTGTTCATCCGCATTGACAAATGCGGATGAGTTGACTTGATCAGCATTTCTTCACTTGATCATTCATATTAGTATGTTGGTCATCCGCATTGGTTAATGCGGGTGAACAATACTTCTGCGCATTTTTCCGATCATCCGCATTGGCAAATGCGGATGAACAAAGTCTTGTTCGGATTACTAATTGGTCTTCCGCATTGGTTAATACAGAAGAACAAATACTTGTCCATTTTATTTTATGTCTTCCAAATTGACAAATACGGAAGACCATACTTGGTTTTTCTTTGTGCACGATCTTCATCTGCATTTCTTCTTGGACTTATGGGATTCCAGCAAAACAACCATCAAATCACCCATTGAATTGGCATGTATGATCCTTTCAGGGTGCAACAATACTCCCCCTAAGGATTATACAGCCTATGTTCTTTAATGTTTGGGAGGTTATTGATGTTGTGAGGATTCTGCTGGGTCTTGTGGAGGTAGTAAAAATGCTGCTTTAGTTGAATCCAGAATGGCTTTAATCATGTTGACAAAATCTGTAGCTTCTGACATTCTTTCTCTACTCAGCACATGTATCTTCATTTTGCTCATGTTATGGATGGCTTCTATTGGTAACTTCTTCAAAGAAATAGATTCCTAAATAGATACAGTAGATAGACCATCTCTGTGAATTAGTAAACTCCCACCCACATCTACCTCCAGTTTAACAATGTTCCCAAGTTGCAATGGAGTCTTCTTTTTCTTTCTTTTGTCTCTTTTAGCAATAATACGATCATAAGCCATTTCAACAACTTGATGCACTATAGGAAGAAGTGTAAGTCTTGTTCTCCTAGTTATTGTTTATTTCCCTGAAGTGTTTGGTATATATATAGTGAATGTAGGATTCATCAAGCAATCTTACTTCATATCCACTAAATAGTCTTATTTCAACACCCTCCTTTCCTCCCCACTTTCTTTCAATCACCATCTCATAAGTTTTTTCATCATAGTACACATTAGAGATGGGTTAGAGGAATGAGTACCAGACACCATTTTTCTCTTTAAAGATTCTATTGGTTTCACTTTCAACTCAGGAAACATAACTTCTTCAGCATGCATTGTCTTCTTCTTCTCAAGAGGATTAATAAATGAATTATCTTTCCTCATGCATATTGCCTTTAATGATTTAAAATTATCAGTCATTTTGAACATTTTGAGTATATTTTCAAATTCATATCCCTTGAACATAGCTGAGTGATTGATCAATTCCAGTTGAGCTAGTTCTTTTAGGTCATGGATCTCTAGGGCATTTACAAGAGCAGAGTACTCTGTAAAGAATTGAACCAGCCCAGAGATCCTTTTAACCATAACATGTTCCAGGTGCTGTCATACTTCCATGCAATTATTTTCTGATCAACTTTGCCTTTTGGAGTAGACACACCTCTAATTACTCAACAGTAGTTAACCCTTCTTGTAGTTTTAGTTGAGAGGGTTCTGCCAACCATTCAGGTTATTTATGAAGTACAGGAGCCAACAATTCTTGATTTTTGGTTTAGAGCATGTCTTGAGCAGTTACTCTTGATCTTGGCTTTTTGTTTATGATTCTTCTTCTATCTGGTTTAGCCTATCTTTCTTTTCATTGATCATTTGGAGAGTTGAAGCCCTTAATGAGTTGTTTTCATATTTCCAAGCTTCCTTCTTATGAAGCCTTGGCTTGAGAGATAATCCTTCATTTCCTTATCTGACATGCTATAAGGATTAGAAAATAGTGGTTTAGGTATTGAGGTTGATTTCTTCATAGCAGACAATTTTGGCATAGGAACCTTTCTAGAAAATGACCTTTCATACTCAGTTTCAAAGTTTGGATCCAGCAGTTTATTGACCTTCTCTTCTTCTGCTTTCATGCCTTCATATGTCATACTAAAGACTTCATCTGGATCATACCCATGATTGATCAAAAACATTGCTTTTATCATCAGGTCATCAGTTGAGCCTTTGACACCATTTCTTCCACACATCTTTCTTTTGCCACAGGCTGTCAACATCTCCATGCTCATCAGCATTATACCCTCCCTCAATCTCTCTTTCTTCTAGATCAATGATACAGTTGGTTTCTTCAATTGTGCCTCAGCTTTTTCATGTTCTTCTAGGAATTCTACTGTTGCAGCAAGACTTCTTGGGTCATCTGGTTTGGCTTTCTTTGCTGGTTCATCTTCTTTCATGGGCCTTTTTCCTTTAGCTTTCTCAGATAAGTAGCTCTTTCTGGTATAAGTTTGAAGTGGAGGACCAGAAGAGGTTCGGCTTGTTTCATCTCCTCAGGAAAATTTTCAGCCTCTTTTTGTACTTTTTCTTGATCATCAGCCTCTTTTTTCTCTTCTTTTCTTTTTCACAAAACTTTTTAATCATATTTTTTGTTTTTCTGATAAGGACACAGTAGGTACCATTTGCATGCTTAACTCTTTCTCCAATGGTACTGGAGATTGAAGAATGACTACAATAGGTTCAGTGTTGGTCCTTTGGTCTGCAACAAAATCCCAAAAATCTTCATCTATTATGAATTCTTCAGAAGTAAAGCTATCCAAAGCACTGATTAATTCTCCAAATTCAGCTTTCTTAGTTTGAGTAGCCTCTGATTGCTTAGAATAAACCACAATCTCTAGACTTGATTCTTCATTCTTTGCTTTGCCAGCATCTTCTTCTTTTTCAACATTTTCAGGAGATGACTGCTTTTCATCAGTCATCATTCTTCTTCATCCTTTTTATTTTCTTCAGCATCAGCACATCTTTGTATTTCAATCAACATCTCAAGTTTTGTGATTCTTTTAGTTTGGCTGTCAATTTGACTCTGAAGATTTGAGATTATCTCTTCTTGTTCTTCAATCATATCTTCTTGCTCTTCCATAGCTATAGTTTGGATGGCAAGTGTATCAACATGGCCACTTACTTCTCTCTTGAATGGTTAAGTGCAACTTTTAAGTTTTCAATCTCTTTCTCTTTCTCCTTCTTTTCAGCTTCATGTTTTTCTTTAAGCTCTATTAACTCCTGCTCCTTTTCATCAAGCTCTAGAATCCTATCATCAACTATTCTAGCCCTCCTATTCAATATTCTTTCCATCCTTTCAACATTAGACTCAACAAAACTCTCTGAGGGAGCAGTCTCAAAAATGACTCCCTTACAGGCATTTGAGCATGATGATCCTCCTCATCCGAAGATGATTTGAAGCTTTAGATGTGCTTGTTGAGTCTCCAACCTCAGATGGAATATCATGGGTAGGTAATGGTTGATGTGAGGACATTGGTGAGTGATGAGGTAGTGATATTGGTGGTTGGGATATTGGTGATGGTGTTGGTGATGGTCGTGGAGATGGTTGTGGTGATGGTTGTGATGATGGTTGTGGTGATGTTTGTGGAGTTCGTTGTGGTGATGGTTGTGGAATTGGTTATGGTAAAGGTACAAATGGAGATGCATAGTCATGAATTTCAGGTTTAGTATGAGAATCACCCCCTGCACCATCATGGGACGATACTGACCTTTGCCTATCAGCACCAGCAGCTTGTACATCAGCAGCTTGTTCATCATTGTGATCTTGAGCATCTTGTTCTTCTCCTTGCTCTTCGTGATTGATCTGTTGAAGCATCCAAGGAAGAAGAGGTGAGTGAGCTGCACTGTAAAAGTTTCTAGGATCCCTCTTCTTAATGTACTTGTATGATTTTGCATCATAATGAGGAATATCAAGCACTAGTCCCTCAGTAGCAAGATTTGGGAATGCTTCATTCATCAGACACTGGATGAATCTTGGATACATCAAGAACTTGTATCATCTCCCCTCTTGTATGTTTGAAATTAGGCCATTAAATACATAGGCAGACATGTTGAATGGTCTATTTGTGTAGAGAGCACAAATACTAAGGAAGTGGTGATTGGAATATCATTCCATCCGGTTTTTCTCTTGGATAGGCAGTGCTGAAAGAGGTGGATTAGGAATCTCTAGTGCAAATCAACTAATCCTTTTACAATCTATCTAGCTTCAAATCCTCCTCATACCCAATCTCAGCAAAGAAGGTGGTTATTTCATCCTCATCCAGCTCTAGTGGTGCATTAGCATCATCACTAAAATGCAAATCTTCTTACAGAATCTTCAGTGATGCTCAGAGTATGATCATTATCAATTCTTCTAGATAAATTTCTAACACCATCTTCTTCAATCACTTCAGATAAATTCCAAAAGACCTTATGAGATTCTCATAGATGGTGGCTCTAACAGTTATAGCATAAGCTACCCTTGTTGTAGAGATGAAACTGATGATATCTCTAAGTCCCTCAGCTTCTGGCACATCAGGGTTTAAATAACCACTAACATTATGGAGCTTGCTCCATGAAAGATTTGCCATTTAATCTACATAAGAGACATATGTGTTAGTTTTGATGAGAAAGCATGTGCATAATTGATCAGTTTGACTTTTAGTGGTCAAAGATGAATGTTTGAAATCACTGTTTCATTATTTTCATATCAAATGGTGAATTTGTTGTAAAACAATCACATTTTCTTTGTTTTTCAAGTTTAGATAAACTATTTATTAGATGTTACTTCATTGATTCGTTGCACATTTTCGTTTTTCATCAGACTCTGTTCTTGTGATGAACACAACTATGAAGATTTTCATGATGGTTAAAATTTATCTTAGTTTACATGTTCATTGATGTCGAAAATGTATAACATATCTTTGAATAAGTTGGATTTTTGTAAGACCCCATTCCCGGAGACCTCACAGTTGGTCATTCACAACATTAAATACATTAGACATTATAAATTAACGAGTTTAAGTAGCGGAATTATTTTAACAAAAGCCATTCATTTTATTAAAAACACTGTTGCTAGGCAATACACTATAGTTTAACCGAATACAAAAGAATTGTTTAACTGCATTACAAAACAACAACGATAACAAGTATGAATGGATGCCAGTCTTTCCCCTACTGAGTAGCTTCACCCTTGTGCCATCCTCAACAATGTTTACCTGCCAACTGAAAATGTATAAAAGTCAATATTGCCGAGTGAGTTCTACTTTTATAATAAAACATACATTTCAATCATTAAAACCGTTCTTTACTTTCTTTCAAATCATGTTGCGCTTTAAATTCATTCATGACCATGCAATATATATAAACATTGATAATATAATTATCATCTTCCATTACATTCGTTAACTTTCGTTCATTTTATACATTCGTTCTCCCGAGTCTGTTGCGGCAACAGGGTCGCTCACCTCATTAGCAATCCCAACGATTGCACGCTATCCGAGTCTGTTGCAATCATAGGGTTGCTCACCTCGTTGCAATCTCAACGATAGCACGTTATCCGAGTCTGCTGCAACCACAGGGTTGCTCACCTCATAGGCAATCTCAACAATTGCACGCTATCCGAGTCTGTTGCAACAACAGGTTGCTCACCTCATAGGCAATCTCAATGATTGCATGCTATCCGAGTCTGTTGCAACAACAGGTTGCTCACTCATATATGTGCTTGCAAGCCTTTCCTTTGTTCATTCATCATTCAATAATGCATGCATTCTTACTTCGTGTTCCTCTTCGTTATCTTTCACTTTACGTTACATAATACTTCATTCATTCGTTAACATGACACGTAAAGCCATAAGAAGAAAACATACATCATCATAAGGAACATATCATACAATCATACATAATCATAAAACATCATCAACACACATCTTCATGCATAATCACCAATCTTACATCACATCATACATCACCCATCACAACATTTATGACTTCAAAAAGTCAACTTACATAGCCCCCGGGAACCTCCCAAGTCAAAGCCTACATTACACTTTTTCCCCAAAAATCAAAAAATATTCTAAGTCCTTAGACGCATGGGCACTATGCAGGCGCATGGGGAACACTTAGGCGCATGGGCAACTTTCTGGCGCATGGGCACTATTGAGGCGCATGAGTAAATAGTTTATTCTGGGCAGTTCTAGGCGTATGGACACTATGAGGTGCATGAGTGCCTAGGCGCATGAGAATCCTGGACGTCTGGACACTTAGTCAATTCCAGTCTAATCTAGGCGCATGGGTACTATTTGGGCGCATGAGTTTTGGGTGCATGGGAACACTTAGGCCGTTATTTCTGTTGGGCGCATGGGCCACTGTTTAGGCGCATGGGTAGACTATAACAACTTAAACATCATAACTCAGTTCCTAATCATCATCTATGGTGTTCTAAGCTTAATCATACATCCTACTTTAGAAACACAACCATACATCATCATACATAACATAGCCCAAAATCAAACCCCACCCGTAAACACAAACAAATACACATACGGGTATGCATACATAAACATTGTAAAAATCATTTAAATACATTTTCAGCCCCAAAGAGTTTAAAACAAGTAAAAAACAGGGTCTAGAAACTCACCTGGTGCAACTTTGAGTGTATCTTCCTTCTAACCCATTCGCAAATGAGTTCGAACACCTAAAAACACACCAAAACACACACACGGACACACACACAAGCACATAATCATGTAACCAAGACAAAACCCAACATAATCACTTAAAAACCTTGAATTCTTACCTTGAATTCAATCTTCTTCTTCTTCTTCTTTTCCATCAACCGAGAGTCTCTCTGCTCTTTCTCTTTAAACCGATGAAAAAGTGATGGGAAGTGAGGGTGGGCGGCCATGCTCACCTTTACACCAACTTATTGTACTTTTATCCTTTTTTACACTTTTAACCCCTCAACTTGGGTTTATTGACATTTCCTTTCTTCATTCTTCAAATATTATCTTTCTTTTCTTTTTAAAGAATAACCGGGCGTTACATATTTGTGTGTTCTTCATTATCATTTGGTTCTTCGTTCCCTTTGGTTCAACAATCTAAAAGTTAGGTCATGAAAAATTTATGGAAATTTCACCTTTCTATCAATGCTACTGTTGTTTGGAATAGAGTATAATAACAGGTTGGTTTGAACACACTAAATTCTTTGGTTGTTGATGATGAAGATGATCAAAGAAGGTTTACTGTGTTTTTGCATTTGTCTCACTATGTAGTCTATCAAATTTGAAAAGTATTAAATGACCCTTTGAAATTCCTTTAAATAGTCAAATAATTGCTTTTACAAAATTTTACAAGTTTTAGAGCAAATGCGGTCATATTTTTAAAACACTATAGCAAATGCGGAAGAGTAAATTTTAAGTCTTTGGGTCATCCGCATTTGTTTACTGTTGTAAATGCGGAAGTGAAGATTCTATAACTTTGCTATCCGCATTGTTTACTGTTGCAAATGCGGAAGAGTTAACTTGTGATTTTGGGCATACGCATTTACATACTGTAGCAAATGCGGAAGATTTGTTACTTCTGTTTTCTTCTATCCGCATTTGTGCACAGCTGCAAATGCGGAAGAACTAAGTTCACCAGCATTTGTTCACTGTAACACATGTGGTTGACAAAACTTATTCAGCATTGCTCATTGTAGAAAATGCGGTTGAATAAAATTTGTTAGCATTTGCGCACTGTAGCAAATACGAAGATCTGAGTGTCAGCATTTGCTCACTATAGCAAATACGGAAGATCTAACTTTGTCAGTATTTGCTCACTGTAGCAAATGCGATAGAATAAAATCCACATTTACTTGATCATCATTCTTGACAAAAGATTAATCACTTAATTATTTCTGCTTGAACATACATGAGCATTGAATATGTGTATCCACAAATACGGATGAGTAAAACAAATGCGGAAGAGTAAAACAAATGCGGAAGTGTAAATTTCATCCGTATTTGACAAATGCAATTGAACACTTAAAAGTTTATCTATATTGACAAATGCGGTTGAACACTTGAAAATTATTTTATCCGCATTGACAAATGCGGTAGAACAATTTTTGT
The DNA here is from genome assembly GCA_025506515.1 of Flaveria trinervia. NCBI lineage: Eukaryota > Viridiplantae > Streptophyta > Magnoliopsida > Asterales > Asteraceae > Flaveria > Flaveria trinervia. Next base: position 45,398,030 of record CM046456.1, read on the forward strand.
TCCGCATAGGTTTTAACACTTCAAATTTCATGTATACTTGTAACACGCTAATGCTGTAGAGTACAATCATTGTCCGCATTAGTTTCACTTGGAAATAAAAAGCTACCCGCATCGGTTATAAGCATGGGTTACCTTCACTCGCATTAACCAATGCACTTACCTGTATTAACTTTTGAACTTAATCATAAGTTATTGTGACTGTTTTGCTTTTTCATGTTATGAAAAGATGTCATTGATTGATTTTTCTTATGAAGTAGTTGGTTGTTGAGGTTGTCAATTCTTGCTTGGATTGACTTATACATCAGAAGTGATACAAGTTTCCTATTGTCTGACTGATCTTAGACTTTTCATGGTTCCAAGAATCTGCATAGGCTGAGATACTATGGTATAACTTCTGCAACAACACATGCATTTTCTTTTTCTTTTATTTTTAATGTTTTTAAGAAAGTAATTTAAGATAGTAACAATCTATAAAGATTTAGTCAAAAATTTTAAATTACTCCCCCTAAAGTTTATATCCACATCTGGATAAAAACTTTAAAGATTTAAAAGCTTTTTGACAATTATATACATTGCTTATTTATAATGAAGAGAAGTATATCTTTTGTTAGGATCATATCAATCTTGCATTGCACATGTGCATCCTTTATGATAAAATGAACATGTTTATGAACTTGATGATTGAAGGTATGTTTGTCCTCTTAAACTCATACCCGGTTGATATTTTGGTGCAAATGATATTTATCATGTTTTTGGTTGATTTAATTATTCAATATGTACCTCACACACACAAGCATGGAATGATCAACCATCCTTATACAATACATGGTAGAACTTTTTCACAACTTTCCTTACCAGGTTACTTAAATTATGAGAACTCATTTTCACTAATCCTCATTGGGATTCTTTTACTTTGATCCTTTTCATGATTGATCCACATTGGGATTCTTTTCAATTCACTATGAAGGTGATCCATGATAGGATTCTTTTGTTCATTCACTTGGAATGTATTGCTTTTGTAGATTCATTCAATTTGGATGTGTTCCTCTTTGGGAATCTTTTGGTTCATTACATCTGCACTATGTGCTTGTTTCATCAAGTCTTTGCTCAACAAAACAAAGATGAAACTTGATGTGGGTGAAAGAGATTCATAAAGCATCATTACCTGGTGTGTTTAGGTTACTACACACACATGCACTTAGATAAGCCAATACATACCTGTACTTTGTGATGAGTGTTTCACTATTGAATAAGATTTTTAATATATCACTGCATGTATCTTCTCTTCCAAGTTGAGCCTACCAACATATCTGGTAAGTCATGACAGTCTTGCAAATTTTGAAATTAAGCATAGTGAATGATATATTTCCCATATGATATTCTATTCTTCATAAAATTGATTCCCTTTTTGTGTTTTTCTAGTATTTTTTACTTGTTTTTGATGTTTTGAATTATTTTTACTCAAGGTTAATCATGCCAATTGACTGAACCAGGAATTCAAACCTACCATGTTCAAATGCCTAGTAAACAAATCAGCTAATTGATTTTCAGTGGGTACTTGAATCAATTTGATTAACCATTTTTCAGCACAGTCTCTCAAAAAGTGATATCTAATTTCAATATGATTTGTTTTTGAGTGCTGAACTGGAGTATTGGTTATGAAAACAGCTGTAGTGTTGTCAATGTGAATTGGTGTGTGCAAGAAGTTATAACCATAATCAAGCATCTGGTTTTGAATCCAGAGTACTTGAAAACAACAGGCTGATGCTGTAATATACTCAGCTTCTGCTGTTGATACAGACATGTTTGTCTGCTTCTTGCATTGCCAAGAGACCAGTCTTGGACCAAGAAATTGATAACTGCCAGAGGTGGATTTTTTGTTGAAGTTGCATCCTCCATAATCACTGTCTGTAAAGGCATAGAGATTGAAGTCTCCTTCCTTTTGATACCATAATCCAAGAGCTGGTTTGCCCTTCAGATATCTGAATATCCTCTTGACTGCATTCACATGTGATTTTTTTGGATCAGCTTGATATCTGGCACACACACAAACACCAAACATAATGTCAGGCCTATTGGCTGTTAGATACATAAGTGAACCGATCATAGATCGATAGTGAGTCTGATCCACTGATTTGCATTCAGGGTCAGGTCCAATCTTCACTTTAGTATCCACAGGAGTTCTGATAGACTAACAGTCAGCAAAGTGGAATTTCTTCTGCATAGTTTCCACGTATTTTGATTGATTGATGAAGATTCCATCTGTTGTCTGTTGGACTTGCACCCCTAGAAAGAAAGTGAGTTCCCCCATAGCACTCATTTGGAATTTTGAATGCATAAGGTCTTCAAATTTTTTGTAGAGCTGCTTGTTTGTTGAGCCAAAAATAATGTCGTCCACATAGATCTAGACTAAGAACATGTCTTTTCCTCCTCTTCTTCTTCTGAAGAGAGTCTGATCAATCATTCCTTTGTCGTATCCATGTTCAAGAAGAAAAGATGACAGAGTCTCATACCACTTTCTTGGAGCTTGGTGAAGACCATACAAAGCTTTGTCAAGCTTGTAGACTCTGTGAGGGAAATCTAGATCTTCAAAGCCTGGTGGTTGACTCACATAGACCTTTTCCGCAATCTTTCCATACAAAAAGGCACACTTCACATCCATTTGATAAATAATGAATTTCATGGATGCAGAATATGCTAGAAAGATTCTGATTGCTTCTAATCTGGCAACAGGTGCAAACACTTCGTCATAGTCGATTCCTTCTTCTTGTGTATCCTTGCACCACTAATCTTTCTTTGTTTCTGATGACGATCCCTCTATCATCAGTCTTGTTTTTGTTCAGCCATCTGGTACCGATAGGATATTGTCTTTCAGGAAGATCTACCAGTTGCCATACTTCTTGCTTCTTGAATTGGAGCAATTCTTCCTGCATTGTTTCAATCTAGCTATTGTCTTGAAGAGCCTCTTTGATATTTTTGGGTACTGTTTGACAGAGGAAGCATGAGAACAAATAGATGTTTGCAATACCAGACTTGCTTCTTGTCACCCTCTCATTAAGATCACCAATAATGGTTTCAACTGGATGATTCTTGTGTATTCTGGTTGTTGGAATAGAGTCACTAACAATAGTTACATCAAGATTGGAGACATTCAGTTCATTATGGTCAGAGACACCTTCATCTTGTACTGTTGTTGAATTATGAAGGTTGTCAGACTTCGTTTCAGCTCCCGCTTCAGCTTCAGCAGCACTGTGATGTCATTTGATGTTATTTGTGTTTTAGATGGAGTGGCTTGTTTTTGATTTCTAATCTTAGTTGAAAGGTCATCTAAGTGTGATGGTAACAAGCTTGGAGCTCCTTCAGTTGAAACACTCTAATTATTTATGGTTGTCTGGTAGGATCAGCTTGGAGAGGAACATCTTCATTCATGTATTCACCAGATGTAGGAGGAATTAATGGAAAGTCATTTATTCTTTCTACAGCTAAAGACATGTCATCTGAATGGAGATTCCTACATCAGGCAAGTGAAATTGATTATATGACTTTGTAAAAGAGTCAATATCAAACAACCAGTTGGGACCATTTGTAGATTTAAGAAACGAATGTTCCTTGAATTGAACATTTGCTGATTCATCAATAATGTTTAATCTAGGATTAAACACTCTGTAAGCCTTTGAAACAGAAGAATAACCTACAAAGAATCTGAAGGGATCGAGATCTAGTTTGACCAAATAGATTAGGATTTGCAGCGGAATAGCACACGAAATAGACGAAATTCTAGCAAAAATAATATGAATATTCAATTAAATAGTAACAATTATAGAGAGAGAGTTTTCTTTTACAGAATGTTTTCATTCATGCACAAACTTCCCGTAGAGGGAAATTAGGTCAACATTCCTTTTATAAGGAATGTGACATCAGCTGACGTCACATGATAGTGACATCTGACTGATTTATACAAACAACTGAAATTAAACTAAACTACTGAAGATGTCCACAACAACTGAGGACACCTTTATTAGAAGCTAAGTATAAACTAACATTATAACTACTGAAGTTATAACATCTGAAGTATAAGAACTTCAGATGTTTTACATAATATAAAACTACTGATTACAAACTACTGAACTATAAACCATCACAACTACTAAAGAGAACTACTTCAGCTGTTGTGATAACTTCTGAGAACTTTGTCTTCAGACTTTGTCTACAGCAGTTGTCTTCAGACTTTGTCTTCAGCAGTTGTCTTCAGACTTTGTCTTCAGCAGTTGTCTTCAGACATTTTCTTCAGACTTTGTCTTCAGACTTTGTCTTCAGACTTTGTCTTCAACAGATGTAGATCACTTCAGTTGTTTTGATGTCTGTGGGACTTAAAGGTTTTTCTGATTTGGCTCATTGGTTCTTTTGGTCCAACAGAATCCTTCATCAGACTTAGGTGTAAACTTTCCCAGATAGTCTCGGGTGTTTAATATTAAGACAGGACTACCAAATAATTTAAGAAATCCAATGAATCATTTTCTTTGAAAAAGCAGTTCATATGGGGTCATGTTGCTTTCTTTTACAATTAGAGTTTGGTTTTGTACAAAGCACGATGTGTTACTGCATGTGCCTAAAAGGTTATTGGCAGCTTAGCATCGGCTAGCATCGTTCTTGCTGCTTCAATCAGTGTTCTATTTTCCTTTCAGTTACCCTATTTTGTTGAGGAGTTCTAGCTGCACTGAATTGATGAGCAATGCCTTTGGTTGTACAAAAAGAACTCATGTCTTCATTTTTGAATTCAGTTCCATTATCACTTCTGATTGTTTTGACCTTAAGATCAAGTTGATTTTCAGTTTGTGTGATAAAGTTTTGAATTATTTAGGATGCCTCATTTTTATGAAGTAAGAAGAACACCCATGTGAATCGTGAACAGTCATCAATGATCACCAACAATAATGTTTATTTCCCATACTCATGACATGAGTTGGTCCAAACAGATCCATATGAAGTGGCTTCAATGGAGTATTGTTTGTGTTCACCAGCTTGTATTTATGAGAAGATTTGTGTTGTTTTCCTTTGAGGCACGTTAAACAGTGATCAACAAAGTGAAATTCTTTTTATGGAAGACTAATGACAGGTATCCTTTGACCAATCTATTCATGTTTTAAATTTGGTGTGCCCCAATCGTCTGTGCCAAAGCTGTGACTCATGAAATGATGCTTTTGACAAAAGACATGTTTCTTCTTTAGGCGATACAGAACACAGGTTTAAAACATAAGTATTATTCTTCCTCAGGGTCTTTAGGACAACCCATTCTTTAGAGATCTGAAATCCAGGTTTTAGAATGTAGAAATGAGTGTCTGTAAAGTGAGTGGAATATTTCTTGTCACAAATCTGAGACACGCTTAGCAGATTGAAGTTCAGTTGTTCACAGTAGTTCACTCTGTCAAAGCTCAGCATCCCGTTTTTCACATATCCTTCACCTGTAATTCTACCACCTTGTGAATCTCCACCAAATGCCACCGTAGTTCCTTGTATGTGCTTGAAGTCATGAAGGAGGGAACGATCTCCAGTCATGTGTCGGGAACATCCACTGTCCACGTACCATAAGCTATTGGACCTATATGGATGACCATGCAAGCATGAAGAACTAGTTAGAATGTGGAACCCAAGCCATGGTGGTCTTGGGTTTCCCGTTCCTATCTATTATGGTGACTTTTTGGTACTTTCCTCTAAATTGTGATCTATTCATAGGTGATTTGGGAGATTTTTGGTAATGATTGGGTTGAGTCATCTCATCAACATCTACTGAGGATTCAAATAAGGAACCCATGCCATGATGGTCTTGGGTTTCCCTATGTTGTTCAATTGATCTCTTAATGAGATGAAATCATCCTCCTTAGTGATGAAGGAATATTCCACAGAATAAGATTCAGATGGAAATTTGTAGGCCTCAATCACTCTTGGTCCACCAAGATTTCTACTTCTTTCATCAAGTTCTAATGCTTCTATTTTGGCTATTATGATATCCAAAGTAGTACTTTCAAGATCAAGAGTATTTTTCAGCATAGTCACATTCTGTTTCCAGCTTTCAAGGAGGCTTGAAGCATCTTTTTGTTTATTCTTTGATCTTGTAGGTAACTCCCATGATTTCGAAATCATTTACCAATTGTACAAATATGTGCAGTTGTTTGGATATGGACTCTCCCTTGGTGTGGTGGAATGTTTCATACTGATTAACAAGCTTATCCTTGTTAATTTCAGCTACCTTACTACTTCCTTCACACATGATCTTCAATGCATCCCACACAGCTTTTGCAATACCATACTTCTCTAATCTTTTCAGCACATCCATCTTGAGTGCTTGAGTTAGAGTGGAGTAGGCTTTGAGCTCGATCTTGATTTTCTTGTAGTCTTCATCATCTAGAGTTAGATCTTCAATGGGTATTCTAGCAGTTCTATAAATTGTAGCTTGATCTGCAGACAGAGTGACAGGGATGTGTGGCCCCTTGCATATTGAAATCCAGAAATCAGGATCTACACCTGTGATTTAATTCCTAAACCTGATTTTCCACTGTTTAAACTCAAATTTATGTTTAAGCATAGGAGGTTTAGGTGTATGACCAAGTTCTGAGTAGCTTTTAGAATCCATTTTAACTAAGTGTTTAACTGGTATAATATAGATTTAGATGATTGTTAGGATTGATTAGTCCAACTTGTCCAAACAGTTCAAATAGATTTCAAAACCAGATCTGTGATTGTATTGAGTTTCTTGCTATTGTGAATATTTTGGTGAGAGTGTGTTGACAGGAGTATTTTCTGCTTTTACTAAGTAGAGAAGATGATATACTCTACTAGCAACTTGATTACCAGATCAATCGAATTCTATTCAGATCTTATGCAGATCTGAAAAAGAACCGAGAGCCAAAGCTCTGATACCAATTGACTGGGTAAGTTAGATTGAGATTCTTACTATGAATCGTATATGATAATCAAGTCAATGATTGAGTGGTGGAAACAAACAATCAAAGAACATTCAATGCAAGAAATATACTCATAAATGCTTTTGTATTAAATATGAAAGTTGATTGATTACAGAGAATAAATGACAACAAAAGTTCTCTCTCTATTCACGGTCGCCTCATGTACGAGGTTATCTATTCTATTTATAGGCAGACAAGATGTTTTTTTACAAAATGACTAAACAACCCCCTGAACTATTACAACATAATTAGTCTAAGTCTTCATCCGCATCTTTGCTTGTTCATCCGCATTGACAAATGCGGATGAGTTAACTTGATCAGCATTTCTTCACTTGATCATCCGCATTAGTATGTTGGTCATCCTCATTTGTCAAATGCGGATGAGCAAAGTCTTGTCCGCATTGTTTCTTGGTCTTCCTCATTAGTCAATGTGGAAGAACAAATACTTGTCTGTATTTGTTTTATGTCTTCCGCATTGACAAATGCGGAAGACAACACTTGGTTTTTCTGAGCAGGATCTTCATCCGCATTTGTTCTTGGACTTGAGGGATTCCAACAAAGCAACCATAAAATCACCCATTGAATTGGCATGTATGATCCTTTCAGGGTGCAACACTGATTGTTACTTCAATAAGAACGGATTGAGAATTCCCCAAAATAAACCCATCTCAACAACATCATCAGCAAAACTTAAGTCAGGAGTCATTGCATAACAATCAATCTAGAACATCTAGATCACTAAATAACATGAGCAAAACAAAAGAAACATGGAAAAATCAAAGAAACAAAAAGGATTCAAAACCCAAAATGATTTTTGAAAATAAAAAACGATTCAAATTTCTTCAAAAGAATAGAGTTCAAAGGTTTTACTACTCATCTGACTTTTTGTTAATGTTGATGAGAAGATTCAACCCAATCATTACCAAAAATCAAAATGATTTCTACAAAGAAACAAAGACCAACGATTTCATTACTCATTTGAATCCTCAGTAGATGTTGATGAGATGACTCAACCCAATCATTACCAAAAATCTCCCAGGACACCTCTAACTAAACCAAAATTTAGAGGGAAATACCAAGAGGTCACCATCATGGATAGGAACGGGAAACCCAAGACCATCATGGCATGGGTTCCTTATTCTAATTAGCTCCTTTTGCTTGTAGGTTCATCCACACAGGTCCAATAGCTTATGGTACGTGGATAGTGGATGCTCCCGACACATGACTAGAGATCGTTCCCTCCTTCATGAGTTCAAGCATGTACAAGGAACTACTGTGGCATTTGGTGGAGATTCACAAGGAGGTAGAATTACAGATGAAGGATCTGTGACAAACGGGATGCTGAGCTTTGATAGAGTGAACTACTATGAACAGCTAAATTTCAATCTGCTTAGCGTGTCTCAGATCTGCGACAAGAAATATTCCACTCACTTTACAGACACTCATTGCTACATTCTGAAACTTGGATTTCAAATCCCTGAGGAATGGGTTGTCTTAAAGACCCCAAGGAAGAACAATACATATGTCTTAAACTGTGTTCTGTATCACCTAAAGAAGAAACACGTCTTTTCTCAAAAGCATCATTTGATGAGTCACAGCTTTGGCATAGACGTTTGCGGCACACAAACTTCAAAAACATGAACAAGTTGGTCAAAGGAAACCATGTCATTGGTCTTCCTCAAAAAGAATTTCATTTTATTGATCATTGTTCTGCATGCCTCAAAGGAAAACAACACAAATCGTCTCACAAAACCAAGCTGGTGAACACTAACAACACTCCATTGAAATTACTTCATATGGATCTGTTTGGACCAACTCATGTAATGAGTATTAGAAAGAAACAGTATTGTTTAGTGATCATTAATGACTTTTCATGATTCACATGGGTTTCTTCTTACTTCATAAAAACGAAGCATCCCAAATCATACAAGAATTTATCACTAAAATTGAAAATCAACTTGATCTTAAGGTCAAAATAATAAGAAGTGATAATGGTACTGAATTCAAAAATGACAGTATGAGTTCTTTTTGTGCAACCAAAGGCATTGCTCATCAATTCAGTGCAGCTAGAACTCCTCAACAAAATGGGTAGCTGAAAGGAGAATAGAACACTGATTGAAGCAGCAAGAACGATGCTAGCTGATGCTAAACTACCAATCACCTTCTGGGCAGAGGCGGTAATACATCATGCTTTGTACAGAATCGAACTCTGCTTGTCAAAGAAAACAACATGACTCCTTATGAACTGCTCTTTCATAGAAAACCATTTATTGGATTTCTTAAATCATTTGGTAGCCCTATCTCAATATTAAACACCCGAGACTATCTGGGAAAGTTTTCATCCAAGTCTGATAAAGATTCTTTGTAGGTTATTCTTTTGTTTCAAAGGCTTACAGAGTGTTTAATCCCAGATTAAACATTATTGATGAATCAACAAATGTTCAATTCAAGGAACACTCATTTCCAAAATCTACAAATGGTCCTGACTGGTTGTTTGATATTGACATATTTACAAAATCATTTGACCAATTTCACTTGTCTGATGTAGGAAATGTACATTCAAGTGATACTTCATTAGCTGTAGAGAAAAGAGATAATTTTCCATTTATTCCTCCTACATTTGATGAACACATGAATGAAGATGTTCCTTTTCAAGCTGATCCCATCAGACAACTGTCACAAAACCTTAGTGTTTCTTCTGAAGGAGTCCAAGCCCAGTACCATCTCACTCAGATGACTTGTCAAATGAGATCAGAAATCAAAAACAGGCTACTCCTCCAGTTGAAACACAAGGTTCATCGAATGATGCAAGCAATCTTAGTGCTGCTGAAGATGTAGCAGTAGCTGAGACAGAAGTTGAAAATCTTCATAATTCAACAACAGTACCAGATGAATGTACCTCTGACCATAATGAACTAAATGTCTCTAATCTTGATGTAACTATTGCTGGTGACACCATTCCAACCACAAGAATACACAAGAATTATCCAGTTGAAACCATTATTGGTGATCTTAATAAGAGGGTCACAAGTAGCAAATCTAGTATTGCAAACATCTATTTGTTCTCATGCTTTCTGTGTCAAACAGTACCCAAGAACATCAAAGAGGCACTTCAAGACAATAGTTGGATTGAAGCAATGCAGGAAGAATTGCTCCAATTCAAGAAGCAAGAAGTATGGCAACTAGTAGATCTTCCCGAAGGACAATACCCTATCGGTACCAGATGGCTGTACAGGAACAAGACTGATGATAGAGGGATCGTCATCAGAAACAAAGCAAGACTAGTGGCACAGGGATACACTCAAGAAGAAGGAATCGACTATGACATAGTGTTTGCACCTGTTTCCAGACTAGAACCAATCAAAATCTTTCTTGCATATTCTGCATCCATGAAATTTACTGTTTATCAAATGAATGTAAAGTGTGCCTTCCTGTATAGGAAGATTGCTGAGGAGGTCAATATGAGTCAACCACCTGGCTTTGAAGATCCAGATTTCCCTCATAGAGTTTACAAGCTTGACAAAGCTCTGTATGGTCTTCATCAAGCCCCAAGAAAGTGGTATGAGACTCTCATCTTTTCTCTTCTTGAACATGGGTATGAAAGAGGAAAGATTGATGAGACTCTCTTTAGAAGAAAATGAGGAAAATATATGCTATTAGTCCAGATCTATATGGATGACATTATATTTGGCTCTACAAACAAGCAACTCTACAAAGAATTTGAAGACCTTATGCACTCAAAATTTCAAATGAGTGCTATGGGGGAACTCACCTTCTTTCTAGGGGTGCAAGTCCAACAGACAGCAAATAATCTTTATCAATCAATCAAAATACGTGGAAACCATGTTGAAGAATTCTACTTTGCTGATTATCAGTCTATCAGAACTCCTGTGGATACTAAAATGAAGATTGGACTTGACCCTGAAGGCAAATCAGTGGATCAGACTCACTATCGATCAATGATCGGTCCACTTATGTATCTAACAGCCAATAGGCCTGACATTATGTTTGGTGTTTATGTGTGTGCCAGATATCAAGCTGATCCAAAAGAATCACATGTGAATGTAGTGAAGAGGATATTCAGATATCTAAAGGGCAAACCAGCTCTTGGGTTATGGTATCCAAAGGAAGGAGAATTTAATATTTATGCCTTCACAGACATGATTATGGAGGATGTAACTTTAAACAAAACTCCACCTATGGCGGTTGTCAATTTCTTGGTCCCAGACTAGTATCTTGGCAATGCAAGATACAAACCAATGTATCAGTGTCCACAGCAGAAGCTGAGTATATTGCAGCATCAGCTTGTTGCTCTCAAGTACTCTGGATTCAAAACCAGATGCTTGATTATGGTTTTAACTTCTTGCACACGCAAATTTACATTGACAACACAACAGTTGTTTTCATAAGTAATAATCCAGTTCAGCACTCAAAAACTAAACATATTGAAATTAGATATCACTTTTTGAGAAACTATGCTAAAAAGGGTTTAATCAAATTTATTCAAGTACCAACTGAAAAAATTAGCTGATTTATTTATCAAGGCATTTGAACCTAGTAGGTTTGAATTCCTAGTTCAGTCAATTGGCATGATTAACCTTGATTAAAATCATGAAAAACATCAAAAACATTAAAAACATGAGAAAATCACAAAAAGAAATCAATTTTGATGAAGAAAAGAATCTTGGAAAATGATATAATTACAGTCATTATATCATTCACTGTGCTTAATTTCAAAAATTGTAAGACTATCATGACTTACCAGATATGTTGGTGGGCTCAACTTGGAAGAGAATATACATGCAGTGATGAATTAAAATCTTATTTAATAGTGAAACACTCATCATAGAGTACATGTATGTATTGGCTTATCTGAGTGCATGCGTGTGTAGTAACCTAAACACACCAGGTAATGATACTTTATGAATCTCTTTCACCTACATCAATTTCATCTTTGTTTTGCTGAGCAAAGACCTGATGAAACATGCACATAGTGCAGATGTCCTGATCCAAAAGATTCCCAATGAGGAACCATCCAAATTGGATGAATCTACAAAAGCAATACATTCCAAGTGAATGAACAAAAGAATCCCATCATGGATCACCTTCCAAAGTGAAGTGAAAAGATCGTAATGAGGATTATCATGAAAAGGATCAAAGTAAAAGAATCCCAATGAGGATCATCATGAAAAGGATCAAAGTAAAAGAATCCCAATGAGGATCAGTGAAAATGAGTTCTCATAACTTAAGTAACCTGGTAAGAAAAGTTGTGAAAAAGTTCTACCATGCATTGTATAAGGATGGTTATCATTCCATGCTTATGTGTGTGAGGTACACATTAAATAATTAAATCAACCAAAACATGATAAAAATCATTTGTATCAAAATATCAACCTGGTATGAGTTTAAGAGGACAAACATACCTTCAATCTTCAAGTTCATAAACATGTCTATTTAATCATAAAGGATGCACATGTGTAATGTAAGACTGATATCATCCCAACAAAAGAGATAATTCTCTTCATTATTAATAAGCATAATAAAATCCAAAAAGTTTTTAATCTTTAAAGTTTCCATCCAAATGAGGATATAAACTTTAGGGGGAGTAATTTAAAATTTTTTGATAGATTAACTTACTTTCAAAACAAAACAAAAAAAGGATTTTGGTGTTGTTGCAAAAAGTCATACCATTATATCTCAGCTTATGCAGATTCTTAGAAGCATGAAAAGTCCAAGATCAGTCAAAATTGGGAAACTTGTATCACTTATGACATACAAGTCAATCCAAGCCAGAATTGACAACTTCAACAGTCAACTTCATAACAAAAATCAATCAAGGACAAGTCTTCATAAGATGAATAATCAATTAAATCACATTAACTTATGATTAAGTTCAAAAGTTAATGTAGGTAAGTGCATTGGTTAATGCGGGTGAAGGCAACCCATGCATATAACCAATGCGGGTAACGGTACATTTTCAAGTGCAACTAATATGGACAATGATTTTACTCTATCGCATTAGTGTATTACAAGTATCCATGAAAATTTGAAGTGTTAAAACCTATGCGGAACAATAATCTTTCTACCGCATTTGTCAATGCGGATAAAATAATTTTCAAGTGTTCATCCGCATTTGTCAATACGGATGAAATTTCCACTTCCGCATTTGTTTTATCTATCCGCATTTATGGATACACATCTTCAATGCTCATGTATGATCAAGCAAAGATAATTAAGTGATCAATATCTTGTAAATGAATGATGATCAAGTAAATGTGGATTTTATTCTATCGCATTTGCTACAGTTAGCAAATGCTGACAAATTTTATTCAACCGCAGTTGCTACAGTGAGCAATGCTGAATAAGTTTTGTCAACTGCATTTGTTACAATGAACAAATGCTGATGAACTTAGTTCTTCCACATTTACAATAGTGAACAAATCCGGATAGAATAAATCAAAAGTAACAAAACTTCCACATTTGCAACAGTGACCAAATGCGGAGTGTCAAAGCCCAAATTTGTCTTCCGTATTTGCTACAGTTAACAAATGCAGATGACCAAAAGTCAAAAGATTTACCATTTCGCATTTGCTATAGTGGTGACCGAACTTGCTCTTAAACTTGTAAAATCTTTCAAAATGCATTATTTGACTACTTAAAGGAATTTAAATGGGTCATTTAATACTTTTCAAATTTGAGAGACTTCATAGTGAGACGAACGCAAATACATAGTACACCCATGTCGATTATCTTCATCATAAACAACCAAAGATTTTTGTGTGATTCCACTCAACCTGTTCTTGTCATTGATTCTTAACCTACAGTTGCATCGAAAAACAAGGTGAAATTTCCAAGAAAATTCATCAAGACCCAACTTTCGGACTGTCAAACCTAAATCAAACAATGAACCGAATGATAATGAAGAACACAAAAACTCAAGCTATTGATTTAATATAATACACCTTTTTGACTTCAATGAACATGCAAATCAATAGAAATGTTACTCATCATGAAAATCTTCAAAGTCATGTTTGGTGTAAAAACAGAGCATGATGAACAAAGAAAATGTGTAACAAATCAAATAAAATAACATCTAATAAATGGTCCAATCATAGAAACTTTGATTGTTGAACAACAAATTCACCATTTGATGTAACAACAATGACACAGTAATGTTAAAAGTTCATCTGTGACCATTTAATGTCAAATTGATAAATGACACTCATGAGTTTTCATTAAAACTGACACACATGTCTTATATGCAGATCATATGGAAAATCTTTCATGGAGCAAGCTCCATAACATCAGGCGTTATTTAAACCCTCATGTACCAGAAGCTGAGGGACTTAGAGATATCATCGGATTCATCTCTACTACAAGGGTAGCTTATGCTATCACTGTTAGACCAACCATATATGAGAACTTCATACGATCTTTCTCGAACTCAGCTGAAGTTATTGAAGAAGATGGTGTTAGAACTCTAGTTAGGAGAATTGACAATGATCATACTCTAAGCATCACTAAAGACATTGTTAGAAGATGCTTGCACTTTGGTGATGATGCTAATGCAACTGTAGAGCTGGATGATGTTGAAATAACCACATTCTTTGCTGAGATTGGTTATGAAGGAGGATATGAAGCTAAACAAATTGTTAAAGGATTAGTTGATCTACCTTGGAGATTCCTAATTCACATGTTTTAGCACTGCCTATCCAAGCAAAAGACAGGATGGAATGATATTCCAATCACCACATCATCAGCAATCTGTGCTCTCTGCACTAACAGGCCATTCAATATGTCTGCCTATGTTTTCAATGGCCTGATTTCAAACATTCAAGAAGGGATAAGATACAAGTTCTTGATGTATCCAAGATTTATTTAGTGCCTGATCAATGAATCATTCCCTGATATTGCTAATGAGGGACCAGTGCTTGATATTCCTCATTATGATGCAAGATCTTATAAATACATTAAGAAGAGGGATCTAAGAAACTTTTATAGTGGGGCTCACTCACCTTTTCTTCCATGGATGATTCAGCAGATAAATCAAGAAGTTCAAGGACAAGAACAAATACAACAACCAACACCACAACAAACACCACAACCAACACCACAACAACACCACAACCATCACCACTACCATCAACACAACCAACACCTCAACCATCACCACAACCATCACCACAACAACATCACCACCTCATCAATCACCAATACTACCGTCTCATCAATCACCAACATCACCATACCAACCTCTACCCACCAATGATTACCCTGCTGAATTTGGAGGATCAACTAGTGCTTCTAAAGCATCCAAATCATCTTCAGATGAGGAGGATCAACATACTCAAATGCCTGCAAAGAGAACAACTTCTGAGACTACTCCATCAGAAAGCTTTGCTGAATCTAACACAAACAGGCCTGATGAAAAGGATAGGTTGATATCTTAGCTCCTACAAAAGGTTGAAAGGATGGAAAGAATATTGAATAGGAGGGCTAGAATCATTGATGATAGGATTCTAGAGCTTGATGAAAAGGAGCAGGAGTTAAAAGAGCCTAAAGAAAAACATGAAGCTGAAAAGAAGGAGAAAGAGAAAGAAACTGAAAACTTAAATGTTGCACTCAATCATTCAAGAGAAGAAGTGAGTGGCCATGTTGATACTCTTGCCATTAAAACCATTGCTATGGAAGAACAAGAGAATATTAATGAAGAACAAACTGAAATCATATCAAATCTCCAAAGTCAAGTTGAAACTCAATCTAAAAGGATCTTTGAACTTGAGTTGTTGACTGAAATTCAAAGAAGTGTTGTGACTGGAGAAACTAAAAATGATGAAGAAAAGGTTATTGATGATGAGAAACAACCTACTTCTGATGATGATGAACACGGAGAAGGAGAAAGCCAACCAAAGAATGAGGAACAAAGCTTAGAAATGGTGCTTTATTCTAGGCAAATCAGAGGCCACTCAGACCGAGAAAAATGAATTTGAAGAATTGATCAGTGCTATGGATAGTTTTTCTTCAGAAGAATTCATAATAGATGAAGATCTTTAGGACTTGGTTGCAGACCAAAAGACCACTTCGGAACCTATTGTAGTCATTCCCAAATCTCCAGTTCCATTGGAGAAAGAGTTGAGCATGCAGATTGTACCTATTGTGGTTATGTCAGATGAACAAAAGAAAAGATAAGAGAAATATGGGAAAAGGAACAAGAAAAGAATGAACAAGAAAAAGAAAAAGGGATGATGATCAAGAAAATATACAAGAAGAGGTTGAAAAATTGCCTGAGGAAATGAAACAAGCTGAATTCTCTTCTGGTCCCCCTCTTCAAACATATACCAGAAAGAGGAAATACTTATTAGAAAAGGCTAAAGGAAAAAGGCCAATGTAAGAAGATGAACTAGCTAAGAAAGCCAAACCAGATGACCCAAGAAGTCTTGCTGCACTAGCAGAATTCCTGGAGGAACATGAAAAAGCTGAGGCACAACTGAAGAAACTGTATTCATAGATTTGGAAGAAGGAGAGATAGCTTGAGGATATGATGCTGAAGAGGATGTTCATATGGACAGTCCTATGAAAACAGAACAACCAGTGGAAGAAATGGTGTCAAAAGCCCAATTGATGACTTAATTATAAAGCAATGTTTTTGATCAATCAAGGGTATGGTCCAGATAAAGTTTTTGGCATGACATATGAAGAAATGAAAGAAGAAGAAAAAAAGTGAATAAGCTACTAGATCCAAATGTAGAAACAGAGTATGAAAAATCAATCACCAAAGACATTCTAGTGCATAAAGAGTCTTCTATGAAGAACCAACCACAACTGTGTATGAAAGACCATTGTCAAGAAAGGTTCCCTTACCTAAACTATCATCAATGAAGAAATCACCCCAACTTCTGATCCACTATTTCCTTATCCTTATAGCATGTCAGATAAGGGAATGAAGGATCATCTTTCAAGCCAAGATTCACAAGAAGAAAGATTGGAAATATGAAGACAAATTCATTAAGGACTGCTACTCTTCAAATAATCAATGAAAAGAAAGACATGCTCAAAAGGGTAGAAGAAGAAATCCTGAACAAGAAGCCAAGATCTATACTAACTGCTCAACACATGATGCTAAATCAGAAAGATCAAGAACTGTTGGCTCTTGTGGTTTACAAATACCCAGAATGGTTTGCAGAACCCTCTCAGATGAAACTACAAGAAGGATTAACAACTGCAGAGTTAATTAGAGGGGTGTCTACTTCCAAAGGCAATGTTGATAAGAAAATAATTCCTGGAAGTATGATAGCATGTGGAACATGTTCATGGTAAAAAGAATCTCAGGTTTGGTGCAATTCTTTACTGAGTACTCAACTATAGTAAATGCTCTGGAGATCCATGATTTAAAAGAACTAGCTCAACTGGAACTGATCAATC
The DNA here is from genome assembly GCA_025506515.1 of Flaveria trinervia. Taxonomy (NCBI): domain Eukaryota; kingdom Viridiplantae; phylum Streptophyta; class Magnoliopsida; order Asterales; family Asteraceae; genus Flaveria; species Flaveria trinervia. The sequence goes on from CM046456.1 coordinate 45,415,414, forward strand.
ATTCAGCTATGTTTAGAGGATATGAATTTGAAAACATACTCAAAATGTTCAGAAGGACTGATAATTTCAATTCATTAAAGACTGTTTGCATGAGGAAAGATAAGTCTTTTATTAATCCTCTTGAGAAGAAGAAGAACATACAAGCTGAAGAAGTTGTGTTCCCTTAGTTGAAGGTGAAACCAACATAAGCTTTGAAAAGAAAAATGGTGTTTGGTACTCATTCCTCCAACCCATCTCAAATGTGTATTATTATGAGATGGTGATTGAAAGGAAGTGGGGAGGAAAGGAGGGTGCTGAAATAAGATTATTTAGTGGATATGAAGTAAGACTGCTTAATGAATCTTACATTCACTATATCTATACAAGACACTTTAGGGAAATCAACAAGCTAGGTGAACAAGATATGCACTTCTTCCTAAAGTGCATCAAGTTGCTGAAATTAGCCTATGATCACATCAATACAAAAAGAGATAAAAGAAAGAAAAGAAGACACCCTTGCAACTTGGGAATATTGTGAAACTTGAAGTGGATGTGGGTGGAAGCTTGCTAATTCACATAGATGGTCTTTCTACTATTTCTATTTAGGAACCTATTTCATTGAAGAAGTTATCAATAGAAGCCATCTACAACATGAGCAAAATGAAGATACATGTGCTGAGTAGGGACATAATGTCAGAAGCAACAAATTTTGTCAACATGATCAAAGCTATTCTGGATCCAACAAAAGCTAATTTTTGCTTCCTCCACAAGACCGAGCAGAATCTTCACAACATCAATCACCTCCCAAACATTAAAGAACATAGGTTGTATAATACTTAGGGGGAGTATTGTTGCACCCTGAAAGGATCATACATGCCAATTCAATGGGTGATTTGATGGTTGCTTTGCTAGAATCCCTCAAGTCCAAGAACAAATGCGGATGAAGATCCTGCTCAGAAAAACCAAGTGTGTCTTCCGTATTTGTCAATGCAGAAGACATAAAACAAATACGGACAAGTATTTGTTCTTTCGCATTGACTAATGCGGAAGACGAAGAAACAATACAAACAAGACTTTGTTCATCCGCATTTGACAAATGCGGATGACCGAACAAATGCGCATAAGTATTTGTTCATCCGCATTAACCAATGCGGATGACCAACATACTAATGCGGATGATCAAGTGAAGAAATGTTGATCAAGTTAACTCATCCGCATTTGTCAATGCGGATGAACAAACAAAGATGCGGATCAAGACTTAGACTAGTTCTGATGTAATAGTTCAGGGGTAGTTTAGTCATTTTGTGAAAGGCATCTTGTCTGCCTATAAATAGAATAGATAATCTCGTACATGAGGCGACTGTGAATAGAGAGAGAACTTTTGTTGTCATTTATTCTCTATAATCAATCAACTTTCATATTTAATACAAAAGCATTTATGAGTATATTTCTTGCATTGAATATTCTTTGATTGTTTGTTTCCGTCACTCAATCATTACTTGATTATCATATTTGATTCACAATAAGAATCTCAATCTAACTTACCCAGTCAATCAGATGTATTATGATTGTTCATATCACAGACTGAATAATATTTGTTGAAATAAAAATTTTTGGTTGAGTGGTTGTTCATATCACAGATAGAGCAGTATTGATTATAAAAGCATTTTTATGTCTTATGATTGAACATATCACAAATGTCACAATACATTTGTTTGTTGCTTGAATCAGATTTTCATTTGTGTGTCTCAGCTGATTTTTCTCATTTGCTGCTAAGCCACTTTTTGTTGCTTAGGGGATGAATCAAAATCAGCCTTTTTGTTTGGGTGACCTAACTTGATTTTATCCTCATTGGTTTCAATATAAACATCAGGTTTGTTTTGAGGATTGGTCACTTGTTTTACTATAGATTTTGGTTCCATAGTTTTAGTTCGATTTCCTGATTGAGTGAGACAGATTCAGGCATGACAGTGTAGTTGTCATTGTATGGTGGAGGACATGAGTTATACCTAATCCCCGACATGTCCTTTGGATCCTTTTGAGAATCAAGCATCTTCATCCTTTGGATCCTTTTGAGAATCAAGCATCACTAGAGATCAAGGGGGTCAAGATATGTACTTCTAGAAAAACATACTTGACCTTCCTCTGCATGATCTCCATGACATGAGAAGAAACTTTGACAATCTGAGGAATCCTGACCAACTGATGATGAAGGGAATGGTCTTGATTCGGATGAGGACTGTCAATAGATGAAGATCAAGATTCAAAGTTATCCTTTAGTTTTTGTAGCATCAGCTTAGAGGGAGTTTGTAAGCGTTACACTTAGAGGCTAATGCAACCAATATCTCTTAGCATGCACATGTGAAGTATAAGGAAAGTTACTTTGGAAGATTTGTTACAACTCAATGAAATTCACTAAGTATTAAATCTTCTGAAGCCAAAAGACCAATTATTTCAAAGTCAAATTTAAAGTCTTCTGAAGCCAAATATGAAGTCTTCCAAAGCTTGAAGACAAAGTCTTCCAAAGCCAAGAGACTAATGTATTCCAAGACAGAGAAGACATGCCTTCTCTGACATGCTTTTGACAAAAGTTGAATCACTTCCCGCTACCATCTCTGAAGACTCACCAACTTATACAAGTTGGTGAAAAGTCCATATTTTTGTCAATTATAGATTAAGGTCTTAGAGTCAGTAACTTCTACCTTTATACTTTTATTCTTTTTGTAATAGATAAGGATGTGAGCTATGACATGTTATAATCACTAGTCAAAAGGTAATCTGTCTTTTGACTTTACATTGATCTTGTTGTCCAAATTAGTGTTCTAGCTGGCCTTCAAAGTATGGCTGACTATAGGATGTAGTATAAAGTATTTCAAGTACCAGTCATTAGAACCAAGCTTTGTAACACTTTGTAAAAGCACTTGAGAACAATATACATCATTCTTGAAAATCAAATACTTGTGTTCTTGTTATGTTCTTTACTTGTATTCTTTGTTCACTTTAAGTTGGTTTTCTATTTGATCTGTTAAATGTTCGAAGTCTCTCTAACATTGTGAAATTGTTGCATTGACCCCCTTTACTGGTCCTACAAGTCGGTGTGTTGATTATTATGTTTTTAAATGTGTATCGGATTGCGTTTCTGGCATGTTCACAAGTTATGACTAAATCCATTGTTTTTATTAAATTTCATTTGTGCATTAAGTTTATGAGTAATATTCTACTGAAAAAACATCAACTACTTTATTTAAGTGGTTTTATATATTTTTATGATTTTTTCTAATTATTAGGCCGATAACTATTTTATGTTAATGGTAAAGCTTGTAAAGTTTTCTGGAAAACTCTATAACAACAAATATTTAGTTTTTAACTTATTTTTATCATTATTAAACCATTGGTTACTGGAAATTTGGCTCTTAAGTTACTTTTGTTAGTTTTGGAGTTTTAACGCTAACGATTCATGTTTTTGGGTTTGAGTTGCTTTTGATTAACTTTTAGTCATATATCTCTTTAATACTTATTATCATTCTTAAGTTATGTAGTTTTCACCAATATTGCTCCTAAACTTGTTTTTACCATTTTTTACTATTTTCAATTGTATAACTTTTATATATTATTTACTAATCAAATAAATTCTAAAATTAAGAATCTTAATTTATAGACATTTCTTAATATTATAAATCTAATAGAATTTTTATATAATCAAAATTTTATTATGTCATTTTTCTCATATGGCTCGGTTAGTCTCGTTAAGTACCCGTTAAGTCTCGGTTTTTGTGCAATGAGTATTTTAGTTTGAATTTCCCTTCTCAATAATATCTATATGATAAATAATATGTAAATACCATATATTTTTGTAGATTAAGTCCTCAATTTGATTTCTTGTATTTTCACAAACTTTAATATAGTTCTAAACTTTACATTATTTATAAAATGCAAATGTCTATTTATAAGTTATGAAAATTTATTTTTAGCTTTAGTTAAGTAATTTTAGCTTCCAAAACTATTTAAATTATACTTTATAATTTTAGATCACATACTGTTATATTTTTGTAAAAAAACAAGTTTTTCAGGTGAAGTAGTTTTACTAAAACTAGGTTTGTGACCAAGGGGGGTTATGAGAAGCTTTTGTATCTTTAAGCTACTGAAAAATAAATGTTTTAGTGGTTCATAAGAATTTGGGGTGTCGTGAGGTTTTTCGTTCCCCTAACGTGATGATATGCGACATTTTGCATGTTTCCGGATTTCAATGGGCTACCTTGAGGTTACGGTTGAACAAATGAAGTTTGAGAGCTGAAATGAGGCTTCAGATGTCAAGAGAAATATGTCCAAAATGAGGTATAAGACCATTTTTTAGGATGAAAGGAATGGATGATAGAAACTTGATATAATACAAAGGTGCGCGTGCATGAGTGGATTTACCTTAGCTTGTTTGAGTTGATTATTCCTTTTGCTTGGCTCAACTCTTGGCTCCTCAGCTGAAGTTTCGATGATTATTGAGTATAAGAGTATGAGAGATATGTTAGGGAGAGAATGGAGGTTGTTTAGTGAATTTGTGAATTGAATAAAGTGGAAATGGAGATTGTATGTGGGGGTTTTTACCAAGAGGTCTTGGGGAAAGGTGTGGGCCTTACTTTTCTTGTTTATTACAAGTTTACGCATGGGTTTTGTGAAAATTTTGGTCAAGATTACAAGTTATTAGGATATGATAGGATTGTAGGTTCATCCATGCCATGCATGGACTTGGATTGGGCTGGAAGGAAGTTCCCCAACAATGCAGCCAGTGCAAAGTTTGGATTGGATAAAAGCAAAGTCAAGTGTTAAAACTGTATCTTGATGGGCCACTTTAAAAGGGAGTGCAAGGCACCAAGAAAAAATGTGGCCAAGCACAATCCAGACCAAACTACACTAACAAAGCCACCCAGAATGAGAAGACAAAGCAGGAGGCTACAGTTGTTGTTGAAGAATGAGGCTTTGACAGGAGGATATCAAAGTGGATGAAGATATGATTGTTCCACTAGAGGATATCAAAATGGATGAACGGCTCAATTATGTGGAGCAGCCAGTGCCAATCATCGATCGAAAAGAGAAGAGACTGAGGAATAAAGTGGTTCCTCTTGTGCGTGTACAGTGGAAGCACAGGAAAGGATTTGAGTCTACGTGGTCCTACAACTTAGAAATGACCTATGATCTTGAGTCCTTAAATATCCTAAAAGGTGATTTTAGAAAGCCTGAAAATGACTATAAACTAAAGATAAAGGACTTAGATAAAACCATTTCAGTTCAAAAACATGAGCACGCCAACTATTGGACTCAGATCAAGGATCTCATAACTAAGTTGACTGAATGCCAGGCTGAGCTTGTGATCAGCAAAGCCAAGGCAAAAAAATGTGTTCTTGAAGAAAAGACCTTCAAGAACATGATATCCTCATCCCTCCATGCCAAGGTGTGTTATCAAAATAAGCAGGGACTGGGTTCTAGTGAGATAGCTCCTCCACACACAATCTTGTCTGTAAGATCACCTAGGTGTGGAACTTATGAAGATGAGCTTCCTCTCATAGACCCCTTGAGTGAAGAGGATGAAGAAGTGATAGTGAAGAATTCCTCTGAGAAGAGTAAAAAGGATGCATTTAAGAAGGGTCATTATCCTTTTGAGGAGAACAAGAAGACTATGATGACCAAGTCTATGAGGAAGAACTTGATCAGAGAGAGCAAGAGAAAAGCTAGGAAGGCTCAAGAGATCAAGGCCACTTTTGACTCAAAATAGAATAGGTTTTTATCTCTGCAGGGTTTGAAGTGGTTAAGACTGAAAACATCAACCTAAACTCCTCTACAAAGAGTTCTGGTTCATGTTCAAATCATCTCAGCACCAAGAAGAAGGCTGATCTGCTATGTACCACTGCTACACAGCCTAGACCATCCAACTCCAAGCACAGTTTTCAGGCCAAAAGGACTATCTCATCATCTGCAAAGATGAAGGTGGAGAAGGGATGTGATTAAAATCAACCTTGTTCTCGAAAGAAGGTTCTTAGGAAGAAAAAGGTGGAATGTGTCATGTGTGAAAGTGCAGGATCGATGTTTGTCACTAACACTTATGTTTTTCTCTCAAACTCACCTAGAACAATACTCAGGTTGAGATAGAATCAGTAAGAGTTTATCACAATATATAAAGTAAATAAAGAACACAGGAAGTAATTTTCAAGGTACTTTTATATATGCTTCTCAACTCAAAATACAGGACTCTTACAAGCAGTTGTGTTGTTATAAGTTACAAGGAGAACCTATATATAATATTACCTATAGCTGGATATACTTTGATACTAGCTGGGATTTTATAGCTAAAGTCTATACTACAAGACTAAAGTTTAAGGTATCTCGGATAAAGTCTTATCTGAGATTTGGTAGTCAGGACATGTCCCTGACTTACCTTTTGTCACCAACTAAAGTTGGTAACATGTACTATCATGAAAAGGTGAATAGTGGAATAAAGTAAGGTCAACTGCATGGCTCTTTAGGAAGAAGCCATACAGTATCAGAGGTCTGCAGCGGAGTTTCAGAGACCATACTTGTGTCCACTGGTTCATAGCAATGTCTTCCGAAGGTTAAATGGTTTTGGAAGAGTAAGTACTTCCGAAGCCACTTATACTTCGGAAGATGCTGCTTCTTCCAAGGCTTGTAGACTTCTTCTTTTCATCATACTTCGGAAGTGGTCTTCAGTTTATTCTTCTAAGGCTTGAACTTCGAAAGTATTCATTTGACTTCGGAAGTAGAGTTTTGTCTTCTGAAGTTGATATTTCACTTTGTCTTCGGAAGAACTCTACAACCTTCGGAAGTTCCATGCTATGCTTCGGAAGCCTTTGCATTCAGTACCAAAATTATCTAAGTGACTTAGTTTTGGTTGCATTAGCCTTCTTCTTGATCCAACAAACTCCCCCTAGGCTGATGCTACCAAAACTTCACTTGTTTTTGCTTCTCAAAACTTTCAGCACCAAGGAGATTAAATATTTGTCTATCTCCTTGTTCTTCCCTGATGTGGTACTGAGAAGTTTGTACAGATCCTTGGTGGACAGGAAATCCAGTCTGTCACCTTGGATAACATGTACCCTCTGTTGTTGCCCTTTGAAAAGAGTTAGTTGATGGGAACTATAATCATATTCCCATCTAACTATAGGTTCCAATTCTAGACCCTCCACCATCTGTAGAAAGGCAGCACCTTTGGTGGGAGATCTTTCCTTGTGTTCCTGTCTTCTCAACTTCCACTCTTCTTCAATATTTGCTTTTACAGTTAGCTTAGTTAAATGAAGACTGCTGAGATGATTTCTGACGAGTGCAGCAGTTTCAGAGTTGGAGGGAACTTGAAGATCCGTCTACATAGGTAATGTTAACGGAGTCTTCTACACAGGAGACTTCGCTCAAAGTAGTGCAATTAGTGAGCTTCATCTTGATTGCCTTAAACTCCTCAAGGGAGAGATGTTGAGAAGGCTGAAGGGATGGTTTGGATGGTAATTGGGTAGGTTTAGGTTCAGAGGTTCTGGCTAGTGTTTTGGGTTGGATAATGGGATGTTTAGGTGGTTAAGGTGAGGGAGTAGTAGTGGGTAGTGATGTGGGTTCAGGGGTGAAAGGTTCAGGTTGTGGTTGGGTAGAAGCAGTGAAGGTCATCCCTTTTACCCTTCTATACATCTCTTTCATTTTCCCCATTCGGATGTCAGCCTTAATTTCACTAACAATCCGTTGGAGTGTCATTTCAGACATAGGACCCACCTGCCTACCAGAGAAGCCATGAGCCTGAAGATTGTCCTTCATCCAGGCTTTCTCAATAAGCTTCTTGGAGGCAGTGACCCTACCCTCTTCTTCTTTCTTCTTCTTCTCTCTGGCCTTTTCTTTTGCAGCCTTCTTCCTTTCTTTCTCCATTTGATCCTGCTCTTTGTTGTAGAGCCAGAGGATCATATCATCGTTGTGTGGAGAGAGTTCTTGAAGATCAAAGCCTCTGGAGAGTAGGAAGTTTATCCTGTCTCTCCTCAGCTGCAATCAGTCTCCTTCTATTTCTTTTCCTTTACCTCTAAGGCCAACCTGGCTTCTTCTTCAAGTCTCAGCCTGGTTGCCTTCTCCAGATCCATTAACTCCTCTAATGGTAGCAGGAGTGTTTCTTCATTGGCAGCTCCCATTTCAATGAGTTGGTCAATGATCTGCTCTCTTCTTTTATTAATGACAACCTCCTGATTGGGTGCAGCTGCTTTTGTGTTGGCAGCTAGCAACTTCTCCGTCTGAAGTCTTCCTTTGTTCTTAAGTTTCTCAATCTTCTCCTCTTCCTGAAGCTCTTCCGCAGTCATCTTCCTTTTTCCTTTATCCTTTGAAGATCCTGACTGTGGTGGTTCTTGGAGAGATGTTTCTGATTGTGAGAGAGTCAGAGATGGTGTCTGAGATGGAGGTGCAATTGGAAAGTCCTCACTGCTCATTTCAGATGCCATTTCCAGGATAGCATCTGTGATGATCAGTTCCTTAGACATTTTGAACAGTCCTTCCGCAGCTTCCATTTCAGCTTCGGAAGATTCAGCTTGTTCTTCCGAGGCTTTAACTTTAGCTTCGGAAGTTAAAGGAGATGCAGATTCTATCCCAACTGTTTCAGTTGCTGGGCCATCAGTTCCCATTTCCCCTTCAAATTGAATCTTAGGTTCCATGAGGACCTTAGGTTGACCAACTTCTTCCACAGTGATAGAAGGTGCAGTCAGCCTTTGAAGCTCTTCTGCTCCAAAGTAGATCACTGCAGCATCATGGCTTGGCTGCTCAAAGGAAGATCTTAACAAAAACTTTGTGAAGAGTCTGTAGAGATCATTGAGCATCCTTGGATCAATCTGAAGAGTGACTTGAGATGTTTCAGGCACCGAGATGATGGGAGAGGAAGATGTTGAAGTGGAAGGTTGGCTCTGTGGTTCCTTGTGTGTTTGTCTTTGAACATTCTCCCCCTTTTTGGTAGCATCATCTTGAGAGCTAGATGAGCTGGAGGAGAAAGTCAGGGAGACCTGAATAGGTACATGCCTAACAGACCTCTCTGTTTGTTTCTCAGCTAGTTGAGCCTTGAGATTGTCAATCTCAAGTTGTGAGTGGCAGATCTTGCCTCTAAAGTCCTAACTTGAGATTCCAGGTTTGAAACTTTAGAAAGAAGATCTTGAATGAGGAGTTGCATGCTTCCCTCATCTTCTTTTGAAGAATCACGGGGAGATGAGGTAACATACCTAGTATGTTCACCCTCACCACCAGATGTGGTTTCTTGGCACCCTAGTTTCCCATGCTCAATGATGTCTCTTTCAGAGTCATCAAAGGGCTCGGTTGTCGTAGATTCAGTCTGAGAAATGTTACCACTATCCACAAGGTCCATTGAGGCACCTTCTGTAGTGGCAGCTAATCTACATGAGTCCCCTCCACATCAGTAGGACTCACCTCAGTTGTTGGTTGCTGATGGGGGCTAGAGATAAGGGATTTCTCCGGGCTTTGTTGATCTTGGAGAGGGTGTTGTAGATCATCTTCATTTCCATGGAGAGATGTTATCTCTTCATCAGTTTTAAACAGAAGGTCAGTGAAAGATAGGATGGGTAAACCTACTGACCCAGGACTTTGGTCAATGTCTACACACATTGAGCCTCTGGTGGGGCTGTCCTTTGTTGGCTGTTCAGGGGAGTATAGAGACTCACCCTAAGGGCTTTTAGCTTGGGTTGTGGGCTCATGGGTCTAAGACTGAGGAGACTCAAGACCCAAATTGAGGTCAAAAGAGAAGGATAGAGAGACCCCTGACTGAGTGGGAGCCCATGTTTCCACTCTAGTCTTTTGGATTGAACAAGAGGGGCTTGTTCAATCAGAGTAGATTGAACAAGGGTTCGTTTGGGGCGTCTCTGATAAGTGATGGTGATGGGTGGAAAAGGTAGTGTTGGCATTGTGGGGGTAGTTGTTGGTGTGGGTTCATCACCTGTGGGGTTAACAGGGATGTCACCAGGAGCCGTTGGCTCAGTCATACCTGGAAGAAGTGCAGTATCTCTTCCAGTGAAGTTGGTGGACACTCTCTTCAAAGTCTTGAAGATTGCCGGCCTCATTTGAGGAGCAGTCAGAGCAGTTGCACAGACAAGCTTACTCTGCTCCAGTTCGCAGTTGATTATGTGCTGGAGAAACCTGGGATACATGAAGAATGTGTCCTTCTGAAGATTTCCCATGAGGTTAGTCAGCACAAATCTTGAATAGTTGAAGCAGAGGCATTTCACCAATCCATGAACAAGGCACCCAAGTTCATATGGGATTTGATCCCATCCCCCAGATTTATTCGACAAGCTGTGAAGAACCACATGTAGCAGGAACTTCCATTTGTACGAGAAGTTAAATTTGTAGATAGCTGACCTGCTAACGTCTCCACCATATCCCATTTGGAGATAAGAATGTCCAAATCTGCTTTGGGGAATTCCGTTGGAGCGCCCTTATCATGAAGCTCTAGATGCTCCCTGATGATATGTTCAGAAATGACCAACTCCTGGCCACAGATGCTCGATCAAATGACACGAACCCCATTTAGGGTTTCAATCTGACCATTTGCCCAGAATTCAGACATATGTTTGAGTAATTGTGGGTTTTACAGTCAGAGCGGTGTAATAAGAAGATTGGGTTAGAAAGGAGATGATATCTGAGAAGGCAGCATCTCTTGAAGAATCAAGAAGTGCGACTTGGTTGTGCAAATGGTTGAAGGCCATTTGGAAAGTTGAATGGAGATGATTTGAGCTGGTAAAGTTGAGTAGGAGGAATTTCTAGGGCTATAAATTTGCAAGTAAGAGAGTGAAAGTAAATAGTCGAGATTATTTAAAAGATTTTGGAATGGTGGTAATGGGGTTAGGATAAGGTGATGTGATGGTTTAGTGGATGAAATGACAGTGGCGATAAGGTTAAAAATCAGTTAAACAATCTGACATCATTAACAAAATCTTTGCTTTTTACAGTTGGGGCCCAAGAAATTTACGTTACACAGTGAAATCTCTCTTCCGAGTGTAAAACATTTCTGAAGGTAACTTGTCTTCCAAAGGCAATTCTTACTTCCGAAGCCAAAACTTTGCTTCCGAAGGTTAGAGTTGCTTTCGAATAGAGAGTTTGTAAGTTTCGGAAGTAGATCTGATATACAATCAATCGCTTCATCCGAGACCAAAAAATCTTCCGAGAAGAAAGTTATCCTTTGAGAAATTTTGCTTCGGAAGATATGAGAATGTCTTCTGAAGGTTAATCTCTCTTTGGAAGGAATTTACACTTAGAAAATTTTAAAGAGAATTCTTGTAACAAGGCTTAAATTGTATTGACACAAGACTTACATATTAAAAAGGTTTTCAAAAGAGATCGATTAATCAATGTTTATCATCCCAATAGCTGTTATGAGATACTTAAACCTTTGTTCATCAAAAGCTTTGGTAAACAGATCAGCATATTGTTCATTTGAATCAACTTTGATTAACCTGGTTAGATTTTTCTCATGAATATCTCTAATGAAATGATACCTGATGTCAATGTGCTTAGTCTTGGAGTGCTTCACCGGATTTTCAGTAATGGAGATAGCACTTTTGTTGTCAATATGGATAGGAGTACTCATAAAGCTGAATCCATAGTCTAGCATCTGATTTTGAATCCATAGCAGTTGAGACAGCAGCTAGCAGCAGCAATGTATTCAGCTTCAGCAGTTGATGTAGAGACACAAGATTGTTTCTTGCATTGCCATGAGATGATCCTTCCACCAAGAAATTGACATCCTCCTAATGTTGATTTCTTGTCAATATTGCAGCCTCCATAGTCACTGTCAGAGTATCCATAAAGATTGAAATCCTTGTTTCTGGGATATCAGAGACCTAGTTTAGGTGCTCCTTTGAGGTATCTGAGGATTCTCTTAACAGCAGCCAGGTGTGACACCTTAGGAGCAGCCTGATATCTTGCACAAATGCAAGTAGCAAACATGATATCAAGTCTACTTGCAGTTAGATACATCAGAGAACCAATAATTTCCCTATACTGATGTTGATCAGTATCCTCCCCCTCAAGGTCAGGACATAGATTATGGTTTCTTGGTATGGGTGTCTTGGCAAGCTTGCAATCCTTCATTTCAAATCTTTCTAAGATGTCAGAGACATATTTAGATTGATTAATGAAGAACCCTTCCTTCAGTTGCTTTACCTGAATTCCAAGAAAAAAGTCCATTTTTCCCATGGAGCTTATCTCAAACTTCTTCTTCATAATGCTCTCAATGTCCTTGCACATTTGGTCATTTGAGGAACAAAATATAATGTCATCAACATAGACTTGTACGAGCAAAATGTCCTTTCCAGACTTTCTGATGAAGAGAGTCTTGTCAATGGTACCTCTAGTATAGCCATTCTTCAGAAGAAACTGAGACAAAGTCTCATACCACAGCCTAGGTGTTTGGTGCAGCCCATATAGAGCTTTATCCAATTTGCACACATAGTTGGGGTGCTATGAATCTTCAAATCCTAGAGGTTGGTATACATAAGCTTCCCTGTCTATATCCCCATATAGAAAAGCACACTTGACATCAAGTTGGTATACTGTGAAGTTCTTGGATGCAGCATAAGCAAGGAAGATCCTAACTGCCTCAAGTCTTGCAACTGGTGCGAAGACATCAGTATAATTGATTCCTTCCTCTTGAGTGTATCCTTGAACCACAAGTCTTGCCTTATTCTTGATGTTCAAGCCTCTATCGTCTCTCTTATTTCTGAAAACCCATTTGGTGCCTATAGGTACTTGACCAGATGGTAGCGGACATAGGTTACATACCTTCTGTCTCTTGAATTGAAGAAGCTCCTCTTGCATCGATTCAATCTAGCTACTATCTTTCAAGGCATCTTCTACCTTCTTGGGTTCCATCTAAGATAGAAAGCATGAGTACAAGCAGACATTCCCTTGATGAGTCTGTCCTCTTGTTCTCACACCCTCAGTGACATTCCTATGATGTTCTCAGGTGGATGAGTGTTGTAAATCCTAAGACAAGGAATCACTTCCAGTTACAGAGATAGATCCAGGTTAGACATATTCTGCTCAGGAACTAGAACACTCTGTCCAGCTGTCGTTTCAAAGTCATTCAATGAGGACTGATTGAGTGAATGAGAAACATCATCAATAGTTGGCTGTGAAGTAGTATTAACAGTTCCATGTTCCTTCAAAATACTACCTCCTTCTGCCTGGTGTTGTGGTGGATCACCTGATGAGTTTTGAGGCTCAGTAAGTGACTCACTTGTTGAAGCTTCACTATTCCTTGATATAGTTAGACTGTCGGATCTGTGAATAGTGGAAGCTTGATGTATTGCAACACTTGGAGAATTTGGTCTAGGTCTGGGAAGCTCAAACAGTTGATCATGAGCAGTAGCATCAGCATCATTTTAAGCACCTATTCCAACTGAAACATTCTCACAAGAGGGTTTAGAATAGTTTGGAAACAATTTTAAATCAAAGATGTGATCAGGTCCATTCCCCCTAACACAAGGAGTGTGCTCATTAACAACTATATTGGATGACTCCTCAAATTGTTGATTCTTAATGTTGTATACTCTGTAAGCTTTGGAGCTAGAAGAGTATCCAACAAAGATAGCATCATCTGACTTTTCAGCAAATTTTGCTAAATTGTCCTTTGTGTTAAGTATGGTACACATGTTGCCAAAGGACCTTAGAAAGCCAATGAACAGTGGCCTCTTGTTCCATAGCTCATAAGGGGTTTTTCCATGGGGCTTAACTACAAGAACTCTATTCTGCATATAGCATGCAATGCTGACTACCTCTGCCCAGAATGTTAGAGGTAGCTTTGAATCAGCTAACATAGTTCGAGCAGCCTCAATAACTGTCCTATTCTTCCTCTTAGCAACACCATTTTGTTGAGGAGTTCTGGAGGCACTATATTGTCTGGCAATCCCTTTTGAGTTACACAATGAGTCAAGAACAAAGTTCTTAAACTCAATCCCTTGATCACATCTAATTATTTTAACCTTGTGGTCAATTTGATTTTCTATTTTAAGAATAAAAGATTTTAATGTTTCAGCAGTTTCATCTTTAGTTCTTAAAAAGAATACCCATGTTAATCTTGTAAAACCATCAACTATCACAAGGCAATATGATTTCCTTCCAATGCTCATTATACTTGTGGGACCAAAAAGATCCATGTGCAATAAGTGTAATGGATTAGTGATAGAGTTAACACATTTGGATTTATGAGACGTCCTGTATTGTTTCCCTTTCAGGCATGCAACACAGTTGTCTTTGCAGAAAAACTCCTTTTTAGGCAAACCATGTACCAAGTTATTTTTAGCCAATTTATTCATTGTCTTAAAATTTACATGACACATATGTTTATGCCACAGTGTTGACTCATCACTATCAGCTTTGGAAAGAAAGCATGATACTTCACCCATTGGGGAAGCATTGGTCATATCAAGCTTGTACATATCCCCTTTCCGGGGAGATCTAAGAAGCACCAATTCCGGAGGAATTGTCATCCCTGGTTTGAGGATAATGCACTCATGTTCTGTGAAAAGCATTTGGTGCTTTTGATCATAGAATTGAGAAACACTTAACAGGTTGTGTTCAAGCTGCTTGACAAAGTTAACTTTGTCAATTGTTAACATACCATTGGATATACTCCCTCTGCCAGAAATATATCCTCCGGCCTCACCTCCAAACTGGACAAGACCTCCATCATATTGTTGAAATTGTTGAAGGAGAGATCTGTTCCCTGTCATGTGCCTGGAGCATCCACTATCTACAATCCATACATTATTGTTCTTGTCAAATGGATGTTCCTGCACATAAGATGAGATTTCAGTTTTGTTTGGAAACCCAAGCTTTATTGGTCTTGGTTTCTTCCAAAGATAATGACATGAGTGAACCAAATGATATGCATGGGGGTTCAACAGAGGTCTTTGAAGAAGAGGTTTGGGATGCAGCATCTTCCTTAATCTTCCAGTCCACCCTTGGCTGATCTTGGAGGATGAACTTGTTGAAGCTTTTGCAGCATGGTTTTCTTCCGAAGCTTCTTTCTTTTCAGAAGAAGTCCTCGCGACCTTTTCTTCCGAAGCAGTCTTCTTCTGGGATGGTTTCAAGGGAGCTTTCTTGTTCTTCCAAACCTTAGTAGCTTTTGCTTCCGAAGCCATTTTCCCTTCGGAAGAAGGAATTTCTTCCGAAAGCAACTTGGCTTTGGAAACCAACTTTCCCTTCTTTAACACTTGAACAGTATGGAAGGGTCCAAATGTGAAACCTTCCCTGACTCCTTCTTTCCTAACATTATTTGCATAATGTGTGCTTGCAAGATTGTAGTAACAATCTTTTGCCATGTGATTTTGCAGGCCACATATGATGCACGCAATGTTAGTCTTTTGGGAAAGTGAGGGTTGTTGTTTCTTGGTTTTTTTTCTTTGTCAGCAATTTTTCCCTTTAACTTCTGATCCTTTGGTAGGACAGGAATGCTGGTATTACATTCCTTTCCTGAATCAGAAGTACCTAACACTTGGAATCTAGCTGAGACAAAGACACCCTTCTGCTTGGGGTCAATTTGCAGTTTGGATTCAACCACTTTCTTAGCAGTTCTCCTAGCAGCTTTAGCTCTGCTTCTTCTAGCTTTAATGGTTAGGATTTGATCATCACAGGAGGCGATGGGTATATCTATCTGTTCCTTCCCTATGGTGGCCACTATTGGTGCCTCATCCTTTAACTCTGGAAAGAAAGGGTCAGCAGTTGGAACCTCTTGTTCTTCAGTACCATATCTAGGCTGTCTAATAGACTCATAGGAATGTAGTGGAGCAATTTCATTGGTTCCCAACCCTTCTTTGTTCTGATAACAGAGTTTGGAATGGGAGGATGATGCAAGAATAGCTTGGAAGTTTTGCTCAGAGATAGCATGCTTCCTGGCCTGAGCCTCAGCAGTGACAAGCTGGGCTTGAGCCTCAGACAATTTGGATATCAGATCCTTGATTTGAGTCTTGTAATTAGTGTGTTCATGTTTCAAAAGAGATACATTTTTCTCCAACTCATCAATTTTCTTGTGATAGTCAGATTCAGCTCTTTTAAAATCAGATTTTAGAATATTTAAAGACTCAATGTCAGATCTGATTTCCATATTGTAATCCTGATAGAGTTTAACTTTAGCTATACAGGCTGGAGTGCAGAGATGTTCATATACCTGGGCATCATCTGTTCCGGCCATGAGAGCTTGAGCATCAGTCACATCTGTTCCTTCCAATGCTCATTATACTTGTGGGACCAAAGAGATCCATGTGCAATAAGTGTAATGGAGTAGTGATAGAGTTAACATATTTGGATTTATGAGATGTCCTGTGTTGTTTCCCTTTCAGGCATGCAACACAGTTGTCTTTGTAGAAAAACTCCTTTTTAGGCAAACCATGTACCAACTTATTTTTAGCCAATTTATTCATTGTCTTAAAATTTACATGACACATACGTTTAAGCCATAGTGTTGACTCGTCACTATCAACTTTGGAAAGAAAGCATGATACTTCTCCTATTGAGGAAGCCTTATTCATATCAAGCTTGTACATATCCCCTTTTCTAGGAGATCTAAGAAGCACCAATTCCAGAGAAATTGTCATCCCAGGTTTGAGGATAATGCACTCATGTTTTGTGAAAAGCATTTGGTGCTTTTGATCATAGAATTGAGAAACACTTACATATTGTGTTCAAGTTGTTTGATTGTGTTCAAGCTGTTTGATTGTGTTCAAGCTGTTTGACAAAGTAAACTTTATCAACCTTTAATTTACCATTGGATATACTCCTCTGTCAGAAATATATCCTCCGGACTCACCTTCAAATTGGATAGGACCTCCATCATAGTTCTAAAACTGTTGAAGGAGAGATCTGTTCCCTGTCATGTGCCTGGAGCATCCACTGTCTACAATCCAGATATTGTTGTTCTTGTCATATGGATGTCCCTACACATAAGATGAGATTGTTAGTTTTTTTTTGGAAGCCCAAGCCTTGCTGGTCTTGGGTTCTTTCAAAGATAATGACATAATTGAACCAAATGTTATGCATGATAGTTCAATAGAGGTCTTTGAAGAAGAGGTTTGGGCTGTAGCATCTTCCTTGATCTTCCAGTCCATCCTTTGGTTGATCTTGGATGATGAGCTTGTAGAAGTTTTAGCAACATTACTATCTTCCGAAGCTTCTTTCTTTTCGGAAGAAGTCTTCTCCACCTTTTCTTCCGAAGCAGTCTTCTTCTGGGGAGGTTTCAAGGGAACTTTCTTGTTCTTCCGAACCTTAGTAGCTTTTGCTTCCAAAGCCATTTCCCTTCGGAAGAAAGAGTTTCTTTCGAAAGCAACCTGGCTTCCGAGACTAGCTTTCCCTTTTTCATTACTCGAACCGTTTGAAAAGGTCCAAATATGAAGCCTTCCTTGACTCCTTCTTTCCTAACATTATTTACATAATATGTGCTTGCAAGATTGTAGTAACAATCTTTTGCCATGTGGTTTTGCAGACCATACATTATGCATGTAATGTTAGCTCTTTAGGAATGTGAGGGTTGCTGTTTCTTGGGCTTCTTTTCTTCATCAACAACTTTTCCCTTCAACTTCTGATCCTTTGGTAGGACAGAGGTGTTGGTATGACACTCCTTTCCTGAATCAAAAGTACCTAACACTTGGAATCCAGCTGAGATAAAGACACCCTTCTGCTTGGGATCAATCTTTAGCTTGGACTCAGCCACCTTCTTGGTAGTTCTCCTAGTAGCTTTAGCTCTGCTTCTTCTGGCCTTAGTGGTTAGGATTTGTTCTTCACAGGAGGAGATGGGTATATCTACCTGTTCCTTCCCTGTGGTGACCACTATTGTGGCTTCATCCTTTAACTCTGGTGAGGAAGGGTCAGCAGTTGGAACCTCTTGCTCTTCAGTACAACATCTAGGCTATCTAATAGACTCGTAGGAGTGTGGTGGAGCAATTTCATTGGTTCCAAACCCTCCTTTGTTCTGATAGCAGAGTTTGGAGTGGGAGGATGATGCAAGAATAGTTTGGAAGTTTTGCTCAGAGATAGTATGCTTCCTGGCCTGAGCCTCAGCAGTGACAAGCTGGGCTTGAGCCTCAGACAATTTGGATATCAGATTTTTGATTTGAGTCTTGTAGTTGGTGTGTTCATGTTTTAAAAGAGACACGGTTTTCTCTAACTCCTTAATTTTCTTTTGATAGTCAGATTCAGCTCTTTTAAAATCAGATTTTAAGACATTTAAAGACTCAATATTAGATCTGATTTCCATATTGTAATCCTGATACAGTTTAACTTTAGCTATACAGGCTGGAGTGTCGAGATGTTCATATACCTGGGCATCATCTGTTCTGGCCATGAGAGCTTGAGAAAGAGTCACATCCTGTACCATGAAGGTCCAGTCAACTTCTTGAGCCATTGCAGCTGTTTCAGTTGACTTCTCAGCGGGCTTTGAGGTTGAGGGATCTGTGGAGGCCTGTGGGGTTCCCGGATTGGTCTTGGGAGCCTTGCATTCCCTTGCAAAGTGACCCAGTTGGTTACAGTTGTAACCCTTTGCCTTGGTCTTGTCAAAACCGAACTTGCTGGTAGTTGGGTTTTGAGGGAAGTGCCTTCCAGTTCTCTAAAAGAACTTCTTCTGTAAGTTAAAAGAGCCATCTGTTGGACAATGTCCACGCACTCTACATCATCTGGACTAAATCACTCAAGATCATCAAAGCAGTATTGAAAATCACTAGAGTGTCCACTTCCTGAGACAAAGGCATAACTTTCCTGAAAGGAGTTGTGTTGAGCCTGTTGAGACCTTGGGGTCTCAGGAAAAGTGATGTAAGGTCCAGAAGAGCATGAGGGCTGCTGGTAAGACAGGAAATGCTGAGGTTGAGGGGTTAATGAGCCTTTAGCAACCATTAAAGCGTTGCTAGAAGGAAGACTCATGGGTCTGCTTGTTTGGTGGCCCTTCTTACTCTCCATCTCTAGGCGATATCCATCAAGGATGCCATAAAGTCCAGTCATGGTGAGAGTGTTCAAGTTCTCTATCCTCTTGATAGAGACACAGTAAAATGTCCACTCGTTTGGAATAGCACTCATGAACTTTCTAGTAAGATCTCTGAGTTCGGGAGTGATCTTCACAGACTAAAGAGAAGAGATAAGATCCATGTACCCGAAATACTGCTGGCTGAGGGTCACTCCAGCAATATGAGTGAAGTTCTAGAACTGCTACTTCAGTGAGTCCTTCTTTGAGTCATTGGAGCTTGAGTACATCTGAGCAAGTGCATCAAACAATTCTTTGGCAGTTGTGCAATGCTCGAATCCCACCATAATGGAGTTCGGTATTGCAGTCATGAGAATGGTCATAGCATTACTGTCGATATCCATCTTCTTTCTATCTTCATCAGAATAATCTTCTACAGCCTTTTCTATCATGGCACCGTTTCCACCAGGTGATGCTACCTTAGGCTTATACGGGCCATTGACAATGGAGTTCCACATCCTGTTGTCTTGATATCTGATGAAGCCTTCCATTCTCCTACTCCAAGACCTGAAATTTTCAGGAGTAATGATGGGAGCCTTTGTCATGGTTCCCATCTCTACCTCGGACTTGTTAAGGGCCATTAGAGTGAATGGGTTGTAGGGAGGAGTGAAAAATAGGTTTATTTGGATGGTGAGATCATGCAATCAAGAGCCTGAGAGCTCTAATACCAATTGCAGGATCGATGTTTATCACTAAACGCTTATGTTTTTCTCTCAAACTCACCTAGAACAATACTCGGGTTGAGATAGAATCAGTAAGATTTGTTCATAATATATAAAGTAAATAAAAACAGAGGAAGTAATTTTCAAGGTACTTTTATATATTGCTTCTCAACTCAAAATACAAGACTCTTACAAGCTATTGTGTTGTTATGAGTTACAAGGAGAACCTATATATAATATTACCTACAGCTGGATATACTTTGATACCAGCTGGGATCCTATAGCTAAAGTCTATACTACAAGACTAAAGTTTAAGGTATCTCGGATAAAGTCTTATCTGAGATTGGTAGTCAGAACATGTCCCTGACTTAACTTTTGTCACCAACTAAAGTTGGTAACATGTACTATCATGAAAAGGTGAATAGTGGAATAAAGTATGGTCAACTGCATGGCTCTTTAGGAAGAAGCCATACAGTATCAGAGGTCTACAACGGAGTGTCATAGACCATACTTGTGTCCACTAGTTCATAGCAGTGTCTTCTGAAGGTTAAATGGCTTTGGAAGAGTAAGTACTTCCGAAGCCACTTATACTTCGGAAGATGTTGCTTCTTCCAAGGCCTGGAGACTTCTTCTTTCATCATACTTTGGAAGTGGTCTTCAGTTTATTCTTCTAAGCCTTGAACTTCGGAAGTATTCATTTGACTTTGGAAGTAGAGTTCTGTCTTCTGAAGTTGATATTTCACTTTGTCTTTGGAAGAACTCTACAACCTTCGGAAGTTCCATGCTAAGCTTCAGAAGCCTTTGCATTCAGTACCAAAATTATCTAAGTGACTTAGTTTTGGTTGCGTTAGCCTTCTTCTTGATTCAACAGAAAGTACTTCCCATCTTGCTAAGGATTGTCCATACAATCCAAGAGGTACTCTTCACATGACCAAGAAAGAGACTTTCAAGAGCTCCAAGAAGATTACAGCTTCAAAAGGAAATTTTGTTTCCTTTGAAAGCTCCAAAATGAAAAATAAGGCAAGTGGAAAATAGCCTTCGGAAGAAAGTTTGGTCACGGAAAAAAGGCATTCTTCCGAAGCACTGAAGTCTGCTGCAGTGTTTGCAGGATCTTCCGAAGGTCCAGTCATCAAAACTTCCAAAGTCTCAAAAGCTTCCAAAATGTTGAAGGTCAAGTCTTGTAACACCCAGATATTTTCTTTGAAGCCAACGAAAGAAGAAAAAGAAATAAAGTCCAAAGTCGAGGGACCAAACTTGCCAAAACAGGAAAGATCATGAATAAGTGGGGGTATAAGAGGGGGAAGGCAGCCCACACCTTCCCCCATACTCACAATTTCAGCCAAGAGAGAGAAGAGGGAGAAAAGGAGGGTTTCAAGCTTGGTTTTTGTGGATTCGAGCGTGAAAGTTGAAGTGTAGCGGGTTGGATTGAAGCTCTACTCGACGGTGTCATTTGTGTGAGTTCTAGGACCCCTCTTTTACACGTTTTCAATTGATTTGGGGCTAGAACACATAGTAAAACCCGTTTTTGAAATGTGTGTGTTGAACCGTATGTATGTGTTTGTGTGTGATGCGAGTGAAGTTTGTTTTTGGGCTTGTGTGTGCTTGAATGGTGTTGTGGTATGTATTCCTAAGGTTTAGGATGGTTGATTTGGGCTTAGAACAGGTTTGAGAGGATTTGGAAGCCAAAAAGTGCAGATTGGGTTCGGGATGAACTGTATTCTGCATCAGCTAGGGCTAGGCGACCGAATGGCATGCGACTAGAGGCCATACTACCGAAAGGAGTGCGACTGAGGTCCATTCGCATGTGAGTCATGCAACTGAGGTCCATTCGCATGTGAGTCGTGCGACTGAGGTCCATTCGTATGTGAGTCGTGCGACTGAGGTCCATTCGCATATGAGTCGTGCGACTGAGGTCCATTCGCATGTGAGTCGTGCAATTGAGGTTCATTTGCATGTGAATCTTGCGATTGAGGGTCCATACGCCTAGATACTCATCCGCATTGAGTTCATTCGCCTATAGTGCCCATCCACATTAGGTTTATTTGCACAGGTGTTCATCCACATTAGTTCCATTCGCATGGGACTCGTCCGCATTGTGTCCATTCGCATTGGGTCCCTTCGCATAGGGCCCATTCACATGGTGTTCATCCGTATTATGCTCAGTCTCCTGGGAGGCCATGCAACTGAAGGGTGCCCATATGCCCAAGTAGGGCTTGTGCGCCCAAGAGAACATAGTTTATTTACTGACTTTCGAGAGAAAGTGCAGATGTAAGTTTTGATGTGGAAGGTTCCCAGGGGTTCATATAGATGACTTTTGAGGGCATAGGGGTTATGTTGGGCATGGATGATGATAATGTATAATGATGTATGACGTTGTATGTTTATGCATGATGTATGTTATGAATGTACGTTGATGCCCTGTATGATGATGTTGACTGTGTATGTTGATATTCCTTATTATTATGTATGATTATTTTCCTTGGCTTTACGTGGAATGTTAATGAATGAAATGAAAGTATTATGTAACCTAAAATGGAAGATAATGAAAAGAGAAACATGATGAATGAATGCATGCATTAATGAATGATGGAAAGAAAAGAAAGTCTTGCAAGCCTTGTATGTCGGAACACGCCTAATGAAAGGTGTTAGTCCAACGGTGTGTGGGCTAGCTACCCTAGAAGGATGCACATCGGGGTCGTTCTTTGTGATCGACCATATGTATAGAACCTTTGTCGCTTATCCTTAGGTACTGTGGCCAGGCTGTTGTGCGCCATGACAGAAGGTCTATGATAGACTTAGGCCCAGTATCCGCTTTATGCATGATGGTGGATATAGCACATGACAATGGTACGCCTGAATTTACCCTTAGGTACTATGGCCAGGCTGTTGTGCGCCATGACAGAAGGTCTATAATAGACTTAGGCCCAGTACCCACTTTATGCATGACAGTGGGGTAAAGTTCATGGTATTGATGGAATGAAACGAAGTAACAAATGAATGTATGAATGAATGTAATGAAAGTGAATGGTTATCATGAACGAATGATGAAGATAATAATGATATTATCTATGTGTATGCATGATGTATGATCGCATGTAAAAGTAATGAACGGTTTTAATGCAAATAAATCATGTTTTAATATAAACTAGAACTCACTCAGCAACGCTGACTTTTATGTGTTTCGAGTTGGCAGGTAATGTTGCTGAGGATGGCACGGGGCGGCTACTCAGCTCTTTTGGAAGGCATTCTTTTGTTTAATGTTTTTGCATTGTAATGCGAACGAACGATGTTTTGAAATGAACAATTGTATTAACTTGCAAAATCATTTATAAGGAAATGAAAAAGTTATTTTTATGTTTCTGCTGCAATGTTTATGAATGTCAAATGTAAATTATATGTTTTATGTGTTATGATTCACTAGCTATAAGCGTCCGGGAACGGGGCCTTACAAGTTGGTATCAGAGCCAAAGTTTAAGTGAAATGGGTAAATTTTCAAAATAAACCTAAACTTAAACTGAAAATGGGACGGAAAGGGAAGGAATGCCAGTCTGAGTAGCTGCGTGCCATCAGGTATTTTCGTAATGTTAACAATATTACGTGCGCTTGTTATGTGGTTATGTGTTGTTTGTAGATTTAAATACTCATGTAGTCAGGATAGGTAATACTTGGGGTATGAAGAGTAAAGTAAGTGGCTAATCACAACTAGCCACTGTAATTAGGTACTTACTATACTTGATATAAATTGAGATGTTCCCTTCAATGACCGTTTGGTGTTTGAATCTTTCAGTGTGTGTGTGGATGGCTGGCGGTAGATCTTCAAAAGCTTCACATGGTGGAGGTCGTGGTGCTGAACCAAGGGTTACAAGAGGAAGACGTAAAGTTGAAAAGCTGGTTCATGAAGAACCAGAGACCCCTCACGGAGGGTGGTGATGAGAGTGCAAACTTAAGGGCCTTAGTGAAAGAGGTTGTGGTTGAAGAGGTGCATCAAGTCATGCAGACGATCTTACCGTCTGTAGTGACTGAAGTGATTAAAGTTGTACGGGAAAGAGAAAGGAAAGTAAGAAGTAGACCTAAAGGCGAAAGAAGACAGCCCTAGACTGAGACGGTTATGTTTGATGATGAAGAAGAAGAGGAGGAAGAAGAGCCTGTGCCAGAGGCGGCACGAGGCTGTAACTACGGGGTGTTTCAACGATGCAAGCCCCCTACTTTTGATGGTAACGGCACTGTTGTTGTTGCTCACCGGTGGGTGAGAGAAATGGAAGCTATTTTGAACATCAACGAGTGCCGGGGGATCAGAAGGTAAAGTTTATTGCCCATTTTTTGTGCACTCGGCTCTGTGCTGGTGGGACAATATAGTCCAAGCCGAGGGTAGTCGGGCAATTAGGAGGATGAGATGGTCTGAACTAAAGAAGCTAGTGATTGAGGAGTTCTGTCCGCACAGGGAAATGGATAAGGTTGAGAGGGAGTTCCTGCAGTTGGAGGTAGGGACGATGACACATCTGCAGTACACCACCAAGTTTAATGAGATGGCACGGCTGGTGCTAGACCAAGTGACACCTTTGTCATGAAAGATTAAAAGATACATTCAGGGTTTGCCGGCGGATATTCGCAGACACATGATCGTTGCCCGACCGAGCACGTTTAGGTCGACGTGGATTTGGCTGGGAGGTTGTATGATGAGAGGGCTGTGGTGGTGGTGGCTAAAGGTAGAAAGAAAGGGAGTGGTGACCAGAATTGGAATGGGAAAAGGTTTGGTCGAGGTGGTGTCCCGACGAGTAACATGAAGGCCCAGGTAGATGGTCGTCGTGTGGTCACATCTTGTGCAGGATCTAGGAAGTGTGGCAAATGTGGAAGAGATCATATCGGTGAATGTAGGATGGGATCAAACCTATTATAAAAATGTGGGAAGCCTGGTCACATAGCGAAGAACTGTCGTATGATCAGATGTTTTAACTGTGGTGGAGAGGGTCACATGAGTAGGGACTGTAAGAAGTCGAGGGCTGATGGTTCTGGGATGAAGAAGGCTGGAGGAGAAGGACCGAGGGTGAGTGCCAGGGCATTTACAATGACATAGGAGGATGCTAGAACAGACCCTGATGTTGTGTCAAGTACGTTCTAGTAAACCAAACTTTAGCCTCTGTGTTATTCGATTCTAGTGCTAGTAAAAGTTTTATTTCTGCTGCTTTCTGTGCTAAACTACCTGTTAGTAGTAGGAGTGTTGATGCGCCCTTTGATATAGAAACTGCCATAGGTAAGTCTACCAGGATTTCTGAGATGATAGAAGACTGTGATGTGGAACTAGAAGGTCATAAATTTCCTGTTAGACCGTTCGTGATGACCTTAGGTGGTTTTGATGTGGTTCTTGGGATGGATTGGTTAGCAGATTACGAGGCGAACATTGTGTGTCGCAAAAAGATGATTCGACTGATGACGCCTAATAGGAGTAAGGTGATGGTTTATGGAGATCAGGTCACGACGATCCCAAAAGTAATCTTAATGGTGGTGGCGGGAAATGTTTGAGGCGTGGATGTAATGCCTACTTGGCCTATGTAAAGGATGTAGAAACACCAACACCACAACTCTCTAATGTACTGGTTGTGTGTGACTTTCCAGATGTGTTTCCCGAAGACTTACCCGGAGTGCCACCTGATCGAGAGATCGAGTTTCAGATTGATCTGATACCGAGTGCCCAACCTGTTGCCAAGGCACCGTATCGTTTGGCTCCGACTAAGATGAAAGAGCTGATAGAGCAATTGCAAGAGCTGCTTGATAAGGGGTTTATTAGACTGAGTATCTCTCCTTGGGGTGCTCAGGTCTTATTAGTGAAGAAGAAATATGGTAGTATGAGGATGTGTATTGACTACCATGAGCTGAATAATTTGACGATAAAGAACCGCTACCCCTTACCAAGAATTGATGACTTGTTTGATCAGCTTCAAGGTTCCAGTTGGCTCTCAAGGATAAATCTTTGATCTGGCTACCATCAGCTAAAGGTGAAAGAGCAGGATATCCCTAAAACAGCTTTCGCACGCGTTATGGTCATTACGAGTTTCTTGTCATGTCATTTGGTTTGACCAATGTGCCAGCGGCTTTTATGGACCTGATGAATCGAGTGTGTCAGCCGATGTTGGCGAGATTGAGCATGTCGGTCACATTCGGGAGGTTTTGGAGACGTTGAGAAAGGAGAAGTTGTATGCTAAGTTCTCCAAGTGCGCGTTCTGGTTGCACGAGGTTCAATTCTTGGGTCATGTGGTGAATCCTGACGGGATTATGGTGGACCCGGCAAAGGTGGAGGCGGTGATGCAATGGAAGTCTCCAAAGACGCGATCCGAGATTCGTAGTTTCTGGGTTTGGCAGGCTACTACAGAAGATTCATCCAAGACTTTTCCAAGATTGCTGCTCCACTAACTAAGTTGACTGGAAAGATGTGAAGTTTGTATGGGGTCAAGCTCAAGAGAAGGCGTTCGAAGAATTGAAGGCGAGATTGACTCAAGCTCCTGTTCTGTCATTGCCTGATGGAAGTGAAGATCTGGTGGTTTATTCTGATGCTTCCTACTCGGGGTTGGGATGTGTGTTAATGCAGAGGGAAGGTTATAGCCTATGCATCCCGACAGTTGAAGGTTCATGAGGTCAATTATCCTAGTCATGACTTGGAGCTAGCAGTCGTGGTCTTTGCGCTAAAGATTTGGAGGCACTACTTTACGGGACGAAGTGCACCATATTCACTGACCACAAGAGCTTGAAGTACTTCTTTAAGTAGAAGGATTTGAACATGAGGCATAGGAGATGGTTGGAACTTATAAAAGATTATGATTACGAGATCCATTACCATCCGGGCAAAGCCAAAGTGGTGGCGGATGCCCTTAGCAGAAAAGAGAGGCCCGAGCCGATTCGGGTGAAAGTATATCAGTTGATCATGACCTGGGATATGATGAAGCAAGTCAAGGAGTTCCAAGATGAGGCATTGAAAGAAGATCATCTTAACTTTGAAAGAATGAGAGGTCAGGTCGCAGAACTATGTGAACACATGCTTGGTGTTAGAACCCGATTCGGGAGGATGTGGATTCCTTGTTTTGGGGATCTACGGGTGAAGATTATGGATGAAGCTCATAAAACTCAATACTCTATTCATCCCGATGCCACAAAGATGTATCAAGATATAAAGAAAGATTATTGGTGGTTTGGGGCTGGAATGCATACATAAAACTATTTTTGGTTGTGATGGGTGTTGAACCCGTTCGGGTGTGTTTGTGTGTGAGTGTGTGAACGGGTGGGGTTTGTGGTTTGGGCTTGTGATGCTTAAATGATGTTATGTTAGTGTTTCTAGGGCTTAGTATGGTTGGTTTAAGCTTAGAACATGTTAGAAAAGGGTCGGAGGCCGAAATCTGCAGTTCAGGTTCGAAGAGACAGCATTCTGCACCCAGCTAGGGCTCATGTGACTGGAAGCCATGAGACTGAATGGCATGCAACTGGAGGCCATACGACCGAAAGGCATGCTACTGAGGGCCATGCGTCTGAATAGCATGCGACTAAAGTCCATGCGCCTGAATGCCATGTCACTGAGGGCCATACGCATGGAAGTCATGCGACTAAAGGTCATACGCCTAAAAGTTATGCGACTGAAGGCTATGTGACTGGGATTCCATACGCCCCATAGTGCCCATGCGTCTGGAGAATGTTCATATGCCTAAGTGTTCATTCTCCCCATAATGTCCATACGCCTAAGAGTTCTCATGCGCCTGGAAGTCCATGCGAATGAATAGTGCCCATACGCCCAAATAGGGCTCATGCGCCCGAAAGGACTTAGTTTATTTTCTAATTTCAGGGGGAAAATGTGATGTAGGCTTTGACTTGGGAGGTTCTGTGGCTGAGTAAGTGACTTTTATAGTCATAGATGATATGATGGTGCCTTGCATGGTGATGTTTTGTATGTTCATGTTGATGTTCCTTGTTATGCATGATTATTTTTCCTGTGGCTTTACGTTGAATGTAAATGAATGAAATGAAAAGTATTATGTATCGTGAAGCGGAAGATAATGAAAAGAGGAACGTAATGAAAGAATGCATGCTTTAATGAATGAATGAAAGTAAGAAAGGCTTGCAAGTAGAATGTACGGAGGTGCACGACTCTAAAATGTCGTAAGCTCAACTGCGTGTGGTTTAGACAACCCATAAGAATGCACGCAGGGGTCTAGTCTTTGTGGCTGACCAGCGATGTAGTTCGTGGATTATAGTGAATACTCACCTCAGTACTGGTGCAAGGCTATGTGCGTTATGGAAGTCAATTATGATCTTCGTCCCGTTTTGTGCATATGTTTGAGGTGTAATATATAGTTTGGATCTTTGTCACTTACCCCGGTACTGGTGCCAGGCTATGTGCATTATGGAAGTCAATTATGATCTTCGGCCCGTTTTGTGCATACATTTGGGGTATAGCTGATGACACCGATTCGGAAAGAGGTAAAGAGATAAGGAGATAAAGAAAGAATATGACGAACACTAAAGGAAGATAATAATGATATTATCTATGTGTACGTACGGTGTGTAATCATGTACGAGTATATAGTATGATTTGATAAAGAGTAAGAATGGTTTTAAATGAAAGTAAAGTATGTTTTGTTTTAAAACTAGAACTCACTCAACAACACTGACTTTTATGTGTTTCCAATTGGCAGGTAAAGATTGCTGAGGATGGCACGGCGCGGCTACTTGGCTCTTTTTGGATGGCATCCATTTTTATAATGCTTTTGTGATGTAATGCAACAAGTATTTTGTAACCTGATAACGATGTATTAATTTGCAAAAGCTTTTATAATAAAATGGAATTGTGTTTTAATGTTTCTGCTGAAATGTCTTCTTTAAATTAATGTAATGATACGTTTTATTGCGATGAATGACCAGCTGTAAGTGTCCCGGGAACAGGG
This sequence comes from Flaveria trinervia, assembly GCA_025506515.1. Classification (NCBI taxonomy): domain Eukaryota; kingdom Viridiplantae; phylum Streptophyta; class Magnoliopsida; order Asterales; family Asteraceae; genus Flaveria; species Flaveria trinervia. Next base: position 45,444,006 of record CM046456.1, read on the forward strand.
CCTTACAAGTTGGTATCAGAGCCAAAGTTTAAGTGAAACGGGTAAATTTTCAAAATAAACCTAAACTTAAACTGAAAATGGGACGGAAAGGGAAGGGATGCCAGTCCGAGTAGCTGCGTGCCATCAAGTATTTTCTTAATGATTAAACGGCATTATGTGTGCATGTTATTAGGCTTGTGTGCCTTTAGTATTTTTTTATATACTGATGTAGCCAGGATAGGTAATGCTTGGGATATGAAGAGTAAAGTAAGTGGCTAACCACAACTGGCCAATGTAATTAGGGACTTACTATACTTGACATGAACTAAGTTGTTCCATTGAATGACCATGTTCGTGTTTGAATCTTGTATGTGTTAGAGGATGGTCGGTGGTAGAACATCGAAACTTCACGTGGTGGAGGTTGTGGTGGACGTGGTGCTGACCGCGCGTTACGAGAAGCATGGCTAGGGCTGCTGAAATGGCACTCGAAGAGCCCGAGGATCCATCACCCGGAAGGCGGTGATGATAGTGCGAGTCTGAGGACCACATTGAAAGAGGCTGTTGTTGAAGAAGTACATCAGGTCATGCAGACGATTCTGCCATCGATGGTGACTGAGGTAATTAGGGCGGTGAAGGAGACGACCATGATTAAAGTGAATAAGAAGAGTAGTGGTGACAAGAATTAGAACAGAAAGCAGGTTCAACGTGGGGGTTTCACTCCAAATAGCAAGGGGGACAGGACAGATGATCGGTGTGTGGCCATGTCTGGTGCGGAGATGATAAGGTGTGGTAAGTGTGGAAAGGGGCATACTGGAGAGTGCAAGTGGGGATCAAACCTCTGCTTCAAGTGTGGGAGGCCCGGTCATCTGGCGAGAGAGTGTGGGGTGAAAAGGTGTTATAACTGTGGTGGAAAGGGTCACATAAGCAGTGACTGCAAGAAGCCAAGGGACAAGATTTGTGGGGCAAGAAAGACGACCGAAACTGAAGGATAGAAGGCAAGCGCAGAGCCTTAACGATGATGCAGGAGAAGGTTAGGGCGGACCCTGATGTTGTGTCAGGTACATTTCTAGTTAACAAACTCTTGCTTTTGTGTTGTTTGACTCAAGGGCTAGCAAGAGTTTTATTTCTACTACTTCTGTGCTAAATTTCCTGTTAGTAGTAGGAGTATAGATACACCCTTTGATGTAGAAACTACCATAGGAAAGTCTACCAGGATATCTAGGATGATAGAAGGTTGTGACATAGAACTAGAAGGTCACAAGTTTCCTGTTAGACCCTTTGTGATGACCTTAGGCGAGTTTGATGTAGTCCTAGGAATAGATTGGGTGGTGGACTACAAGGCGAATATTATGTGTCATAAGAGATGATTCGATTGACAGTGCCTAACGGGAGTTCGGTGACGGTTTACGGTGACCGAATCACGATGATTCCAAAGGTGATTTCGATGGCGGTGGCGGGAAAGTGCATGAGGCGTGGGTGTAGTGCTTACTTAGCCTATGTAAAGGATGTGGATACACCAACACCACAACTATCCAATGCACCAGTTGTGTGTGATTTTCCAGATATGTTTCCCGAAGACTTACCAGGAGTGCCACGTGACCGTGAGATCGAGTTTCAGATCAACTGATACCGAGTGCCCCAACCTGTCGCTAAGACACCGTATCATTAGCTCCGACTAAGATGAAGGAGTTGATGGAGCAACTATAAGAGCTATTTGATATGGGGTTCATTAGACCGAGTATCTCTCTTTGGGGTGCTCCAGTCTTATTCGTGAAGATGAAAGATGGTAGCATGAGGATGTGCATCGACTACCATACGCTGAATAAGTTGACGATAAAGGATCGATACCCATTATCGAGAATTGATGATTAGTTTGATCAGCTTCAAGGTGCCAGTTGGTTCTCGAGGATAGACCTTCGATCTGGCTACCATTAGCTAAAGGTGAAAGAGCAGATACCCAAAAACAGTTTTCGCACGCGCTATGAACACTACGATTTTCTCGTTATGTCTTTTGGTTTGACCAACGCACTAGTTGCTTTTATGGATCTGATGAATCGTTGTGTCAGCCGAGTTTGGATAAATGAGTGATTGTGTTTATTGATGATATCCCATGCCGATCACATTCGAGAGGTGTTGGAGACGTTGAAAAGGGAGAAGTTGTATGCTAAATTCTCTAAGTGTGCATTCTGGCTACGCGAGGTTCAATTTTGTTTGGGTCACGTGGTGAATCCTGAGGGGATTATGGTGGATCCGGCAAAGGTGGAGGCAGTGATGCAATGGAAGTCTCCAAAGACGCAATCCGAGATTCGTAGTTTTCTTGGGTTGGCGGGCTATTACAGAAGGTAATTCAAGACTTCTCTAAGATCGCTTCTCCACTAACCAAGTTGTCTCGTAAGGATGTGAAGTTTGTACGGGGTCAAGCTCAAGAGAAGGTGTTGAGGATTTAAAGGCGAGATTGACTCAAGCTCCTGTTTTGTGATTACCCAATGGAAGTGAAGATTTGGTGGTTTACTCAGATGCTTCCTACTCGGGGTTGGGGTGTGTGGTAATGCAGAGAGGAAGGGTTATAGCCTATGCATCCCGATAGTTGAAAAGTCATGAGGTTAACTATCCTACCCATGACTTGGAGCTAGCAGCCGTGGTTTTCGCGTTAAATATTTGGAGGACTACCTATATGGACGAAGTGCACCATATTCACCGACCACAAGAGCTTGAAATATTTCTTTGAGCAGAAAGATTTGAACATGAGGCAAAGGAGATGGTTGGAGCTCATAAAGGACTATGATTGTGAGATCCATTACCATCCGGGCAAAGCCTACATGGTGGCGAATGCCCTTAGCCGAAAAGAGAGACCCGAGCCGATTCGGGTGAAGGCTTACCAGTTGGTCATGACCTCTGATGTGATGAAGCAGTTAAGGAGTTTCAAGATGAGGCATTGAAGGAAGATCATCTTAACTCTGAAAGAATGAGAGGTCTAGTTACGGAATTAGGTGAAAACACACTCGGTGTTAGGACCCGATTCGGACGGATGTTGATTCTTTGTTTTGGAGATCTACATGTGAAGATTATGGATGAAGCTCATAAGACTCGATACTCTATTCATCCCGGTGCTACGAAGATGTACCAAGACATGAAGAAAGATCATTGGTGGTCGGGTATGAAGCGTGACGTGGTGGAGTATATGAGTAAATGCCTTACTTGTTTACAAGTGAAGGCCGAGCATCAGAAGCCGTACGGGAAGATCCAACCTTTAGATATGCCGAAGTGGAAGTGGGAGCATATCACCATGGACGTTATTACGAAGCTAACGCGTACCGCGCGTGGATATGACACTATATGGGTGATAGTTGATCGTTTGACGAAGAGTTCTCACTTCTTACCGATCCACGAGACATATTCCTCTGAGAGGTTGGTAGATATGTTCATCAAAGAGATTGTAACTCGTCATGATGTGCCGGTGTCTATTGTGTCTGATCGTGACACCCGATTTACATCTAAATTCTGGAAGAAATTCCACGATGCGATGGGGAGGCGATTCATATTAGTACGGCTATCATCCGCAGACAGATGGAGTCGGAAAGGACCATTCAGACGCTGGAAGATATGCTTTGGGCATGCATCATTGACTTTGGAGGAAGTTGGGACAACCACTTACCGTTAGCCGAGTTCTCATATAACAACAGTTAACATGCCAGCATTGGTATGTCCCCTTATGAGATGCTATATGGTAGGAGATGCCGAACGCCCGTGTGTTGGGCGATATTGGCCATAAGAGTTGGGGAGCGTCAAAGTGGTCAAGGCTATGACTGAGAAACTGGAAAGGATCAAGGCCTTCATGAAGGTAGCTAAAGATAGGCAAAAGTCGTATGCCGATAAGAGGCGTAGACCGACTGAGTTTCAGGTGGGGGATTGAGTCATGTTGAAGGTCTCACCTTGGAAGGTATCATTCGGTTCAGAAAGCGGGGCAAGTTGAGCCTAAGATACATAGGGCCTTTTCGAATCATTGCCCGAGTAGAAGAGGTGGCCTATAGGCTAGAGTTACCAGATGAGTTAAGTGGGATTCACCCGGCATTCCATGTATCTCATCTGAGAAAATGTTTGATAGACGAGGATATGGTTGCACCATTCGAGGACATTAAGGTGGATGAACGGCTCAATTATGTGGAGCAACTAGTGGCAATCATTGACCGTAAAGAGAAGAGGTTGAGGAATAAAGTGGTTCCATTTGTGCGTGTACAGTGAAAGCACAGAAAGGGATCTGAGTCTACATGGGAGACTGAAGAAGAGATGAGACAGCATTACCCACGTTTGTTTGAGGAATAACACCCGTTATTTCCTTTGAAGCCAAAGAAAGAAGAAAAAGAAATAATAAAGAGAAAAGGAATTTTTCCAAAATTTGGGGTAAAATGTGGCAAAAAGGATAAAATTTTGGAAGAGTGGGCGTAAAGGGGATGGCAGTCCACTCTCCCCTCATTCCACCCATTCAATCGGCCAGGAAGGAGAAAAAGGGAGAAAGGGCAAAAGCTTTGGGTTTTTGAAGAATCAAGGTGCAAAAGTCGAAGTCAAGCGGGTTTGTAAGAATCTCTACCCAGAGAGGCTGCTAAGGTGTGTTCTAGGACCCCTTCTTTACACGTTTTTGACTGATTTTGGGGTTGGAATGCATACATAAAACAGTTTTTGGTTGTCATGGGTGTTGAACCCGTTCGGGTGTGTTTGTGTGTGTGGTGTGACGGGTGGGGTTTGTGGTTTGGGCTTGTGATGCTTGAATGATGTTATGGTAGTGTTTCTAGGCTTAGGATGGTTAGTTTAAGCTTAGAACAGGTTAGAAAAGGGTCGGAGGCCGAAATCTACAGTTCAGGTTCAAAGAGACTGCATTTTGCACCCAGCTAGGGCTTATGCGACTGGAAGCCATGAGACCGAATGGCATGCGACGGAGGCCATACGGCTGAAAGGCATGCGACTGAGGGCCATGCTTCTGAATAGCGTGTGACTAAAGTCCATGCGTGCTGAATGCCATGCGACTGAGGGTCATACGCATGGAAGTCATGCGACTGAAGGTCATACGCCTGAAAGTTATGCGACTGAAGGCTATGTGACTGGGAGTCTATACGCCCCATAGTGCCCATGCGTCTGGAGACTGTTCATACGTCTAAGTGTTCATTCGCCCCATAGTGTCCATACGCCTAAGAGTTCTCATACGCCTGGAAGGCCATGCGACTGAATAGTGCCCATACGCCCAAGTAGGGATCATGCACCCGAAAGGACTTAGTTTATTTTCTAATTTCGGGGGAAAAGTGTGATGTAGGCTTTGACTTGGGAGGTTCTAAGGGCTAAGTAGTTGACTTTTAAGGTCATAGATGATATGATGGTGCCTTGTGTGGTGATATTTTGTATGTTCATGTTGATGTTCCTTGTTATGTATGATTATTTTTCCCGTGGCTTTATGTTGAATGTAAATGAATGAAATGAAAAGTATTATGTATCGTGAAGTGAAAGATAATGAAAAGAGGAACGTAATGAAAGAATGCATGCTTTAATGAATGAATGAAAGTAAGAAATGCTTGCAAGCAGAATGTACGAAGGTGCACGACTCTAAAGTGTCATAAGCTTAACTGTGTGTGGTTTAGCTAACCCATAAGAATGCACGCAAGGGTCCAGTCTTTGTGGCTGACCAGCGATGTAGTACGTGGATTATAGTGAATACTCACCTCGGTACTAGTGCCAGGATATATGCGTTATGGAAGTCAATTATGATCTTCGTCCCGTTTTGTGCATATGTTTGAGGTGTACTATACAGTTGGGATCGTTGTCGCTTGCTCCGGTACTGGTGCCAGGCTATGTGCGTTATGGAAATCAATTATGATCTTTGGCCCATTTATGCATACGTTTGGGGTATAGCTGATGACACTGATCCGAAAGAGGTAAAGAGATAAGGAGATAAAGAAAGAATGTGATGAACAGTAAAGGAAGATAATAATGATATTATCTATGTGTACGTACGGTGTGTGATCATGTATGAGTATATAGTATGATTTGATAAAGAGTAAAGAACGGTTTTAAATGAAAGTGAAGTATGTTTTGTTTTAAAACTAGAACTCACTCAGCAACACTGACTTTTATGTGTTTCCAGTTGGCAGGTAAAGATTGCTAAGGATGGCACGGGACGACTACTTGGCTCTTTTTGGATGGCATCCATTTTTATAATGCTTTTGTGATGTAATGCAACAAGTATTTTATGACCTGATAACGATGTATTAATTTGCAAAAGCTTTTATAATGAAATGGAATGTTTGTTTTAATGTTTCTGCTGAAATGTCTTCTTTAAATTAATGTAATGATATGTTTTATTGCGAGGAATGACCAGCTTTAAGTGTCCCGGGAACGAGGCCTTACAAGTTACTTTCAGAGGAGATGAAGGGGGGTTATGAGAAAGCTTTTGTATCTTTTAGCTACTGAAAATAAAATGTTTTAGTGGTTCATAAGAATTTGGGGTGTCATGAGGTTTGTCATTTCACTAACGTGATGATATGCGACATTTTGCATGTTTCTGGGTTTCAATGGGCTACCTTGAGGTTACGGTTAAACAAATGAAATTTGAGAGCTGAAATGAGACTTCAGATGTCAAGAGAAATATGTCCAAAATGAGGGATTAGATCAGTTTTTAGGATGAAAAGAATGGATGATAGAAACTTGATATAATACAATGGTGCATGTGCGTGAATGATTTACCTTAGCTTGTTTGAGTTGATTATTCCGTTGCTGCTTCTGGCTCAACTCTTGGCTCAACTCTTGGCTCCTCAATGAGCTAAAGTTTTGATGATTATTGAGTATGAGAGTATTAGAGATATGTTGGGGAGAGAATGGAGGGTGTTTAGTGAATTGTGAATTGAATAAAGTGGAAATGGAGATTGTATGTGGGGGTTTCGACCAGGAGGTCTTAGTGAGGGGGTGTGGGCCTTACTTTTCTTGTTTATTACAAGTTTACGCATGGGTTTTGTGAACATTTTGTTCAAGATTACAAGTTATTAGGATATGATTCACCCATGTCATGCATGGACTTGGATTGGGCTAGAGGGGTGGTGGCTAGGTTCTAGAGATCTTAGGTAATAACTTTAGGATATGCAAGGGAGGTGGATTACATGTATGAGAATGGGGTGTATGCATGTGTGTGTACATATGTATGTATATATATACATAGGTGTGTGTCTTGTGATGTTATATGATATATATGTGTTTGTGCGTCATGTATATATGTATGTATATGTGTGTGTCATATGTATTATATGCATGTGTGTGTTGGGTATTTATTATATGTGTGGATGCATTGAGTGTCATGAATTATAGTGTGCATACATATTAATAAGTTAATATGAGTTTTATATTTGGTTTTGTCTTATTAAAAGATTTATTAGGATATAGTAGGATAGTATAAATTATTTATCTAGATTTGATTTAACATATTATGGAATCCTATTCAACTAATTTTGTATATAATAGTTATCTATTATTATTGTTATTATTATTTAAATTAGTTGGTGCAAGAGAGTGTGTTATATTCTTATAAAATTTGTGTCTTTTAAGCTTTTATATTTTTATTTGCTTTTAACTTATGATTCTACTATTTATCATTAATTTAAGTGTCTTATATTTTATAATTTACATTGTTATATTTGTTATATTTTCTTGATGATCTTAAGTTATATTAACGTTATGGGTTTGTTCGGTTGCCTTTGTTTAAACGAGCCAATGTTAATAGGTTTAAGATTTTTAATATTTATTAGAGTTTTACGTGCTTACTTTATGAACCAATGTTTATTTAGGGGTTGTTTGATAGCATACAAATCAGCATCTTAATGGTTCAGATGTCGAATGGTTCAACACTTAATGGTTCAGACTGTTTGTTTCGCGAGCAAATATCTAAATGGTTCAAACATTTGTCTCTGAATGGTTAAGCATTATACTAATACTGAATGGTTAAAAGCTTTAATGTTGAATGGTTAGACCTCTTATTTAAATCCGAAGACATTTTCTGCTGAATAGTTAAGCGATATACTAGCTTTTAATGGTTCAGACCTGTTAATGGTTTAGCACTTAATGGTTCAGGCATCTTATTACTTTAGCAATTAATCATTTAAAAATTATCAAATGATCCCTTAGTAAACTTTCTCCTTATAAAATATCAAGCGCTACACCCATTTGATCGGTTCATCAAACTTCATAAATCATATGATGGCCCATTGATCCATATTTGTTATGTTGGCCGAAGCCCATTAAAATTTATGGCTCAATAGCCAAGTTAAGCTTTGGCTTGGCTTAATAGTCCAAAGAATTTGATGGGCCAAAACCTATTTGGGGTGAGTGTATATAGGTGGGCCTAAGCCCAATGTTGTTGGGCTCATTTCATGTGCTCTCCAAACAAGGTTTGGTGTTATTGTGTCACCCAATTGGGTTTCTAAAATTTTTTTCGTACGCCCGGAACTGGAGTTGTCACAATAATAAAAGTAATTTGAACTTTACTATTTACAAAATAATGTTTGAGTATGTTAAAAACTTTACCATTTACGGTTATATTTGCTTAAAGTTCAAATAAATTACGTTTATTCTTTTTAAGATTACAATTTACAAAGATCACAAACACAATTTTTAGTATACCTTACGAACATGGTTGGGTTCGTTACATAGACCTCACAGATTGTTTGTACACAAGTTTACTAAAATGTTACAGTTAATATGACTTTTTGTTCAAACACACAAGTTTAGCACTCACTTCAGAGCAGTGGGATTCGTTCAAGCTCACAAAGTAGGACATTACGATTTGTTAAGAATATTATTAAAATGCTTATTGAGAACATAACATCTAGAGTAAGTTCGAATTTTATCCCTTAAGCTATGTTAATGCAGGATCATTTAAGGGTTTGAACACAATTACAACACAACAACACAAGAGGGAATATCTAAACTCTAATCAAACAGTAAACTGGGTTAACCAAAAGTGATACAAAGAACACAAGTAAAGCAAGAGACAGAACAGGAGAATATGGTTTTCAAGGATGCAGTATATTGCTTTCTCAAGTTCTTTTACAAGTGTTACAAAGTATGTTAAAGATACAAGAAACTTGAAATACTTATACTACAACCTACAGCCGGCTATACTATGAAAGCCAGCTGGATACAATTGACTAGACACTAACAAAATCAATTGTAGAATCAAAAGGCATATCTGCCTTTTGACCTTGTGACTATGACATGCCATAGCTCACATCCTTATACATTACAAAAAGGATAAAGTACATAAAGTGGAAAGTTTCAGACTCAAGACCTCAATGTACAGTTACCAAAAGCATGGACCTTTTCACCAACTCTTGTAAGTTGGTGACTTATCAGAGATGCAGCGGAAAAGGTGCTTTATGGAACAGTACATCAGATAAAGCATGTGTACTAAAAGTCTTCGGAAGAAATCTGTCTTCATAGGGTGAAGCTTCGGAAGACTTTGTCTCTTGAAGCTTCGGAAGACTTCATGTTTGGCTTCGGAAGATATTGGTCTTGGCTTCGGAAGATTTACACTTAGATGTTTTCTAATGTATTGTGTAAAACTTCCGAAGCATTCTTCACTTCAGTACTTAGTGCATGTTGCTGAGACACTTTGGATGTTTTGGGTTGCATCAGACTTAAGGAATCCTTACAAACTCCCCCTAGGCTGATGCTACCAAAACACTTAGAAGATCTTCAGATGTTGGTAGTCTTCAGTACAATCAAGACCATTCCTTTCTTCATTTGGTGGTCAGGATCATCAAGACTCTCATAGTATCTTCTCATTTCAAAGAGATCATGCAGAGGTAAGTTGATTATGTCTTGCCAGGAGTAGACATTCTCAACACCTTGATCTCTGACAACATGCCATCTTTCTGGATTGGTAGAATAAGTCCAGGACAAGATAGGTGTCTCAGTTGCTAGAGGAGCCACTTGCATAGGAGTTGATTGGGTTGCCTCATCATGCACTTCCTCAGGTTGATTTGATTCAGCCTGGGGTGTAGAGGTAGATGACTTTGGCTTTTCTTTGGTTTAGAAGCCATTTTCTTCTTCCTCTTTAATGTCTTTAACTGAGAAGACTGGTCTGCAGCACCATGTTGATCATCAGTGTCTTTCTCAGTTGGGTGTTCCTCCCTCACAGGTTCAGAAGGAGAGGGAGTTTGACCCTGTCTTGGATCAGAAGATGAAGTTTGCTGAGGCTCAGCTGGAGGTTCTGGTTCAGGTGTCTCTGGTTGTTCAAACTTGACCTCCACTTCAGGTGGGACTTGACTTGAAGAGAGTGCAAGTCAATCAATTCACCACTTTTAATCTTCTGCTTGATCACCTTATATGCTCATCCATTGTAGATAGAGACATGGGACCAAGTCTCCTTCCGGAGAATCCATATGACTTCAAGAAGCTCATCATTCTTTGTCTGTCAGCAGACTTCTTTGCATTCTTTTGAATGATGGCTCTTGACTTTGCAGCTTCTTCCCTTAGCTTCCTTTTGGTTGTTTTTCTTTCTTTGACTAGCTCAAGATCAAGTTGCTTTAAGTACTCGAACTCAATGAAGTCATAGGACAGGGGAAGAAGTGCATTTTCCTGATAGAAGCCTGTGGCACTCAGGTAGTTTATCATTTTGATTCTATCCTCTTCTTTATCTACCTGAGGTTCTTGTGGAGCACATCTTCCTGTGCAGGACTTTCTTGAACTGGAGAGAGAGTGGGAGTATGCTTGTAAAGTCTTTTCTGTCTCTTCTCCTCTTTGAATTGGAGAAGTAACCTTGCATCTTCTTTCTCCTTATCTCTCTTGACACTTCCATGTCAGCCAGCTCATTCAACTCTTCTAAGGGGAGGGAGATGATTTCATCAACATCATAGTTCTGGTCTGTAAATAGGTAATCCTGACTGCCCTTAACTCATCATCTTTAGTATTTGGTCTGGGGGCAGCCCTGATTGCAGCTTGCATGAATTTAGATGACCCAGAAGAACTTTCTCCCCTTAGCCTCCTTTCCTCTCTCTCTCTTCCTCCTCAATTTCCTCAGGAGTCATTATCCTTTTCCCTTTGTCACCAACAGACCTTTGTGACTCAGGGTGGATTGAGGCTTGGCCTTCATTGCTTGGTGTAGCTTCCATGCTCTGGCCAGAGAGAGGCTGAGAAACACCTTCACCAGCAGGTGTCTCAGATGGAGTTTGGACCTCTGCAGCAGTTGTTGATGGTGAGACAAGGGTCTCAGGTTCTGCCACTGGGCCTTCAGCCAAGGTTTCCCCTATGAAACTAATCTTAGGGTCCACCTCAACATCCAGTTGACGATGACATTGCCTGATTGCCTAAGTCTCCTTCTTAGAGAGAACTCTGCAAGGATCCTGTCTTGGATTCTTTGAGCCAGCCTGTCAGCTTGTCTAGATTTGCTTGGATTGACAAGTGGCATGTTGACTAAATCCAGTCTTTCATAGAAGCTCAGGCTTTGGAACTGAAAGACTTCTTGTTGGCCTTGAACTCTGTGAAGTATAAGGGCTCTTCTGTCCTCATCATACCTCCACCTTATGATGTAGTTGCCAGTTCCTTGTGGTGGAGATGAGACAGCCCTTGGTATACCTTCCTCAAAGAGACTCCTGATGATTGAGTCTATAGAGTCCACATTAATGTGAACTTGAGGAAGTTGCTGAGAATGCACAACAGCAAGTGAGGATGGTGAGTCCTCTATGTCCATTCTCTTTGAAGAACTCCCAGGTTCTGTGATTGTAATAACTTTCTCCCCCTTTTGGTAGCATCACCTACTTGCATAGGTGAGCTGGAGGATAATCAATCACTTCCACAGGTTCTTGTGTTCCTGGTTGAGCTCTCCTTAAAGGTCTCCCAGCTAGTTTTTCCTTTAGATATGAAATCTGAAGTTGCTGATCATTGACCCTGTTTTGTAAGGTAGTCACCTGAGATTCCAAGTGACTAACCTTAGAGACTAAATAGGTGCATGTTTTTGACAATTTCTGCACCTTTAGTCTCAAGTTCCCCTCATCTTCATCAGAAGAATCACTGGGGGATGAGAAGATTGGACCAAAGTCCTCTCGCTCACCACCAGCTTGAGTTTCTTGGCTGCTGGTTTTCCTCTGCTCACTGGCAGCCTCAGTTGAGATGCCAGAGGGCAGAGTTGCCATGGTTGAGGTCTGAATGATGTAATCACTTTCAAAAGTGAGAGCCTCTTCCATATGGACATCCTGAACAGGTTCAGAAGTGTCCACCTCAGTAATAGGTGACTGATGTGGGATAGACTGAGGAGAGTCAGAGGTACTCGTCTCTCTTTGAGTAGGGGATGAGAAGAGAGACTCATGGTACCCACCGAATCCTAAGTCTTCATCAGTATAGAAGGATAGGTTGGGAATTGGTTGGTTGAGATCCAAAGGCTGGGGATGGTAGCTGTCCCCTGAAGGTTGTTCACTTGAGTGTTGAGACTCAGAGTGAGAGCTTAAGGCTGTTGGGCTAGTGAGCTCATCAGTGTGAGCATGAGGAACCTCATCACTGATTCTTGAAACAATGGGAGTGGTCTGCTCCTCAGGAGAAGTGGGAGCTCCAGTATCCACTTCTTCCTGTATTGGTGAGTATATGGGGGCCTCCACAGACTGAATAGTCTGAGCAGGGGTTCGTTTGGATTTTCTTTGGTAGGTGATGGATATTTGAGGTTGTGTAGAGGGTTGGAGAGCAGTAGGTGTGGGTTCAACACTAGCTTGGACTGCTAGGTTGTCACCTTGAGCAATGAGCTCTAACATTTTGGGACTAGGGCTGTTTCTACCCCTGAGAAGCCTACAGTTGGCTTCTTCATAATTTTAAAGATGTCGGGCTTCATCTGTCCCAATTTAAGAATATTACTTGTTTCCCTCAACTGTGAGCCCAGTTCACAGTTGAGAATGTGTTGAACATATCTAGGAAACATGTAGTATTCTAAGGAGTCTAAGTTTGCAAGTAAATTAGTATAAACAAATTGTGAATACCTGAACTTGACCCCCTGAATCATTCCATGAACTATAAAGGAGAGATCCTCAGGAATCTGGTCCCATCCACCATGCTTGTTTGATAAGCTGTGGATAACCACATGGAGCAGGTATTTCCACTGGGATGAGACCTTCCCTTTCCTGAAGGTCTTTACAGAGAAATCTCCTTCATAGCCCATCTGCTCGAAGGAATGATTAACCGCTTCCTTTGGGAAGAACACTTCACCTTCTTCATCATCCAGCTGAAGATGTCGGTTGATGATGGCCGGAGTGATGAAGATTGTTCTCCCTGCACTGTGGCAGACAGTGCCTTCTCCCCATCCATAATGACCTCTTGGCAGGTCTTCCAGAATTCAAGCAAGTGATCCTCATATAGAGGAGGATCAATGGTTAGGGAGGTGAAGTAGTGAGACAAAGACAAGAAACGGCAAACCTCTGAGAAATGAGGATCTTTGTCAGAGCATAACAGAGCAACCTGATTGTGTTGTCTGTGTAGCTGCATGGCAAAGTTAGGATCATTTCTGTGAGCAAGGTCAGCCATTGTGAGGTAGCTCAGAGATGAAGAGAAAAAAAATGGGAAAGAAATTTCAGAGAGAAAGCTTTGGGTTTTAGGTTTGGAAGAAAAGCAGATGATAGAAGAGGGGGAAACCGTTGGGTTTATATGAGAGAGAAGGATTTCAGATAAAGTTTAATGAAAGAGGATAAACTTTGAAATCCGTATGTCGGTCCCACCTCTGAAAAAGTAGTTTACCTTTTTGCTCAAAAAGTAGTTTTCTTGGAATTCGAAAAGCTTCGAAAGTAATTTGTCTTCGGAAGTTTTGATTGAAAAAGCTTCCGAAGCTAAAATGGCTTCGGAAGAATTTTCTTGAGAGTCTTGAAGATTTATGCTTCGGAAGAGAAATAAACTCTTGGATGCTTTGTATAAGAATGAACAAAGCTTCCGAAAGTAATTTTGCTTCGGAAGGAAAAAGTCCTTAAAAATGAATAAGTGTCTAAGTTAGAATTTTAAGCTTCGGAAGATAAATTTTGACTTCTTCCGAAGGTAAAATCTCTTAGACAGTCATTTATTTGAAGACATATTTTCTTCCGAAGGTAAAACGTTATCTTCCGAAGTATCAGAAAATTTTCAAGAATCTAAGGAAAGTCTTCAAAAAGAGTTTTACATTCAAAGAAAACATGAGCTTATGAAAGTGATGAACTAGACAACTTAGGACACAAATATTTTAAGAAGAAATAATTAGAATTAGTTTTAAGAAAAAGTCTACTCAAAGTTAATCATCCCAATAGCTGATATCAGATACTTAAATCTGTTCATCAAAAGCTTTGTGAACAGATCAGCATATTGTTCATCTGTGTGAACTTTGACTAGTTTAATTAATCCCTTTTCATAGTTATCTCTTATTAAATGATACCTGATGTTGATGTGTTTGGTCCTTGAGTGCTGCACAGGGTTCTCAGTGATAGAGATAGCACTATTGTTGTCTATGTGGATAGGAGTCTCTTTGAAGTTAAATCCATAGTCTAGCATCTGATTTTGAATCCAAAGCACTTGAGCACAGCAGCTTGCAGCAGCAATGTATTCAGCCTCAGCAGTTGATGCAGACACACAGGATTGTTTTTTGCATTGCCATGAGACAACCCTTCCACCAAGGAATTGACATCCCCCAGATGTAGACTTTGCAGTCATGTTGCAACCACCATAATCACTGTCTGTATAGGCATACAGATTGAAATTAGGATTCTTTGGATACCATAGACCAAGTGTTGAAGCACCTTTGAGGTATCTTAAAATCCTTTCACAGTAATTAAGTGAGACATCTTAGGGTTTGCTTGATATCTTGCACAAATACATGTAGCAAACATGATATCAGGCCTGCTAGCTGTAAGATACATAAGAGACCAATCATAGCCCTGTATAAGTGCTCATCTACACACTCCCCCTCAAGATCTGGACCAAGGGAGTGGTTTCTGGCTATGGGTGTCTTAGCAATCTTACAATCAGTCATGTTGAATCTCTTGAGTATATCTTGAACATACTTTGACTGACTTATGAAGATGCCATCTTCAACCTGCTTCACTTGAATTCCCAGAAAGAAGTTGAGTTCTCCCATTGAACTCATT
The DNA here is from genome assembly GCA_025506515.1 of Flaveria trinervia. Classification (NCBI taxonomy): domain Eukaryota; kingdom Viridiplantae; phylum Streptophyta; class Magnoliopsida; order Asterales; family Asteraceae; genus Flaveria; species Flaveria trinervia. The sequence goes on from CM046456.1 coordinate 45,459,101, forward strand.
TCAAATCTGTCTTTCATCAGCTTTTCAAAGTCTTTGCAGAGCTTTGAATTGGTTGAACCAAAGATGATGTCATCCAATATACTTGAACTAGCAGAATGTCTTTTCCTTGTCCTTTGATGAAGAGAGTTCCATCTATAGTACCTCTCCTGTATCCATGTTTACAGAGATACTCAGACAGTGTCTCATACCACTTCCTGGGTGCCTGATGCAGCCCATAAAGAGCTTTGTCAAGCTTGCAGACATAATCAGGATGATCAGGATCTACAAAACCAGGTGGTTGTTTGACATAAACCTCCTCATCAATCACTTATAAGAAAGCACACTTTACATCAAGTTGATAGACTTTGAAATTCTTGGATGCAGCAAATGCCAGGAATATCCTAACAGCTTCTAGTCTTGCTACAGGAGCAAAGACATCAGTGTAATCAATCCCTTCTTCTTGTGTGTATCCTTGAACAACTAGTCTTGCCTTGTTCTTGATGATGATTCCTCTATCATCCTTTATTCCTAAAAACCCATTTGGTTCCAATGGTAGTCTTCCCATGAGGAAGAGGACAAAGGTTCCAAACTTTCTGCCTTTTGAATTGAAGCAGCTCTTGTTGCATAGCTTCAACCCAACTTCCATCCTTTAGAGCCTCCTCAACTTTCTTTGGCTCTAACTGGGATAGAAAACAAGAGTGAAGACAAACATTTGCTTCATGGGTTTGCCCTCTTGTCTTTACCCCGGAGATAACATCTCCATGATGTTTGTGGTAGGATGAGACTTGTGGATCCTTAGCTGAGGGATCACAGCAAGTTGCTGAGATAGATCCAAATTTGAGAAATTTAGATCTGGTCTTGAAGATTGATCCTCCACATTATCACACTTATCAAGATTAACTTGATCCAATGAGTGTGTGACATCATTGATGTTGTCATCTATGGTATGGTTATTAGCATCAAGAAATTCTTGATCACTATCACCATCACCATTGTTGTCTTCTGCAATTGAGGTGTCTTTATCTGGTTGAGAAGCCTCTGAGCTGGAATTTGAAGGCATGCCAGATGTATCAGCTGGATTTGTCATTGTTGTGCTGATAGAAACCTCATTTGCTGAAGTAGTTTCAACTGGAGCTGAAGGTGTGTGAGTTGAAGGTCTTCCTAGCTCAAATCTGGATCGGAGGATCACCTGTATTAAAATTTTCTGCAGATCCTGAAACATGCTCGATTTATTAAAACAGTTGGTAACTAAATCAAGATCAAATAGCCAATCCGGACCAGAAACAGCCACACTGGGTGTGTGCTCATTGAAAGTCACATTGGCTGACTCCTCAATAATTCTAGTTCTGAGATTGTATACTCTATAAGCTTTAGCTTGGAAGAGTATCCAATGAGTGTCCATCGTCTGATTTCTCAGCAAACTTGGCAACTTGATCTTTGGTATTCAAGATGGTGCAGGGACATCCAAATGACCTGAGAAAACCAATGAAAGGTTTCCTCTTGTGCCAAAGTTCATAAGGAGTCTTACCATGTGTCTTAACTACTAAAACTCTGTTTTGCACATAGCAAGCAGTATTAACTGCCTCTGCCCAGAAGGTGATAGCAGTTTAGAGTCAGACAACATAGTTCTTGCAGCTTCAATAAGTGTCCTGTTTCTCCTCTCAGCAACTCCGTTTTGCTGAGGAGTCCTGGGAGCACTGTATTGTCTTGTAATACCCTTTTCATCACAAAATGTATCAAGGATTGGTTCTTGAATTCAGTTCCTTGATCACATCTTATGGTTTTGACCTGTGTCACATTGATTCTCAATCTTTAAGATGAAATTCTTTAGAATCTCAGGAGTCTCATCTTTAGTTCTAAGGAAGAAGACCCAAGTGAATCTTGTAAAATCATCTGTGATCACTAGACAGTATAAGGTCCTTCCTAAACTCATTACACTGGTGGGGCCAAGAGATCCATATGTAACAAGTGTAGGGTGTAGTGATGGAGTTCATTTCCTAGGCTTATGGGATGCCTTATGTTGCTTCCCTTTCAGGCATGCAACACAATGATCACACTTGTAAACTCTTTCTTTGGCATTCCAGTTACCAGATCATGCTTAATCAATTTATTCATGTTTTTAAAGTTTACATGGCACATTCTTTTATGCCATAGAAAGACTCATCACTATTGGCTTTAGATAGAAAGCATGAAACTTCTCCATAAGGAGATGTTTCTTGCAAATCCATCTTGTACATGTTCCCTTTCCTAGGGGCTCTGAGCAGGATGTGCTCATGAGGAATGACCACACCAGGCTTGAGAACAATGCACTCATGCTCAGTAAAGAGCATGTTATGTCTTTGATCACAAAATTGGGATACACTCAGAAGATTGTACCCAAGCTCCTTAACAAAGTTTACCTTTTCAATGCCGAGCTTACCATTTGTGACCTTGCCCCTTCCAGAAATGTAACCACCTTCATCTCCTCCAAAAGCAACTGGTCCTCCATCAATTCTCTCAAAATTATGGAGTAGAGACCTATTGCCTGTCATGTGCCTGGAACAGCCACTGTCAATTATCCAGACATTTCCGTTTGTCTTGAGCTGTTCCTGCACAAAGAAAATGATTAGTTACATTTGGAAACCCAAGCCGTACTTGTCTTGGGCTCAGTAAGTGTAATAGAAGGTAATGCAACAGTAATAGATCCTATGGTTGTACTGTGAGGATCTTCAGCTATTGTTGATGGAGAAATTTCAGTCATTTGGTCTTTCTTAGACTTCCACACCACCTTTGGACTCTTGGACTTGACCTTCAAAACCTTTGAAGCTTTTGGAACTTCACAGGTTTTGATGACTGAACCTTCGGAAGATTCTGCAGTCACTGCAGCAGACTTCAGTGCTTCGGAAGAACTCCTTTCTTCCGAGACCAATTTTACTTCCGAAGGTAATTTTCCATTTACCTTCTTCTTTGATTTGGAGCTTCCGAAGGAAACAAACTTTCCTTCCGAAGCTTGAGACTTCTTGAGATTCTTTGAAGTCTTTGTATTGGTCATGTGGATCGTACTCCTAGGATTGTATGGGCAATCCTTAGCAATGTGAGAAGTATTTTCACACATGACACATAACATTTTCTTCTTCAGAAGAGTCTCCTTTTGAGAGCAAGACTGGCTTTGGTCACATCCCTTCTCCACCTTCATCTTGGTAGATGCTGAGACAGTTCTTTTGGGCTGTGAACTGTTCTTGGAGTTTGATGGTCCAGGCTGTGCAGCAGTGGTACACAGCAGCTCAGTCTTCTTCTTTGCTCTGAGATGATTTGAACATGAACCAGGACTCTTAGATGAGAAGTCTTGGTTGATGTCTTCAGTCCTTACTACTTTGAAACCTGCAGAGATAAAAACTTGTTTCTGCTTAGCATCAAAAGTAGCCTTGATTTCTTGAGCCTTCTTTGCTTTCCTTTTGCTCTTCCTGATCAAGTTCTTTCTTTTGGACTTGGTCATCACAGATGATTTCTTCTCCTCAGAAGGATAGTGGCCCTTGGAAGAATCCTCTTCTTCACTCTTCTCAGAGGAATTCTTCACTATCACTTCTTCATCATCCTCACTTATAGATCTATGAGAGGAAGCTCATTTTCACAAGTTCCACACCTAGGATATCTTACAGACAAGATTGTGTGTGGAGGAGCTATCTCATTTGATCCTAGTCCCTGTCTATTTTGATAGCACACTTTGTTGTGCAGGGATGAGGATATCATGTTTTTGAAGGTCTCTTCTTCAAGAACACTTTTCTCTGCCTTGGCTTTGCTGATCACAAGCTCAGCCTGGCACTCAGTCAATTTAGTTATGAGATCTTGGATCTGAGTTCTAAAATCTGTATGTTCATGTTTTAGTACTGAAATTGTTTTCTCCAAATCTTCTATTTTTAACTTGTAATCATTTTCAGACTTTCTAAAATCAGATTTTAATATGTTTAATGACTCAAGATCGGATCTCATCTCTAAGTTGTAGGACCTGTATCTATTCACTTTAGCAATGCATTCAGGAGTACAGAGATGTTCCAATACCTTGGCTTCATCATGGTCAGCCATCAGTGCTTGGTTTGGAGAAGCATCTTTCGCCTGAAAACTCCAGTCAAAGCCTCCTTCTTCAACAGTAATAGCAGCATGTTGCTTAGGCTTCTCAGACTGAGGAGCTTTGTCAGTGTAGTTTGGTCTGGGTGGTGTTTGGCCCCCATTTGCTTTAGGTGCCTTACACTCCCTAGCAAAGTGACCCATAAGATTACAGTTGTAACACTTAACTTTGCTTTTATCCAGCCCAAACTTTCCACTAGTAGCATTGCTTGGAAATCTTCTTCCTGTTCTCTTGTAGAACTTCTTGGCTCTGTGAGTGAGGAGAGCCATCTGCTGAACTATCTCCATGTATTCCAGGTCATCTGGATGAATGCAGTCCAGGTCTTCAAGAGTGAAGAGATAATTCTCACAGCTTTCATCAGTAGACACAAAGGCTTGAGAAGAACTTGTCTCTTGGAATGGACTTCCTTGAGTAAAGTTTTCCCTTGGTGTCTCCGGGAAGGTGATGAAAGGACCCTTTTGTGAGTTGTCAGGGTAGCATAGAGATGATGTTGGGGTTCTATGTTGTCCCTTTCAACCACATGAAGGGCTAAACCCATTTGATTGTTGGAGTTGCCAGATGAACCTTGTATGTTCATCTCCATCTGGTATCCACTGAGAATCCCATATAACTCTGTCAGAGTAAGAGTTTTAAGGTTCTCAGTCCTCTTGATCACCACACAATAGTGTGTCCATTGCCTAGGAAGTGAGGACATGAACTTCCTTACAATGTCTCTGTTCTCAAGAGGAACTCCTCCATCCACTAGGGTATCCACAATCTCAACATACCTGAAGTATTGTTGGGTCATGGTTTCACCTGCTTTAAAGGTGAAATTTTCAAATTGCTGCTTCAGAAGATCTTTCTTGTTCTCCTTGGCTTCAGAGGAGCCTTCATACATCAACTTCAGTGCATCCCACAGCTGTTTAGCTGTTTTGCACTTCTTAAAACCTCTGTATACAGAGTTTGGGAGAGCAGTCTGAAGAGCAGTCATGGCCTTCCTGTCAATCTTTACTCTTTTTCTATCTTCATCTGAGTAGTTGGCCATATCTTTAGGAATCATACCAGCACCAGTAGCAGAGGGGGTGCTGGGTATGAAAGGTCCATTTTCAACAGATTCCCACATTCTTGAGTCAAGAGACCTGATGAAGCCTTCCATCCTCATGCACCAGGTGTCAAAATCATCAAGAGTGATCAGTGGGGATTTGTTCATGGTTCCAGTCTCCATATCAGTCTTTGAGATGGAAACCATTTGAAGAGTTTAGTTTTTGTGTGTGTGAGGGATCTTAAGATGGTTAGATCTTATATCAAGAGCCTGAAAGCTCTTATACCAATTGCAGGATCGTTTAAGGGTTTGAACACAATTACAACACAACAACACAAGACGAGAATATGTAAGCTCTAATCAAACAGTAAATTGGGTTAACCAAAGGTGATACAAAGAACACAAGTAAAGCAAAAGACAGAACAGGAGAATATGGTTTTCAAGGATGCAGTATATTGCTTTCTCAAGTTCTTTTACAAGTGTTACAAAGTATGTTAAAGATACAAGAAACTTGAAATACTTATACTACAACCTACAGCCGGCTATACTATGAAAGCCAGCTGGATACAATTGACTAGACACTAACAAAATCAATTGTAGAATCAAAAGACATATCTGCCTTTTGACCTTGTGACTATGACATGCCATAGCTCACATCCTTATACATTACAAAAAGGATAAAGTACATAAAGTGGAAAGTTTCAGACTCAAGACCTCAATGTACAGTTACCAAAAGCATGGATCTTTTCACCAACTCTTGTAAGTTGGTGACTTATCAGAGATGCAGCGGAAAAGGTGCTTTATGGAACAGTACATCAGATAAAGCATGTGTACTAAAAGTCTTTGGAAGAATCTGTCTTCATAGGGTGAAGCTTCGGAAGACTTTGTCTCTTGAAGCTTCGGAAGACTTTATGTTTGGCTTCGGAAGATATTGGTCTTGGCTTCGGAAGATATTACACTTAGAATGTTTTCTAATGTATTGTGTAAAACTTCCAAAGCATTCTTCACTTCAGTACTTAGTGCATGTTGCTGAGACACTTTGGATGTTTTAGGTTGCATCAGACTTAAGGAATCCTTACAGTTAATAATAACCAATTTCCTCCAAAAGATTAAAAATATCAATTTATCTTCAAAAATTCATAAGTTGTTTTAATTTTAGTCGAAAAATTTCATTAGTTGTGTTAACTTCATCTAAAATAAAAAACTTTTGAAGTGAAATTGATACAAAATATAAAACTTTTCAAGTTAAATTGATATTTTTAACTTTTTTTAAAAAAATAGTTACTTTAATCAATGGAGCAAAATTTGAAATTAACTCTAATATCATGATAACTAACGTAAACTTAAAATGAATGTTTAAATGAACAATATTAATTTTATTAAAGATATTTGTAAAATTAAGATTACTTTTTGTTAAAAGGAGTATTGTTGGTGATACAAAAATGTCATAGTATCTCCAGCAATATAAATAAACCATGGTATCTCAAGCTTATCACTAATACAAAAGAATGCCACGTAAGCGATATATTTATGCTTTTATATCGTCAGTCAATGGAGATACACGTCAGTCAAAAAGCTAAAATTGAAAACTCTAAAAGTCAAAAGATGTTCCGGTAAAATCAAATAGTCAAAAAACTATTTGAGTAAAATCTAATACTCAAATAGCTATTGAGTGATTTTCTTAAAAAAATTAACCCCTTTCATTTCAAAAGATCTTGTCATGTACGCCCACAAAGACCTCACTTGTAGTTAATTCTATTTATTTTTACATACGAGAAGGATAAATTAATCATCTATTAAGCCACTTAACAGAACCTTAACTACCGTTATTGTAAAGAACGAAAATTGTCACAACCCCCTTAACATAAAAGACAATTGTTGCAATGTATAAAGTTTAAAAACCAAACCCATAAATTGATGTAAAATAAACGAAAAAAACTGAAATTTACCAAACCACTTTATTATACAAAAGATTCCAAGTGAAAATGCAAAACATATTGTAAAATTATGATCAGTTATATAAATAACCAATAAAATGTTAGGGATTCGTCCCCAGTAAATTGATAAAAATTAATAATAGCATTAGAATATACCAACACAAATGATTAAATACGAAGAAAATCAGACTAGAAGTTAATTTAGCTAAAAACACATTCACAATCCCAGAAATTCCTATTAAAAAAATGTTACAATTGCAGCGTTCAATTATGATTGAAAGAAACCACTGTCCGAAAACAAATAAAGGCATCTTTAAAAGAGTTCTAAGAAGTTGCATACCGTTGGTTCACATAACACAATTGACCATTATACTCGTATTTTGCTGCCCTACCAGCTGCAAAAAAAAATGCCTCCGTCTGTCTGTCTGTCTACCCAAAAGAATATTACAATCAAAACATGCCCACACACGACAACAAGAAACACCATTACTCTCAATCCATCTCCCTCCAAAACCAAAACCAAATTACACCTCAACTGTTGTATTCAATCAGTATGAACCATTGGCGGCATCCCAAATGGAGGAGGCATCGGCGGCATTCCCATTCCGCCCATGGGTGGTGGAGGAGCAAACCCTCCACCCATACCGGTGGAGCAGGTAGTGCAAGAGGTAGTAGCTGAGCATACATATTCTGCAAACCAAAACACAGATTAACTTACAGAAAATGAGCTTAAATTAAAAGGAGCAAGCGCAAGACTGGAACGAGAAAAAAACCTGCTGTTTAACGATGTCCTGCTCCTCGTTCTCCTTGGCTTTATTTTCCTTTATTGCTTCTATCTTGTCCTTTATTAGTTCATCCACCTTACCTGTATATTCACGGATAAACTGCAAGGGAAAAATATATAATTGAGTGTACGACACAAGCTTAATAATGAAGGTAAAATATGTAGAACACTTACCTGAAGCAGATACGGGAATGCAAAATCGATCATGTTGTTCAACCAGGCTAGCTCAAGAGCAACATCTGGACGGATCAGATCGTAACAAACAAAGAGACAGGAAGCAAAGCATTCCTTCTTTCCCTGCACAAGCAATGCATGAGATCATTGCCAAATGGTCCACTCTAAAACTTGAATATAACATTACTGAGAATAATTCCTACCTGCTCGATGAAATAAACAAGCAGCTCTTCGGCAAGTTCACGGTCACCAGATTGTGAAGCTGTCTCCATCGCATCTTTGTAGACCTTGTCTTTTTTAGACAATGCGATTGACTGCTTCCATCTACCGGCTTTTTTGTAGATGTATGCAGCCACACGTCTCATCTCAAGAAGCTCATGTTTCTCGATCTGCCAAAAAGAACATCGCGTATGAAATTACATTTGGACATGAGAAGAAACACGACAGGACAAGAATGCAAAAGAACCCACCTTCTGGGCAAGACCGATCTGGTCAAAGTTATCATGCAAATCAATAGATTCACGCAGTCTATCATAATCTTCCTCTTCAACATATATTTCATTTAATGCCTCATTTACAGCAGATACATTATTGCTCTGAACAGCAACCATGTATGGTTTGACTAGAGGAAGTTGACCCGCCTGTAGTTTGCAAGTCAGAATAAAAATAAATAATAATAGCAAAAATAATAATAAGAATATAACTTCTAAGTGTAGCACAAACCTTACGCATGATGTCCACAACACGTGTGTGGTCAACACGTAGTGCAAGGACATTAAGAACGTCATTGATAAGGTCAGGGTGTTCTTCTAAATAGAAGTGAACCGCCTTGTAATAGAGCTCAACGTTTGCCACTTTAACTGCAATATCTTTAAATTGCATATGGTCCCAAGCCTCTGGAGAATGATTCATGACAGTAGTAGCAGCATTGTCAAACTCGTCATATTGGATGTATAAATAAGTAAGCTCTTTCCAGTGTTGTTGCTCATCACAAGCGCGAATTAACTTTGGAATGTTGAGACGAGTTGAGAAGAGTTTAATGTGCTCCATTAACTTATCATGACGGTATCTGGCATATAAGACACCCAACTCGGTAAAGATGCCCATATGAGCCCGTTCTAACCCTAAACCACTCTCCATAAGAGATATCAGCTCATTGAAGCATCCTCTGCTCTGGTAGTATTCACTGACCTCTTCCAGATCATCCACCTAAAATTTAACAAAAACCTTTAGACCCTAGCCAAAAAATAGATGACAAACATTTATAACTTAAAACAAGCAGATTACGGTGGCAATTCCGATCCATTCACTAGTGGCCATAGACTCCATTATGGTCATGTTCTATCTCCAACGGGTCAAAGGTCAAATGTATATAAGTTAAAAGAAATGGCTAAAAAGGATACAAGTAATAAAACAACAGCAAAAAAAAAGAAACAGGTCAAATGGATCAAACAGGTTGAAGCTCTCCTAAACTGTATTTAATGCATCAACCTTGCAATCCATTTAATCAGAACTGGATTGTAATGATATATTATAATCCTGTTAATCATAGCTGACACACTAATCACTATTTAATATTTATTTTGCTATGTTTAATTGGCATGTCAAATACAATTGCAAAAGTTATTAAAAATCTGTCTTTTAGTAAGAAGATCGAGTAGTCAAAATTATATTTTTGAGCCATATCTTTTTATTCAAAACTAAATTATTGTGAGATAATATTAACTTTGTATTCATAGATGAAAAAATAACTATAAAAGAATAAAAAATTCTTGACAAGATGTGCGCCAGGTCGCCTACATATCGGTCATTGAAACGCAATTCTTTCTGTAAATAACATTTGACATATTAATTACTAGTTATTTAGCTATTTCTGACAAAAAGTGTTTCATGTAAACCCAATGATCAACCCATTTTGCCCATTACTGACTGGCTCATTATGCCACCTCTACCAGCAGACAACTGAAGACGTAAATATTATTTAATATCCACTATACATTAAACAGTTAAAAGTAGGTACCTGCACAATAATATTGAGCCCACATATCTGAGCCAAACGGAACTCCTCAGCATCAACACAAGCAAAGCAAACTTCTTTCCATGTTTTGGCACTATTTGCTTTACGAGCGGCATCAACAGCACCTTGAAACTGTTGGAGCCTCACAAGTGTGACAGCAAGCTTAGCCCAGTTGGAGATGAAGGCATAAATTATCTTGGCAGCTTCATACAAGGCCTCATCAAACAAACGATCACCAACATTATGGAGATTGGCAACATTTGGCATGAGGATAAATTCCTCAATGTCACTCAACCTGTCAATCTTTGCATATGCATATATGAGCTCACTATCCACCTTTGGCTCCTTGATCTTGTTTCTCACCATCAAAAGATATTTCACCAAATCATGGTAGCATTCTGTGTCTTCAGAAGCACGAATAACATCCAAAAATTGAGTAGCATCATCGGCACGAATGAAAGATTCAATTGCATCACTCACAAGTCCTTCCCTAAGTTGAGCTTTAGCCACCTGACTCCATACAGCATCTTCTTCAACACGGTATGCAAATTCAACAGCACGTGGAATACTTTGGATATTATCCAACAAAACATTGACTGCTTCAACATTTAAGTTGAATTTCTTGAAAATTGCAAATGCTTCTTCATAAAGTTGTGCTTCTACAGCCACCTCTCCAACAGCAGGTCCATCAAAGTTGTCTAACCTGTTGACGTAATCCATAACTCGTGATGGATCTGCCTTAATAGCTGTCAAGATAAGTAGGTTTTGTAGATTAAAATTCCCACTGAAAGCAGAGTTTTGGAGGACGATTTTCTCAAGGAGCTCAATTAGTTCATGGGGAAGATCAGCAGTCATGAAAGCTTTAACAGCAGCAGAAACCTGCTCGGGGCTCTTGCTCTCTGGCAAAGCAGTAGAAACAACCTGATCAATGAGCTGCCTTCTATACTCATTCTCCGGGTTAAGAACCTTCTCCCAAAGATCACCATCCATCCTCTCAACAACATATCTAATACAAAACAGGATATAATGTAAGTTTGCATATTCTATATATTATATGTAATGCAATTTTACAGCATTAATTAGTGATTATTAATGGGTAAAAAATACTTTGAATAAAAAGTTGGACAAAAAAAGCTTTGTTTTTTTCACCTTAAGGGAGTAAAATAATATTAAAATGCAACAGATCCAGTACCTTGCTTGCAATTTAAATAGAGAGTTTTTGCTTGTAACATTAATAAGCTCATCATCACATTGGCCTCTGCGATAAGCAACAACAGCAAGCGTAGGATCACGCTTCTCGCAGTATTTCCCCACAACACGTGAGTCGTAGTAAGGGTTGGTGGTAAGGAAGTGCTCTGGATTGTTATTGCTATCGATGATGATCTTACCCAAAGCATTATGAACATGAACATCTTGACTTCCTTCACTCACAAGATGCTCCAAAAACTGAGTAAGTAACCGAAGTCGATTCCTGTAAGCCATGAAATACAACATACATAAAACATACATACTCACAGAATGAACATAAAGCACAACTAAGCAAATGGGAGAACCAACCTCTTTTCACATTCATCCACCAGAGGCTCAACTGGAAGTAGAGAACGTACTGATAAGATCAAACCTTTGATGAAATCTTCAGGGCACTCGTCATCTAGAAGCTGTCCTACGACTTGTGGAGCATTCCCTGGATTGACCTACATATATACCACTAAAGCCCTTAGATTTCAAACCCAAATACATGAATTTAAAGTAAACTCTTAATTGAGGGATTATACCTTTTGAACATAGCCTTCAATATACCTAAGCATGTTGTTGGTATAGAGGTAGTGAGTGAGATCTGGAACAAAGCCAAATCGATCACAAACATTGATCAATGGCCTTGCATCAGGAAGCTTGGCTTCCATCAAAAAGTTCTTGGCCTTTTCAGCATCATAGAAATTTGATTCCCTTGTTACACGTTCAACCTCCTTGATCTGACCTGTCTTTGCAGCTGCCTCAATGTACTTAAAGTGTATGTCAGGATCCTCACTGTGGTATTCAGTGTTAGTAAATACAAGTAAATGCCATAAAACAACATAATCAAAACTTAGATGTAAAATTTTTGCACTCTGCAACATATAAATAAGATCACCTGGAGCTCAAGTACGATCCTAAAAAGAAGTACAGGCCTTCATATGATTTGAATTGCTCAAAAAGTTTAATACATGCTTCTACACCAAGCTGTTCACAATATTCTTTTGCAACCTACAGTCCATGCAATGATATCAGTCACAAACTATGAAATTCAAATAATAATCATTCATCTAGAAACAGAACCATTGTTACCTGAACAATTATCTGAAGGTTTCCTCTTAAATTGACCAGTAAAAGATCCTTCATGCACTCAAGTGCCCATTCCTTTGATAGAGTTCCAAAGAATTCTACAAGAGACTGAAAAAAAAGCTAGTTGGGTACCACTCCTACGATATGCCACAGAAGTACACAAGGTGAGAAAAAAAACCTGTGGCTCTATAGCATGAGTGTTCACAATGACACGTTTGATATCAGGCAATTCACTATAATGCTGCAAGGCAAAAGGGAAAAAAAACAAGTTTTAATCAAGTGATACAGCTTTGAAGGATAAACATAGAAGTTTCTGGGCTTTAGCTGACCTGCAGGGCTCGAACATAAAGACCTGCTTTCTCACAAAGTTGAGCAATCCGAGGTCGATCATAATGACTGAACATACCATTTGCTAATATGGCATCAGCAACATTAGGGAATGTTACAAGGTTGATTTCAAGGACCTGTGCAAATTTTAACAAGGAATTCATGAGTGCTATCGTAGATGGCCAAATAGCAGTTCATTAGAACCAACTAAATGTAACCTTAGTTTGGAGGTGCGCATGTTCTGGCAAATTCGGCTTAAGAACATCCAAGAGAAAAGCTGTCGCTTCCCGTATCAAGTTCCTCTAATAAAATGGAAAAAATGCATTTAATATTGGTTTACTCATAAACTTATTTATCTTGATATTAGAGATTGTTTGCAAGGGAATAATTAACAAGATGGTAGAACATGCCTGAAGGAAAAGATCTGTAATTGTGTTGTAATCAACAGGACAACCCCCTTCCATTTGGGACATCATTAAAGCAAAATTAACAGCTCCCTGCAAAAACAGGCAATATTACCAGTCTAACCTCCATGCACTTAAATTTATGGCATCCCAAATGATATTTCTTAAGTTTAGAAGGAACATGTTTTTAAGCAAATTCCTCAACAAAAAAAAAGCAAAATCATAAATTAACATAAACATCTTGCTGGCAATTAAATCATTATCGACTGTACTGTTTATCAAAAAGCCAATATACCTGCGGGTCTGTACGAAGAATCGTTTGCAGAAGAAACAAATAATCTGGTGAATACCCAACCTGCATTAACTCAAGAAATAATTCATGAGCATTTGTGTTGATATGAAGTCTATTGCATCTCTATTAACTAGGAAAGCATATTATATGCAACGAGAGTACCTGCTTGGAGTAAATCAGTATTTTGTCAAACTCCCTTCGCTCAGCAAAAGCTGCAACAACCTTTGGGGTTGCTCTTGCTTTAATGTAAATTTTCAACGCAAGATCATTGTCCACTGTCTACAATTCAAGAAAGAGATATGGTATATAGAACAAAGAACAAATCAGTTAGACAAGAAAGCTCAAGAGGTTCTTAACTTTTATACTTCATACCTTCACAAGGTCTCCAAGTTCCTCACTGCATTCCAGCTTGTCTTCAGCTAACCAATTCTCTAGAAGATTCTTCTTGTTCTGATTGACAACTAAGCGAGATAGTTCCAAGGATTCAAAGGCATTCAATTTTCCTTTTGTCAGAAGGGTCCCAAAGTACTGCAGTAATGGTGGTGTTTGTCCAGCTTGCACAGGTACACTCTGCAATGAAATGAAGAAAGGTTAAACAAATGAAATTATTTCTAACCTGATAGAAAGTTATACCACAATTAGAAAATAGATACCTGAAATTTTGCAACGGTATCTGGTGTACGAAGAATGCCTTGAGGAGATTCTGCAGCAAGCTCAGCAGCTTCTTTGTATTTGGTTTGAGCAAACAATTCTTGGAAACGTTGAACAACCTGAGATACACTCATACACACATATCAATTAGTCAATAATTGTCTTCGGATGTCAATGGCCTCTTGGCCTAGTGGCACCTGTATTTATCCCCACTGACTTGCTGCGGGTTTGAGCCCCACAAAGGGGACAATAGTTGGATTTTGAGAGTAGATGTTAAAGAGAATGTGTGTGTTCACCGTTTAAAAAAATACTGTCCTCAGATATCAATATTTTATTTCAAAAACTGACTGTTTATATATACGAAAAATTTAACCTCCACTTCTATGACGTCACAGTAAAACTGAACATGAATAACTAAGTTCGCCTATATGGTGCTATACAAGATCAAAGCAAGAGTACTCAATAGCAAAAGACAAATAAAACGGAATAATCCTGACAAACTACACTCTTAAATTTAAGTTATAACAACATCCAAACATTAACATAAGAAAATTAAATATTTTATCACAAGACATAACCAGCAAGCAAGTTTACCAAATTCTCTGCACCAGGAAGGTTTCCTCGTTTAGCCAGATTGACAGCGAGTTCCAGGTTGTTTAACTGCAATAAAAATATAATTCAAGGCCTAAAAGCAAAGTAAGCATATTAATAAGTGATGGAGGAAACTTGAAAACTTACCTGTCCACTTACAAAAGGAACGATTGTCGCTTCATTCACAGTAGCAAGTAAAACCTGACCACGTCTATTAATAGCATAGAAGCCTCCAACTGATGAAGCCTCAGACGTCAGAAAAATTGGATCAGGGCTAATTCTGTTTCTGTACACCGCAGTAGCGGTTTCAAGATCATAAACAAATAGAAGGCCGAGCTTTGTGATGACATATATCAATCCATACTTGTTGGATATCTACAAAATCATAAACAAACATGTTATATACAGATTGCATTTTTAGCATCTCAATGACAACAAGAACGTTAAGTACCTGCATGGCAACTGGAAAATCATCTGCAAAGTCAGGAGGGAAAAATAGATCTGCTTGCTTCTTTGTGAAGGAGGGCTTCCTGCACATTCAATTGCAATTGAGAAAACAAAGAAAGAGAATCAGATCTACATAGAAGACTGGGGATTTAACTATCAAATCTACATAGAAGACTGGGGATTGGAGTTAAACTATAGGAAAATCGTAATGAACGAAAAGACATGTTAGAGGATGAAACCTGGTTGGGCACCAAGCTCAATGACATGCAGCTTTGATGTAACCTGTCCAGCATTAGAGCTTTTTGTTGCAAAAGAGATCAGAATTGACGGAGTGTCGTTTCCTGGAACCTGTACAATGCATAACAACACATGATCAATATTTATGGCACTAACTTGTAGGTGGTTACAGGTTTGATATATTGACGGACACATTCATACTTTCAAGCTAGCAAATGATGCTGTATGCGCTTCAAGAGCTTGACTACGCTGCTGATCAACAGAAAAAAGCTGCATGTTTCCTTTGACTAACTGTGGTCTCTGTTAACATTAAAAATGTAGGGAGGTTATAACAGCTGAAAAGTTAAAAAGCAGCCTACTGCAACCATGCTTTAAGATATATCAACAAATACAAGATAAATAGGAATTTATAAATAAAGAAGATGAAAACATATTTTAGAGATAATACTGAATCAGGTGAAGATGTCTAATATGACTTATCCAAAAGTCACCTGCAAATTATATTGGGTCTCCCTTCTGAAGAATATGTCCTTATGTGATAGTAATTAGATAGATAACATTATTAACTTAGATAAGAAACTAGAAAAAAAAAACAAAAAGCAAAAAAGAAAAGGGAAGCAAGACGACTACACAGACCAACACACTATCTTGTTAAATACGAATGTCAAGCAGTCTGGAGCACCATGCCTGATACATGTAATCATGTAGTAGGGAATGAAAGCAAAAAGTTAACAAAGTTGTCCGACCCACGTAATAATAAATAAAATAGAAAAACAATTGAAACAAAATCACTCGTGGAACAATAGTGACCCTGAATATGGTCGTCAGGTTACATTACATCTAATCACAACCATTAAAGATAAAATGATCCACTAAAAACACAGTGATAAGACTAATATAATCTTCGAATGATAAAAAAATCAATATAATCAATTATATAACTAAAGAAAAACAACAAACCTCAGGTGATCCAGGGGCAATTCCAATCAACACCAACCATTTCTCAGATGGATCACATTTGTAATTAATAATTTGATTGTTCGATAAATTGGCAGTCCTATCAAACATCTTTACAGGTTCAGAATCACCTGTATAGAAACAGATTAATAGACCATGTTTAAACTTTAATACATACAATTCTAACTTACATCTGATAAACATAAGAAAACCAAGTAATCGCACACTCTGGGAAAATACAAAGGCAGTGTACCTTCATCGACCAATGGTATACTGAGGTCTGAGTAACCATGCCCAACATCTTAGGAGTGATCCACTTCCAAAAGACAACCTGAAGATAGAATTGATGTGAAGTCACATACTAGTCAGTGTTGGCATATAGGGGGCGAAAGTTAAAGATCATTAAATGATGTTATAGATAACTTGCACCTGCTCAGGCATCTGATGAGATTTCATTTTAGCTTTCATCTCAATATTAAAAATCTGTAGGTGATCTTGAGTTGTCCCAGGAAGTTGAGCTTCAAGAAAGATTTAAAGTGTTGATTAGCTACACAGCTAAAACTGACCTCAATGTTTTTCTAAAAAACTTAATATGAGTTGCATCTTGATTGCTGCATTTTCTGTAGTAGCCTCGCCAACTTTCTGATTATTCAATGTTTTTAAATAAATGACACAATTACATTTCTCTAGTTCTGTGTTTGTTTATCCTTCAGACCAGGCCTGCTACACTCAATTTTCTAATTACTAGGGCAGCAGAACATGTAAGCATGTCAGTGCAGCATGATGCTCCTATCATGTGATCAATAGTTCAGTAAATGCCAACTTGCACCAAAAGCATGAAAATGGAATAATGGATACATGAGCAATCAAACTGGATGAGATATCAAGGTTAACATTGCTAGTAGGCTGGGGATGCAAATTTATCAAAAAGGCAAGAAAGTTGAGCTAAATCAGACACAGCATGTACAAACCAATTAATTCACAAATTCATGACCTAATACAGAATAAATTCTACCTTTTAAAGCCAGAATCTTAGAAATCGGATTCATAAGAGCCGAGTCAGCAGTAATTGGCCTCCTTAGTGGCTGCATTGGCATGTTCATGTCGATGATCACCACACTATTTTGAGGAGATGTTTCACGAACGCATATGAACTTATCCGACTCCATTGTCACATTGGTAAATGTAATGAACTGCGGATTGATCCCTATGCTTGGCAACTGCAATAACAACATAACATTCCAGATCAAAGCAATAATCATGAACATAAGTAGATCACTGAGCAAATATGCTTTCATTCCATAGATCTGGACTTATACTACGCAGAAGATTCATAATATCCCAAATCCTAACAATACGAGAATTGAAAATGCAGCAAAGTATTACTTCCAGTTAGATCAACCCTAAATAAGCAGAATTAAGCAAGGTTTTCGAAACTATCGAAGTGCGACTCTAACTTTAGAAGTAGACTTCTGAGAAGTATAACAAAAGCACATCTACATCTGCGAATCTAAGAAATCTAAACAATAAGATAGCAAATAAGCTCAAAAGCTGATTACGCTACACCAATTCACCGAGATGATTCCGGACAACAGGATTGCAAATCTACCAATCTATTCACATAAGACGAGAGTAGGCTTTTAGGAAGAGGGGGATACATACCGTGAGTGCCTCTTTCATCGTTATCGGTGCGTTAGCTGCCGCCATGGCTACGGGAGAGAAAGAGAGAGAGATCAAATCGACGATGGATCAGATGCGGTTATGATCTACCAGGGATTTGATTTGAGTGAGTCGCCGCCGATTGAGAATTTTCAACCACCGGAGGAAGAAAAGCTTTAGTTGATCTCTCGTGAGAGAGATCTAGAGAGAGAGAGAAAGAAAGAAAGAAGACAGAGAGGGGGGAGAAGTTGTGGAGAGTATTATGTATAGTGGAAATGTTGAAGGCAACCACTTGAACAAAATAACACTGCGATACTGAAGATGCCTTCGATGGGAAAATGCTAACGCATTCCGATTTTTCTTCTTTTTTCCTTTTTGGAAAGTTGAACAAACACCCTTGCATTATCTTATGTTTACAATAAGCACCCTAAACGTTCTCGTTTTTTACTAGGCTTATTAGTACACAACTACATATTTCTTTCTCCGAATGATGATTTAGAGCATTCACACTGAATTTTCAACCTCGTCGACGTATTTACATTAAAACTATACTTTTCTAATATATTTTTTAATTAAATAATACTTTTTAATATATATATATATATCATTATTTTTTATTTCCTCTCTACTCACAACTACTTTTAAAAACATTAAAAAATTTATGGGATTGTATCATGCCTCATATTTCCTCAAATATAAGAAATCATGATTCAATCCCCATAAACATTCCTCATTCTTCACTCATAACCACTAACAACCATCCCCTAAAATATAATACACACACTCACATAAAAATGAGGAACCTATTATAAATGCTCACTTTAAAAAATATATAATCATCTACCACATCTCAAAAACACTTATTTTCTAAAAGAATTAGAAATCCACTCAATAAACAAAACTAAAACATCAAAAAACTTGTCACCTCATCATTATGTTTTTAAATTTTTAACCACTCACTTATTTCTCTCTCTATTTATCTTATTAATATAATAAAAGAGTAACTTAGAATGATACATATCAGCATTACAATCCTTCTCACCAAAATTTTCTCGCATCTCTCTCCTATTAAATAATTACTTTAATTACTAATAATATTATTTAATATTTTTTTAGATTAGAAATAGTTTTTTATAAATTAAGAAAAATATCCTTTTATAAATGTTATTTTTTAATAAACAAAATTTTATTAATAATGCTCACTTTAAAAAATAATTAAAAACAAAATTTTAAAAAGATGATATCTGTGTTTTATTACTTATAATATTACTCATACGTAATTTTAGAATATCATTTTGGAATATCAAATTTTGGAATATCATTTTATATTACATAAATTTCATTATATTAATATTTTATTTTTTCAACTCGTGTAATACATAAGTTTACTAAAACTAATTTTAAAGTATAAAATACAAGGGTGTTCACATCAATTTCTTTCACTCGTTCATGTGAAAGAACTTGAGTCAAAAACCCATCTCTAAAAACAACCTTTAGTGAAAGAATTTGAGTCAAAAACCCATCTCTAAAAACAACCTTTAGTGAAAGAACTTGAGTCAAAAACCCATCTCTAAAAACAACCTTTATAATAAGAAAAAACAAGCATTTATTGTCACCTAGGATAAAAAGGAGAAAAACTCCTCTATTCCATATTAAAATCCACTCTAGTTGTCACATAAAAGCTCTAGAGTGGATTTTAATATGGTACTTATTGTTAACATGCATGGGTCTTTTATTCTTTGGCCCTAAATCATAAGGGGGCATTTGTGCAGGATCGATGTTTGTCACTAAACACTTATGTTTTTTTTTCAAACTCACCTAGAACAACACTCGGGTTAGGATAGAATCAGTAAGAGTTGAACATAATATAGAAAGTAATAAAGAACACAAGAAGTAATTTTCAAGGTACTTTTATATATTGCTTCTCAACTCAAAAATACAAGACTCTTACAAGCAGTTATTGTTACAATGAGTTACAAAGAGAACCTATATATAATACTACCTACAACCAGATATACTTTGATACCAACTGGGATCCTATAGCTAAAGTCTATACTACAAGACTAAAGTTTAAGGTATCTCGGATAAAGTCTTATCTGAGATTTGGTAGTCAGGACATGTCCTTGACTTACCTTTTGTCACCAACTAAAGTTAGTAACATATACTATCATGAAAAGGTGAACAGTGGAATAAAGTATGGTCAACTGCATGGCTCTTTAGGAAGAAACCATACAGTATCAGTGGTCTACAACGGAGTGTCAGACACTATACTTGTGTCCACTGGTTCATAGCAGTGTTTTCCGAAGGTTAAATGGCTTCGGAAGAGTAAGTACTTCCGAGGCCACTTATACTTCGGAACCTCGGAAGAGGCTGCTTCTTCCAAGGCTTGGAAACTTTTTCTTTTCATCATACTTTGGAAGTGGTCTTCAGTTCATTATTCTAAGGCTTGAACTTAGAAAGTATACACTTGACTTCAGAAGTAGAGTTTTATCTTCGGAAGTTGATCTTTCACTTTGTCTTCGGAAGAACTCTACAACCTTCGGAAGTTCCATGCTAAGCTTCGGAAGCCTTTGCATGCAGCACCAAAATTATCTAAGTGACTTAGTTTTGGTTGCATTAGCCTTCTTCTTGATCCAACAAACTCCCCCTAGGCTGATGCTACCAAAACTTCACTTGTTTCTGCTTCTCAAAACTTTCAGCACCAAGGAGGGTAAATATTGCCTGTCTCCTTGTTTTTCCCTGATGTGGTGCTGAGAAATTTGTACAGATCCTTGGTAGACAGGAAATCCAGTCTGTCACCTTGGATAACATGTACCCTCTGTTGTCCCCTCTGAAAAGAGTTAGTTGATGGGAACTGTAATCATATTCCCATCTAACTATAGGTTCCAATTCTGGACCCTCCACCATCTGTAGAAAGGCAGTGCCTTTGGTGGGAGGTCTTTCCTTGTCTTCTTGTCTTCTCAATCTCAACTTTTCTTCAATCTTGGCCTTTGCAGTTAGCTCGGCTAGGTGAAGGCTGCTAAGATGATTTCTGATGAGTGCAGTAGCTTTAGAGTTGGAGGGGTTAGAGAATGGCTTCTCTGCTAACTCAGTAATATTAAACCTGCTGGAGTTAGCAGAGAGGTTGCATTAAGTCTATTGACTTCGCCATTCTCCCTTTCCACAACAAAGTTGTGAGAAGTTTCATCGAACCTCCATTGGACTATTTTCTTTCTAGGCACAAGAGACTAACTGGGAATCTTGTCCTCTTTCTTAGTGTCCAACAAAGTCACCAGTTTCTTTCTAAGTTTCTTCTTTTCATCATTTAATGAATCTGAGTTGAGGCCTAGAAGTCTAGCTGCCTGGTCCAGTGTTCCTCTAGGTAAATCAAGAAATTGATCTCTTGTGAGGGAACAAGAGGATCCATCAACATAGGTAATGTTGACAGAATCTTCATCACATGAGACTTCGCTCAGAGTTGTGCAGTTGATGAGCTTGGTCTTGATTACCTTGAACTCCTCAAAAGAGAGATGTTGAGAAGGCTGAGGGGATGGTGTGGATGATTGTTGAGTAGGTTGAGGCTCAGAGGTTCTGGCGAGTGTTTTGGGTTGAAGGATTGGAAGTTTGGGTGGTTGAGGTGAGGGAAGATGTGGGTAATAGTATGGGTTTAGGGGTGAAAGGTTCAGTTTTAATGGTGAAGGGTGAGGGTGAGGGTTGTGGTTGAGAGGTTGTAGTGAAGGACATCCCCTTTACCCTTCTGTACATCTCTTTTCTCTTCCCCATCCGGATGTCAGCCTTGATTTCACTGACAATCCGTTGAAGTGTCTTCTCAGACATGGGACCCACCTGCCTGCTAGAGAAGCCATGGGCCCGAAGATAGTCTTTCATCCAGGCCTTTTCATTGAGCTTCCTGGTTGTAGTGTCCCTAGCCTTTTCTTCCTTCTTCTTCTCCTTTGCCTTTTCTCTTGTAGCCTTCTTCCTTTCTTTCTCCATTTGATCATGCTCTTTGTTGTAGAGCCAGGGGATCGTATCATCATTGTGTGGAGAAAGTTTTTGAAGATTAAAGCCTCTGGAGAGTAGGAAGTTTATCCTGTCTCTCATCAGCTGCAGTTCAGCCTCCTTCTATTTTTCTTCTTCTTTCTCCAAGGCCAACCTGGCTTCTTCGTCATGTTTTAGCCGGGTTGCTTTCTCCAGGTTCACCAACTCCTCTAGTGGTAGCAGGAGTGTCTCTTCATTGGCAGCTCCCATTTGGATAAGCTGGTCAATGATCTCTTCTCTTTTCTTGTTGTTAATAGCCTCCTGATTGGCTGCAGCTGCTTTTGTGTTGGTAGCTAGCAACTTCTTAGTTGGAAGTCTTCCTTTCTTCTTAAGTTTCTCAATCTTTTCCGCTTCCTGAAGCTCTTCCGCAGTCATTTTTCTTTCCCTTTATCTTTTGAAGATCCTGACTGTGGTGGTTCTTGGAGAGTGGATTCTGATTGTGAGAGAGGCAAATATGGTGTTTGGGATGGAGGTAGATTCAGATTGTACTCGCTGTTCACCTCAGATGCCATTTCAAGGATTGCATCTGTGATGATCAATTCCTTGGACATCTTAAACAGTCCTTCCACAGCTTCCATTCAGCTTCGGAAGATTCAGCTTGTTCTTCCGAGGCTTTAACATCAGCTTTGGAAGTTGGAGGAGATGCAGATTTTGTCCCAATTGTTTCAGTTGCTGGGCCATCAGTCCCCATTTCCCCTTCGAAATGAATCTTGGGTTCCATGTGGACCTTAGGTTGACCAACTTCTTTCACGGTGGTAGAAGGTGCAGTCAACCTCTGAAGCTCTTCACCTCCAAAGTAGAGCATTACAGCATCTAGACTTGGCTGATCTGTGGAGGATCTCAACAGAAACTTGGTGAAGAGTCTGTAGAGATCACTAAGCATCTTTGAGTCAATCTGCAGAATGACTTGAGGTGGCTCATACACAGTAATAATAGAAGTAGATGAAGTTGAAGTTGAAGTTGAAGTGTGGCTCTGTTGTGGGTCCTCAAATGTTTGTCTTTAAACATTCTCCCCCTTTTTGGTAGCATCATCTTGAGAGCTAAATGAGCTAGAGGAAGAAGTCAATGAGACCTGAACAGGTACATGCCTAACAGACCTCTCTGTCTGTTTCTCAGCTAGTTTGGCCTTGAGATTGTCAATCTCAAGTTGCTGAGTGACGGACCTTGCTTCTAAAGTCCTAACCAAAGATTCAAGGTTTGAGACTTTAGATAGAAGGTCATGAATGAGGAGTTTCATGCTTCCCTCATCTTCTTTTGAATAATCACGAGGAGATGAGGTAGCATACCTGGTATGTTCAGCCTCACCACTAGATGTGGTTTTTTGGCACCCTGATTTCCCATGCTCAATGATGTCTATTTCAGAGTCATCAAAGTGCTCGGTTGCTGCAGATTCAGTCTGAGATATGTTACCACTGTCCACAAGGTCCATTGAGGCATTTTCTGTAGTGGCAGCTAAATCTGTATGAGTCCCCTCCCCATCAGTGGATTCACCTCAGTTATGGGTTGCTGATGGGGGCTAGAGATAAGGGATTTCTCTGGGCTCTGTTGATCTTGAAGAGGGTGTTGTAGATCAACTTCATTGCCATCAAGAGATGTTATCTCTTCATCAGTTTTGAAGAGAAGGTCAGTAAAAGATAGGGAGGTTAAGCCTACTGACCCGGGACCTTGATCAATGTCTACAGGCATTGAGCCTCTGGTGGGGTTGTCCCTAGTTTGCTGTTCAGAAGAGTGTAGATACTCATTCTAAAGGCTGCTGGTTTGGGTGTCGGGCTCCTGGGTTGAAACTGAGGAGACTCAAAACCCATATTGAGGTCAAAAGAGAAGGATGGAGAGACCTCAGACTAAGTGGGAGCCCATGTGTCCACTCTAGTCTTTTTGGATTGAACAGCAGGGGCTTGTTCAATCAGAGTAGATTGAACAAGGGTTCGTTTTGGGCGTCTTTGATATGTGATGTGATGGGTGGAGAAGGCAGTGTTGCATTATGGTGGTGGTTGCTGGTGTGGGTTCATCACCTGTGGGGTGAACAGGGATGTCACCAGGAGCTATGCGCTCAATCATACCTGGAAGCAGAGTGGTGTACCTTGCAGTGAAGTTGGTGGATACCTTCTTCAGGGTCTTGAATATGGTAGGCCGCATGTGGGGGACAGTCAGAGCAGCTGCACAGACAAGCATGCTTTGTTCCAACTCACAGTTGATGATGTGTTGAATAAATCTAGGATACATATAGAATGTCTCCCATTGTAGATTCCCAATCAGATTAGTGAACACAAATTGTGAGTAATTGAAGCGCATGCCTCTCACCAGTCCATGAACTAAGCATCCTAGTTCATATAGGATTTGATCCCATCCGCCGGACTTGTTGGACAAGCAGTGGAGAACAACATGTAGGAGGAACTTCCAGTTGTAGGAGAAGTTGAACTTGTATACCGTTGACCTGCTTATGTCTCCGCCATATCCCATAAGGATGTAGGTGCTATCCAAATCTACCTTCGGGAACTCAGTAGGAGCTCCTTCATCGTGAAGCTCTAGATGCTCCCTGATGAGTTGTTCAGTAATGATCAACTCCTGTCCACAAATGCTAGACCTCAGTACTCGAATCCCATTTAGGGTTTCGGCTTGACCATTTCCCTAAAATTCGGCCATGTGGTTGGAGTAAACAGTGGGGTTAACGGTAAGAGCAGTATAGTAAGGAGATTGGGTGAGAAAGGAGATGATTTCAAAGAAGTCGGCATCCCTTGAAGAATCAAGGAGTGCGACCTGGTTGTGCTGAGGGTCAAGTGCCATTTGGAGAAAGGTGAATGTGGATGATTTTGAGCTTGGGTAAAGTTATAGAGGAGAAAAATTTCTAGGGCAGTAAAAAATTGCAAGTAAGAAGATGAGATTGAACAGTTGAGATTATTTAAAAGAGGGTGGGAAGGCGGTAATGGGGGTTAGGATAAGGTGATGTGATGGTTTAGTGGATGAAATGACAGTGGCGGTAAGGTTAAAATCAGTTAAATAATCCGACATCATTAACAAAATCTTTGCTTTTTACAGTGTGGGGCCCAAGAGATTTACGTTACACAGTAGAATCTTTCTTCCGAATGTAAAACATTTCCGAAGGTAATTTGTCTTTCGAAGGCAATTCTTACTTCCGAAGCAAAACTTTACTTCCGAAGGTTAGAGTTGCTTTCCAATAGAGAATTTGTAAACATCAGAAGTAGATCTGATATGTAATCAATCGCTTCTTCCGAGACCAAAAGTTCTTCCGAGAAGAAAAATTATCCTTTGAGAAATTATGCTTCGGAAGATATAAAAATAACTTTCGAGGGTTAATTTCTCTTCGGAAGAAATTTACACTTAGAAAATTTTCAGAAAGATCTTTTGTAACAGGGCTTAAATTGTATTGACAGAATACATTACATATTAAAAGGCTTTCAAAAGAGGTGATCTAATCAATGTTTATCATCCCAATAGCTGTTATGAGATACTTAAATCTTTGCTCATCAAAAGCTTTGGTGAACAAATCAACATATTGTTCATTTAAGTCAACTTTGATTAGTTTAATCAGATTTTTCTCATGATATCTCTAATGAAATGGTACCTGATGTCAATATGCTTTGTCTTGGAGTACTTCATCGAATTTTCAGTAATGGAGATAGCACTGTTGTTGTCAATATGGAAAGGAGTACTCATAAAGTTGAATCCATAGTCTAACATCTGATTCTGAATCCATAGCAGTTGAGCACAGCAGCTAGCAGCAGTAATGTATTCAGCTTCAACAATTGATGTAGACACAAAGGATTGTTTCTTGCATTGTCTTGGCAGGCTTGCAATCCTTCATTTCAAATCTTTCTAAAATGTCAGAGACATACTTAGATTGATTAATGAAGAACCCTTCCTTCATTTGCTTCACCTGAATTCCAAGAAAAAAGTCCATTTTTCCCATGGAACTCATTTCAAACTTCTTCTTCATAATGCTCTCAAAGTCCTTACACATTTGGTCATTTGAAGAACCAAATATGATGTCATCAACATAGACTTGAACGAGCAAGATGTCCTTTCCAGACTTTCTGATGAAGAGAGTCTTGTCAATGGTACCTCTAGTGTAGTCATTCTTCAGAAGAAACTGAGACAATGTCTCATACCACAGCCTAGGTGCTTGGTGCACCCCATATAGAGCTTTATCTAATTTGCACACATAGTTGGGGTGCTGTGGGTCTTCAAATCCTGGAGGTTGGCATACATATACTTCCCTATCTATATCCCCATATATAAATGCACACTTGACATCAAGTTGGTAGACAGTAAAGTCCTTAGATGCAACATAAGCAAGGAAGATCCTAACTGCCTTAAGTCTTGCAACTGGTGCAAAAACATCAGTATAATAAATTCCTTCCTCTTGTGTGTATCCTTGAACTACAAGTCTTGCTTTGTTCTTGATATCAAGCCTTATCATCTCTCTTGTTTCTGAAAACCCATTTAGTGCTTATTGGTACTTGACTAGATAGTAGCAGACATAGGTTCCATACCTTTTGTCTCTTGAATTGAAGCAGCTCCTCTTGCATCGATTCAAGCTAGCTACTATATTTTAAGGCATCTTCTACCTTCTTGGGTTCCATATGGGATAGAAAGCATGAGTACAAGCAGACATTCCCATGATGAGTCTGTCCTCTTGTTCTCACACCCTTAGTGACATCCCCTATGATGTTCTCAGCAGGATGAGTGTTATGAATCTTAAGGTGAGGAATCACTTCTAGTTGCAGAGATAGATCCAGGTTGGACATATTCTGCTCAGGAACTGGAACACTCTGTCCTGCTGTTGTTTTAAAATCATTCAATGATGACTGATTGAATGAGTGAGAAACATCATAAATGGTTGGCTGTGAAGTGGTGTTAACAGTTTCCTATCCCTTTAAAACACTACTTCCTTCTGCCTGGTGTTGTGGTGAATCTCCTGATGAGTTCTTAGGCTCAGTGAGTGATTCACTTGTGGAAGCTTCATTATTCCTTAATATGGTTAAGCTATCAGATCTGTGAGTGGTGGAAGCTTGGTGTATTGTAGCACTTGGATTAGGTCTGGGAAGCTCAAACAGTTGATCATCAGCAGTAGCATCAGCATCATTTTGAGCACCTGTTCCAACTGAAACATTCTCACAAGATGGTTTAGAATAGTTTGGAAATAATTCTAAATCAAAGATATGATCAGGGCCATTCCCCCTAACACAAGGAGTGTGCTCATTAACAACTATATTGGATGACTCCTCAAATTATTGATTCTTAATGTTGTATACTCTATAAGATTTGGAGCTAGAAGAGTACCCAACAAAGATAGTATCATCCGACTTTTCAGCAAACTTTGCTAAATTGTCTTTTGTGTTAAGTATGGTACACCTGCTGCCAAAGAACCTTAGAAATCCAATGAACGGTGGCCTCTTCTTCCATAGCTCATAAGGGGTTTTTCCATGGGGCTTAACTACAAGAACTCTGTTCTGCACATAGCATGCAGTGCTGACTACCTCTGCCTAGAATGTTAAAGGTATTTTTGAATAAGCTAACATAGTTCGAGCAACCTCAATAAGTGTCCTATTCCTCCTCTCAGCAACACTATTTTGTTGAGGAGTTCTGGGAGCACTATATTGTCTGGCAATCCCTTTTGAGTTACAGAATGAGTCAAGAACGAAGTTCTTAAACTCAGTCATTTGATCACTTCTAATGATTTTAACCTTGTGATCAATTTGATTTTTTATTTTAAGAATAAAAGATTTTAATGTTTTAGCAGTTTCATCTTTAGTTCTTAAAAAGAATACCATGTGAATCTTGTAAAATCATCAACTATCACAAGGTAATATGATTTCCTTCCAATGCTCATTATACTTGTGTGACCAAAAGATCCATGTGCAATAAGTGTAATGGAGTAGTGATAGAGTTAACACATTTGGATTTATGAGATGTCCTGTGTTGTTTCCTTTCAGGCATGCAACACAGTTATCTTTGCAGAAAAACTCCTTTTTAGGCAAACCATGTACCGAGTTATTTTTAGCCAAT
This sequence comes from Flaveria trinervia, assembly GCA_025506515.1. Taxonomy (NCBI): domain Eukaryota; kingdom Viridiplantae; phylum Streptophyta; class Magnoliopsida; order Asterales; family Asteraceae; genus Flaveria; species Flaveria trinervia. Next base: position 45,487,049 of record CM046456.1, read on the forward strand.
TTATTCATTATCTTGTAATTTACATGACACATACGTTTATGCCACAGTGTTGACTCATCACTATCAGCTTTGGAAAGAAAGCATGATACTTATCCCATTGGGGAAGCATTTTTCATATCAAGCTTGTACATATCCCCTTTTCTGGGAGATCTAAGAAGCATTAATTCTGAAGGAATTTTCATCCCAGGTTTGAGGATAATGCACTCATTTTTTGTGAAAAGCATTTGGTGCTTTTGATCACAGAATTGAGAAACACTTAACAGATTGTGTTCAAGCTGTTTGACAAAGTGAACTTTGTCAACCTTTAATTTACCATTGGATATACTCCCTCTGCCAGAAATATATCCTCCGGTCTCACCTCCAAATTGGACAGGACCTCCATCATAGTTCTAAAACTGTTGAAGGAGAGATCTGTTCCCTGTCATGTGCTTGGAGCATCCACTATCTATAATCCAGATATTGTTGTTCTTGTCATATGGATGTCCCTGCACATAAGATGAGATTGTTAGTTTTGTTTGGAAGCCCAAGCCTTACTGGTCTTGGGTTCTTCTAAAGATAATGACATAATTGAACCAAATGTTATGCATGGGGGTTCATAGAGGTCTTTGAAGAAGAGGTTTGGGCTGCAGCATCTTCCTTGATCTTCCAGTCCATCCTTTGGTTGATCTTGGAGGATGAGCTTGTTGAAGCTTTAGCAGCATGGCTATCTTCCGAAGCTTCTTTCTTTTCGGAAGAAGTCTTCACCACCTTTTCTTCCGATGCAGTCTTTTTCTGGGGAGGTTTCAAGGGAACTTTCTTGTTTTTCCAAACCTTAGTAGCTTTTGCTTCCGAAGCCATTTTCCCTTCGGAAGAAAGAGTTTCTTCCGAAAGCAACCTGGCTTCCGAAACTAGCCTTCCCTTTTTCATTACTTAAACCGTTTGAAAAGGTCCAAATGTGAAACCTTTCTTGACTCCTTCTTTTCTAACATTATTTGCATAATGTGTGCTTGCAGGATTATAGTAACAATCTTTTGCCATGTGGTTTTGCAGACCACACATTATGCATGCAATGTTAGTTCTTTGGGAATGTGAGGGTTGCTGTTTCTTGGGCTTCTTTTCTTCATCAACAACTTTTCCCTTCAAATTTTGATCCTTTGGCAGGACAGAATTACTGGTATTACACTCATTTCCTGAATCAGAAGTACCTAACACTTAGAATCCAGCTGAGATAAAGACACCTTTCTACTTGGGGTCAATTTTCAGCTTGGACTCAGCCACCTTCTTAGTAGTTATCCTAGTAGCTTTAGCTCTGCTTCTTTTGGCCTTGGTGGTTAGGATTTGTTCTTCACAGGAGGAGATGGGTACATCTATCTGTTCCTTCCCTGTGGTGACCACTATTGTTGCTTCATCCTTCAACTCTGGTGAGGAAGGGTTAGCAGTTGGAACCTTTTGCTCCTCAATACCACATCTAGGTTGTCTAATCAACTCATAGGAGTGTGGTGGAGCAATTTCATTGGTTCCCAACCCTCCTTTGTTCTGATAATAGAGTTTGGAGTGGGAGGATGATGCAAGAATAGCTTGGAAGTTTGCTCAGAAATAGCATGCTTCCTGGCCTAAGCCTCAGCAGTGACAAGCTGGGCTTGAGCCTCAGACAATTTGGATATTAGATATTTGATTTGAGTCTTGTAGTTGGTGTGTTCATGTTTTAAAAGAGAGACAGTTTTCTCCAACTCCTCAATTTTCTTTTGATAGTCAGATTCAGCTCTTTTAAAATCAGATTGTAAGATATTTAAAGACTCAATATCAGATCTGATTTCCATATTGTAATCCTGATAGAGTTTAACTTTAGCTATACAGGCTGGAGTGCAGAGATGTTCATATACCTGGGCATCATCTGTTCTGGCCATGAGAGTTGAGCAGGAGTCACATCCTGTACCATGAAGCTCCAGTCAACTTCTTGAGCCATTGCAGCTGTTTCAGTTGATTTCTCAACGGGCTTTGAGGTTGAGGGATGTGTGGAGGCATGTGGGGTTTCCAGTTTGGTCTTGGGATCCTTGCATTCCCTTAAAAAGTGACCCAGTTGGTTACAATTGTAACACTTCGCCTTGGTCTTGTCAAACCCGAACTTGCTGGTAGTTGGGTTTTGAGGGAAGTGCCTTCCAGTTCTCTTAAAGAACTTCTTCGCTCTGTAAGTTAAAAGAGCCATCTGTTGGACAATGTCCACGTACTCTACATCATCTTGACTGAAACACTCAAGATCATCAAAGCAGTATTGAAAATCACCAGAGTGTCCACTTCCTGAGACAAAGGCACAACTTTCCTGAAAGGAGTTGTGTTGAGCCTGTTGAGACCTTGGAGTCTCAGGAAAAGTGATGTAAGGTCCAAAAGAGCAGGATGGCTGCTGGTAAGTCAGGAATGCTGAGGTTGTGGGGGTAATGAGCCTTCAGCAACTATTAAAGCGTTGCTAGCAGGAAGACTCATGGGTCTGCTTGTTTGGTGGCCCTTCTTACTCTCCATCTCTAGGCGATATCCATCAAGGATGCCGTAGAGTTTAGTCATGGTGAGAGTGTTCAAGTTCTCTGTCCTCTTGATGGAGACATAGTAAAATGTCCACTCATTTAGAAGAGCACTCATGAACTTTCTAGTAAGATCTCTAATTTAGGAGTGATCTTCACAGACTGAAGAGAAGAGATAAGATCCATGTACCTGAAGTACTACTGGCTGAGGGTCTCTCCAGCAATACGAGTGAAGTTCTCGAACTGCTGCTTCAGTGAGTCCTTCTTTGAGTCATTGGAGCTTGAGTACATCTGACCAAGTACATCAAACAATTCTTTGGCAGTCGTGCAATGCTCGAATCCCACCATAATGGAGTTCGGTATTGCAGTCATGAGAATGGTCATAGCATTGTTGTCGATGTCCATCTTCTTTCTGTCTTCATCAGAGTAATCCTCTACAACCTTTTCTATCATGGCACCGTTTCCACCAGGTAATGCCACATTAGGCTTATACGGGCCATTGACAATGGAGTTCCATATCTTGTTGTCTTGATATCTGATGAAGCCTTCCATTCTCCTGCTCCAAGACCTGAAATTTTCAGGAGTAATGATGGGAGCCTTTGTCATGGTTCCCATCTCTACCTCAGACTTGTTAAGGGCCATTAGAGTGAGTGGGTTGTAGGGAGGAGTGAAAAACAGGTTGATTTGGATGGTTAGATCACGCAATCAAGAGCCTGAAAAGCTCTGATACCAATTGCAGGATCGATGTTTGTCACTAAACACTTATGTTTTTCTCTCAAACTCACCTAGAACAACACTCAGGTTAAGATAGAACCAGTAAGAGTTGATCACAATATAGAAAGTAATAAAGAACACAAGAAGTAATTTTCAAGGTACTTTTATATATTGCTTCTCAACTCAAAAACACAAGATTCTTACAAGCAGTTATTGTTACAATGAGTTACAAAGAGAACCTATATATAATACTACCTACAACCGAATATACTTTGATACCAGCTGGGATCCTATAGCTAAGTCTATACTACAAGACTAAAGTTTAAGGTATCTCGGATAAAATCTTATCTGAGATTTGGTAGTCAGGACATGTCCCTGACTTACCTTTTGTCACCAACTAAAGTTGGTAACATGTACTATCATGAAAAGGATAATAGTGGAATAAAGTATGGTCAATTGCATGGCTCTTTAGGAAGAAGCCATACAGTATCAGAGGTCTGCAGCGGAGTGTCAGAGACCATACTTGTGTCCACTGGTTCATAGCAGTGTTTTCCGAAGGTTAAATGACTTCGGAAGAGTAAGTACTTCCGAGGCCACTTATACTTCGGAAGAGGCTGCTTCTTCCAAGGTTTGGAGACTTCTTTTCATCATACTTCGAAAGTGGTCTTCAGTTCATTCTTCTAAGGCTTGAACTTCGGAAGTATACACTTGACTTCGGAAGTAGAGTTCTGTCTTCGGAAGTTGATCTTTCACTTTGTCTTCGGAAGAAATCTACAACCTTCGAAAGTTCCATGCTAAGCTTCGGAAGCCTTTGCATGCAGCACCAAAATTATCTAAGTGACTTAGTTTTGGTTGCATTAGCCTTCTTCTTGATCCAACAATTTGGTTTGAAGGAATAAAATGGAATTGAGAAATTAGTATAATTTTTAAGTAAAATTATGTTTGAATGAATAATTAAAAGTAAACCCAAAGAAATGTTTCACCTCAAATTCCTTTGGTTGTGAGATTTTAAAATTCTTCCACCTAAAGACAGAATTTGAAATCCCACAACCAAAGGAATTTAAGGTGAAACATTCCCTTAGGTTTTACATTTCATTACCCATTCAAACATAATTTTACTTGAAAATTATACTGGTTTCTCAATTCGATTACGTTCATTCCAACCAAACACCTCCTAAATCCACATTTTTCTTTCTAAATGTTGAATGAGTGAACTAATTTGTTTTTACTTGTAAAAATAGTTGCCTTTCATTAAATATGCTATTTAAAGAACGTGGGCAACTAATAAAAACAAAAAAAGAGCTAAATTTAAGCACAATTCATTTTGTGATAACATGGGTACGTAAGGTCGCTATTTTCTAGTAATTTGACACCTTAATTTGTTGTTTTTTATACATCAATTGAATTGTCTTTCTATCACCATTAAGGTACAAAATAAAGTGTTCATATTTACTTAATGAAAGTTTAGTATGATGTATAATTATAAGATATATTTGTAATAATAAGATACTAGGGGAGTCCTCAAGCTTCACGGTGGTTTGCACTTGGTATTAGCTAGAGAATGTCATTTGAAACAACAAAAGATCAAACTATAAATACATTGCTTGTATGAACGTGAGACGTGGTATGTAACATGAACACCATAAATTGTTAGGAAAATAACAATTGATACAAGTACAATCACATTACAATTACATTGTTACACTTTGTGTGAGTACCAAACAATTTAGATGTTAGTTAGATTAACAACACATGAATATTTAAGGATTAGAATTTGTAATGTGTTGTAGCTGCAAATCAAAAATAGTTGTCATGCCAGAACAATGAATATTAAGCATTTTTTAGCATCATCAAAGCCTCCAAGTTAATCACACCCTTCCTTTCTATGAGTTAAACTTCACGTTCTCTTTCTCTTTAAAAGGTTTTTTTCTAGATGAAACTAACTTTATTAATACAGAAGAATGTGTGTGGCATATCAAGAGTCACGTTGAAACAACACAAATAAAAGACCATTATAGTGTGGTGATTAAAATGCAATTAATGTAAATATTCCTCATCATTTCAAAATGATGAGCCAAGGTTATCGAACGCACAGACAGCTTTAGTCCAATGGCCTAAAAATCGACGAACAGAATTAACTATCATAAACATGTGTGGATGAAAGCCGAATGGAAACCATAGAAGAGAAGTGAAACACAATAGATAAAGATATGTGGACCAATCAAACAACATAAATATTATAATCACCAATGTGGGATGCAAACAATATATTTAAGAACGCGCGAGACTATAATACATACTCATACTTCATACGTGTTTGCAACTAATATGAAGTGTAAATATTAGAAGGCTCGACAACTCTAGCTAATTTTGGTTGCAAACAACATTATCACCACACTAAAACAATAAACATTGACAAATTTTTTTCATCATCGCCGCCTGCCAATATTTGTGTTCATGGATTTGATGAGCCGAGGCACATCAACACAATCATTCATGGCCAAAAAGCATATGGTTTACACTCATCATCAACTAACTCACATGCATCATAGTACAAAATCAATAAGATCTTAGATGAAGCTATGCTCACCATCATCAGACTAACAATTGACTATATATGATTCTAACAATGTTCTTTGGCTAAGATAGTCCTTTTATTTACCACGCAACATGAACCTGTTAAAAATTAGGGTTTACATGTAGAGAAGTTGGGTTTAAACTCCTAGGCATCAAGTATATATTCAAGACCGTCAAGGCTCACCATCATCGACCCAAAATCATCACTATCACCAACTAAACATAGAGTTAATTTGGGTTTACATTCATATACATCCTAATACAATAGGAATAGTTGTTATGACAACAACAAAATTAAAACCAAAAAGAAAATAGGGTTTAAACTCCTTAGCATCAACTTATCAATTCAAGACCGTCTAAGATGAACAATGTTTAAGTGACTTACATCTGTATATATATGTTTTCTTTTGTAGGTATATGTGTTTGTCTTAACTTTTTTACGCTTACGAATTTACACATAGACATAAAATTATATAATGTTGTGTATGTGTAAGAATCTTATTCCTAAAAGAAATAATGATTTGTTAAACCACCTTACTTGTAATAGTTGGACGTTCTAGCGCTCTCTCTAATTAAAGTTTGTGTAACTGCTTAGCCATGCTCAAACTAAAAGTAGTTTGTTGAATCACCTTGAATCTAGAACAAGAATAAGAACTATTGAACAACATATGAGAATGAATCAGGATATATCTCATGTTCAACGGATGGCCTATATAGAAATGACAAATTAACAAGGTTCTGTGGCGATCATACTCGTTTAATTAAGGAGTTGCTTAAATACACAAAAGTAGTTGATATTTGTAAAGCTTCATACATTGCTAGAGGAAGTGAGATACAACTAGACATCCACTACTGTTTATGTTGAGACAATTTCCAAATAAATCGTTCAAGTGGGAAATTATTGGATATTTGATATCTAGTCATAAGAAATTACATCGTAACTAAAGATCTACGATCTAAAAGTTACACTTTGGATAAAAAACAAAAGATGACACTAATTATTAAATATTATATCATGAAATGCGGACTTGTAGTTCAATGATTAATAATTTAGTGAAATAGTCAATTGGGTGAAATTATTATCTATTCGATAAATAACAAAGCATGAGGGTATATTGTAATTAAGTGCTAACTACAATAATAGTTATATAGTAGTAATAATCCATCGCGTTGCAGCGGGAGGCGTAAACCATACTAAATAGTATCAATAGCACAACACATCTATTGATCACCAACATAAAAAAAGCTCATAACAAAAAATAAAAATAAAAAACCAAACAACATAAACCAAACAAAAAGCAGACGTAAAAACATTGAAACACGCAGACAAAACGTAAAGCTTATAAAATAATAAGTAAGTCGATCTAGAACCAGCGCGTTGCGACATGACCATTATACGGGAAAAAATAAGTGTAAATTGTTGAACCATAGACGCAAGTTATGACGTGTTAACTCGTAAAATTTAGACTGGAAGATAAAACGAACAATTTGTAAAATACGAAAGTATTGGGTACTAAAGTTGAAAGTAAAACAATATTGGGGCAAAATTATAAAAGATATAAAGTATTGGGTTAAAACAAAATTTTAGGATTAATAAAATTAAAACACAAAAGATGAGTATAACCAATATTGCATATTGTACAACCTTTTATGGATACTAAAGTTGATAATTAGTATATATATAATTAGTTGTTAAATACATAAAACTAGTTGATTGGATAACTGTTGGCACATAGAAAGTTCTCAAGTCAATTATGTTCCAAATGCGATGTTAATATTTATTTTTATAGGACTCGTATCAAACACAACATAAAAATTACATACGCCCTAATAGAAAATAAATTTAACAAACAATTTCAATAACAATATAATATGTAGTAAGGTTTTATATTACGAATGAAGCAAACCAATAAAAGCTGAGATGGTCCGCTGCTTTACAATTTCTGTCATATAAAACTAAGAAGTTGTTAATGACCATAAATTGTTAAATAAGAAGAATTACATAAATCCCCCTCCCCATCTTTAAAATTACATATTTCCCCAAAACACAAGTTTTCAATACATAAGCATAATGCTTTTTAAGCATGCTTTAAGGATATATGCAATTTCACAAATTATGAGAGGGATATATCTAATTGTCTCATTGTAAATATAACAATAAACCGGAAATCATTTTTCTAATGACGACTTAAATAAAAACACACGAACTACTACCAGGAATGCACATCCATAAATAATAAAGAAAACAGGTTAAAGCCTTTTTTGGAGATCCTTCCCTTTTCTTCTAACTTGCTGAAACATTGAGAAATTTGAAATCCTTAGGGTTGTTGCAAAACTTTGAATCTGCATTCATTAATTGAAAACAGATCAATCCTTTATTAAAAGATTGCCATACAACTCAATACATTCGAGGTTTATTTATCTAAAACTATAAATCTTATTCAGTTCAACCTTTTTTATAAAATTTACAATATATTAAAACAATAATATTAACAAAGCTAATCCCATATCCTTCACTTAATCTAAAAAATAAAAATATACACAACCCTTTACAACACATAGGGTGATCTATTTCAAAACGTCATTGATGGACATGTGATGATACCATTATTTGATCAATACATAATAAAGTACATTGCTTTTGTAGTTTAAGTAACTAAACTTTTGGTGAACTAAACTTGTTGCACAATTCACACAATTAAGTCCTTATAAAGATCATCCTAAAAGCATAAAGTTGAATCCTTATAACGATGGCATATAGTGTTTCATAGCTAATATCCCATACCAGCGTCAAATATTTTTGTAAAAGAAATTGCAGCGAAAAACATGTTTGCTGACCAAATTTGTTTAGCAGTTCCGGCCCTCAAAAAGGATCTGCTTCGCAGCCATGCAGGAATTATAATTTTAAGGTCGTGTTCTCTAGTCACAAAACAGACCTGCAAATAGTATAGATCATCATCTGAATATCACCAACACTCAAGAGACTAACATATAACATCAAGCAAAGCTTTACATTAAGGTTTACAACAAATCCGCATACAACAACAAAAAATACTAAAAAAATTCATTACATGCAACATTCAACATTTTCCTATCAAGCATGCATCCTACAAAATTAAATATGAAACATTCTTATAAACATATGATGGGTGCGTGTAACACCGGTTATTTTTAAAAGACGAGATATGAAGAATAAAAAGAAAAGAAAAGCTATAAGGTTTAAGTGGAGGGACCAAAAGTGTCCAAAAGGACAAAACTTTGAAAAAAGTTGGTGTAAAGGTGGGTATGGCCGCCCACCCTCACTTCACATCATCATCTTCTTCGGTTTTAGAGAGAGAGCAGAGGAACTCTCGGTTTTGAAGAAAAGAAGAAGAAGAGAAGTTAATTCAAGGTAAGAATTCAAGGTAAGAATTCAAGGTAAGAATTCAAGGTAAGAATTTAGGTTTTTAATGTTTATCACGGGTTTTATCCCGGTTATATGCATATGTGCTGATGTGTTTGTGTATGTGCTTGGGTGTGTGTGTGTTTGGTGTTGTTTTTAGGTGTTTGAACTCATTTGCAAGCGGTTTAGAAAGGAAGAAACACCCAAGTTGCACCAGGTGAGTTCTAGACCCCGGTTTTACTTGTTTTAAACTATCTTTGGGGCTGAAAATGT